>OX336334.1:16380245-16980251 GCA_946902875.1 Nematopogon swammerdamellus
TACATTCATAGTCGTAGCGACCATTTTAAAATTTTTTTTTTTACTTTTTGCTTTGGCGATATTTTTATGTGCCCATTCGAGATACGAATGGCTCGTTCTACCGCTGCGCTGTCTCAAAGTGGGGGCCGTTATCACGACCGATAAATTGGCGGAATACAAAACGGTTACGGCAAGAGACATATTTAGACAGATCAAAAGATAGGTGGTTTCGTTGTATTACTGTAATTTACCAGAGTCCTACCCTCCTAATGTTCTTCATACATGCTCGTCGCTTACGGTTACTATGCACTTGGCGCATTATTACCTCGGCTTGTTATAGGGTTTTACCTATTTGCTTACACTTCTCACTGCCGATAACGTAACGTTAAGATTTATAGCCTAACTAAACCATCTTCAGAAGTGACAGAACGTAGCAGGGAAAACCGTATTTAAATCAATAGAGTTATTCTCGAGTTAAAAGGATATTCACATATTGACGTACGTTACACGGCCGGCCGCCGCCGCGCCGCGCCGGTCGCCGGTCACCCGTAGATTCTTCGCTTTATTTATTAGGATTAATAAATTATTATATGCAATTTCTCACTATTTCAATTACTGTCTGTCTGTGGTCCCTACATGAGTATTTAATTGAATGATAAATAGGTACGGATTTATTTTATGAAAAGCCGTATGAAACCATTTATCAAGTTAATTTTTAAACCTACTGCGACCTGACATTTAGCTTTAAATGAAAGTTCAAGGAGGCGCCATTAGATCAGGTACCATTGTGATCAAAGAGCGCGACCAATCGTAACGAGTTACTATAGCTGTCGGACGGTTGGCACACCTCCAGTCCAGCCCGTCGACTAACTAACTATTCCTAGCCGCTTTCTAGCTCGTGGCCATGCTATCTCGTTCGCACGACATGCGAAAGACTTTGAGAGAGAACACACGCATGATCACCAAGTAACGGATAGGATTTGATTCAATTTTGAGGTAGGCATAGACGTTTCTTAAATACATGAGCGAGTGGAGCCAGCTTCCTGTATCATTTCTCTCATCACACGCCGCTACACCTATCGTCTTATTTGAAGGCGATGATTTAGTGAGACCGATGTGTTATAGTGCTAGAGCTTTTATGTTATGTTATGTACCTACTGACTGCTCTAAATTGAAATGTATTTTGAGTAAGCTTGGATATGATAACTTTCCACGAAGATGCATAATTCAATAACACATTTTAACATGATTAGTTTAAATTTTCTCTATAATTTATTTCTCTTATTTAATTTGTGTGTTCTCTTTTAGTTATTTGAATAAAAATATTACTTTATTAATAAAAAAATATTAACATTTGAGGGAATGAAGTTTAATTAGTAAAATTTTCAGAAAGCAAATAATACCTACTATTTTATTTTAATAATAATAATTTCTTCTGCTCTTCTGTATGTTATCTTCTGTCTTCTGTACCTTCTTAGTGTTTTTGTGTGTAATAAAGTATTTCTATTCTAATAAATTATAACAACATTTATAAAATTTGTTTAGTTTTTATTATGTTCGCTATAAACCACCACTTTTGACATAGAATCAAATGTCATACTTACCCGCACGCGCTTACACGTGTGGAGTGTAAACACGAAGCTCCCACAAGCGGTTATTATTTTTAATGTAACGCATGTCACATGGTGGGTCCACCTTTACATACAGGCTGTTGTAGCAGTCACATTACTTTCGGGAGCACATTCGTGGGATCAGTAAAATAACAAAAAAATTAAATCATTTTTTTTATACAAGCAATCTAATGTTCTAATGCGATCCTACAAATTCTTTAAGTACAACGCGTGCACTGGTGCACGATAGTTTTTCATGCGTCCAACTGTTCAAATAGATCACAATGAGCGTAGCTCGCCGTCGCGCCGCGCGGCGCCCCGCCCAGCTGTAAGTTACGTACATTTACCCTTCGAAGATTCATGCTGCTTCTTATTCGTCGGTGTAATCGAACCTAATAGAACAAATTGTGACAAGTTCGAGTGCAGTCTGCCATAAGAATGCTCAATAAACAATAAACAATACATTGTTTTTCTCAAAAAACTACGAGGATTAAGTACTCTGTCGAAATGAATATCGCGCCTGCTGCAACATGCTGTATACCTTGCTGCTTAGTGAGTTGGCTAGACGAGCTCTCTACCGGCGGCGCGGAGGCGCGGCGGCACCGCACTCGGTTCTCCTCCGCCAAGACGAACTAATTGGATAGCGTTTCAAATCGGTAATAAATCCTCAATGCCCGCTATATTACTCTCCCTGATGTATTATTTATTATCTATGTCCATGGTTATTGAATTTATGAACACATGTATATACCTACACACTTACCTAGTCTCAACGGTCATCATATATTGACTACTAGCTTTTGGCCGCCGCTTCGCTCGCGTTAAATTCGTATTTAAAAGGAAGAAAGTAAGTAAGTCCGCTACCGTACCTTTATTTCGGCGCGCGGAACAATTCGTTTTGAATGAGAGCCACATGTTAGCGTAACCGGAACAAAATTTTATTTAGCGTGTGTGTGTGTATATATTTGTAAGGGTGTGTATGTCTGTGGCATCGTAGCTCCCAAACGGATGACAGATTTGGATGCAGTTTTTTTTTATTAGGGAGCTGGTTTAATCGGGATGGTTCTTAGATATGTTACAAACATAGCTTCTTAGCTATGTTACAAACATAGCTAAGAACTAAGTAAATAAGTACAATAATTATTAATTTACTCAAGTAAATAAATAATTAAGTAATAAAAAAAAATATCTTAAAAATTTTACCGATTTGCATGTGGTTTTTTATTTAAACTTGAAATAAAAGTTAAATAACAAATTTAAAAAACCCCGGCCCTTAAAAAGTAAAAAATATTTTCCATTTCATATTTATTATGCTTGCCTATGTTGATTTAAATTATTTTTATACTTATACTTGTTTATACTGTTCAGCCCCTGCGGATAACGTAAAACATCTCGAAATATATCAGATTTCATTAATGTAACTGAAAACTATGTATGCAAATCAGTTCCGCCGTTTTCGAGTTGATCCGTTAGACATGCAGTGGTTGCATTTTATAATATTGGAGAAGTAGACATCTTTACCACAACAAAATAATGTTGTACACGAAGCAAAGTGATTCCGCACGGCACATGCAAACGTTCAGGATCAACAAATTAATCAGTGTATCTATAGTTATTTTTATCGCGCTCAGGAGTTATCGGCTCGCAGCCGAAGTCAGCTGAACGGACAAACTGGTTAGCGCGATAACGTCATCCTTATCATAATGCTCTGGACAGATTTCGGTTTGACCTCATTTACTTATTAATACATATTGGTAAAGTCAGAATTTATACGTACTTATAAGAGTTTTGTAAAACACGATTATAAATTATGTAATATTCTTGGTTCGTGTAATAAAATTACATAATATTTAATCTGTCTCTAGATTTCAAGGACTCTCAGGAATATTATATTTGTTTAAATGTCGTGTATGCATAATGCATTAAAATTATCAGATTTTAATTATTGATTAGGAGCATGTTCTACTCAATAACTGATAGTATATCTAGTTAAGTGCCATATCCTCTTCAGACTTCGTCCAGGGGCCCTACCGGCATTTCTCGCTTGAAATATGCGAGGGAGTTTACTCGTACTCCTTCTCACTTTTAGCGTCATTTGTATCGGTACCGGCGTTCAAGTGAGTGTCGACCTACCATAGATAAGACGGTCTAGATTACTTGCGATTACTTATGTTATCTAATTATTTATATGTTGTATTTATAATTTATGGAAATTCGTGAACATTTATGCCAAAAAAATTATCAATTATTACCTTTTAACCATTTTTACTGATACAAATGAGTGCTTAGCATAGACTATGTCGACCTAGACCATGCCAGTGTCAGTCAATCAACTGTCATGTTTATTAAAAAAAAAAAAAAAAGAAGAATTTACCAATTTTTCTTCAATAAATATATGTAAGTAATGTACCGTACTTGAGTGTAAGTAACGCAACATGAGCCAAGTGCAGGCACCTCATCCACACTCCGCTCCCGGCCAACTGCGGTGCAAAGAGATATGATGTGATGGCGGAGTTCATGGAACAAAATCCGCAGTTGGCGCGGGGCCGGCTGTCGGGAGAGAATGCGATGCTCGCGCCTCTGGATGGGCCTAACGGAGCGCCTCAAAGCATCGGGGGGCTGCGCCATAACATGGCAACAGTAGCACAAGGTGTGTTATATATTATGTATTCACAAATTCCTTTCAAACATCAAACTTAATAAGTCGTATTACAATGGTCGTACTAATATAATATTTTACAAATATGTTCATCTGTTTTTTCAGTATTGGACGGACAATAAAGTTCACTTAAAAAACTTGGCCGGTAGAGCCAGGCGGCAGGCCCACGGAACGGGTGTGGGCCGGCGGCACCGGTAGCTCTGCTGGAGCAATAGGACGAGCGGATGCTGGCGGTGTTGGGACAGGGCTTCGGACTCGGGGACTCCGAGGTCATAGTGAACACTCTACCGGTAAGCATATTTTAAATCACATTGGTATTTATTTACTGTAGTATTGTTTACATACTTCATTGTATGTATGTAACCAACGACTGTTTATGCACTATCTAGACGGTGACGTCACGGCAGCAGGGCAGGAAAAATGTACGCAATACCGTGACAATATGCTCGAAACCTGCTGCCGCGTCGCGGTCATATCACCGCTGCCGCGACGCTATCGTCTAGTATGCAAGCAGCCAATGTGTTTTAGGGAAGAAAACAAGGAAAACATTTCTTTTTAATCAATTTTATTTTCAACAACACTACTCTCTCTTGAATAAAAGTAAAGTAGGTAACATAGAAGCAAAATTTTTCACAATAAAGTACCGAGCTATAATTGCGACTGGCCAACGCACGTCTATATAATATATTATGTACCGTGTGGGGTCGGTACTTAAAAAGAATAGCCCCACTGCATCTCTCCCCGTCGCATGTCGTAAAAGTCGACTAAGGGATAAGAAAATTCGTCAGCCTCGGTAGCTCAGTGGCGCGGTTGGTTAGTCAACTGTTTTAAGCAACGCTGAGCGCGGTCAGTGTTTGGATGGGTGACCGCTCGACCGTTGGAGGCTGACCGTGGTTCGGATTCCACATTAAACTGTAGGTCCCTTCCCTTCTTACCTTACTAGGTGGTAGGGTTTATCCCGGCCGGGTTGGTACCACCGCACTGAACGAAACGTCGGTCGAAACGGCTATGTAAATAGTTCGTGTTTTCCGTCCAGTTTAGTGTGGCCGACATGAAATGAAGGGAAGCACTGACATGGCACCTAGTTCACCCTGTGTTATGGGCTGACATCACGGATGTTGTAGGTGATGTAGCCAACCGTGTCAGGATCCATAAAAAAAAAAAATATGAATATCCTTATAACTCGAGAACCACTTTATTAATTTACATACTGTTTTCACTGTTACAATCTGTCATTTCTTAAGATGGTTTTACGTTAAATCATAAATATAAATCATAAAGATCTGCCTGATACTTTATCATCCAAAATTATGTCTTAAAGTTAAAAAAGATAGATGCCTAATTAAATATTTTTTTTCCATTAAGGTACGCCTGCTGGCCGCCCCCCTCGTGAGCTTCGTGCAAATCAACCCGCCTATGCGCGAGGTTATTGAGGAGTACGAGCGGGTACACGCTGAAGACAGGCGGCAGGACATGGCCCTCAGAGAGTGGTGCCTGGTGTCACAGGAGGAGTTTCGGCGGCAACAGTTGGAGCTTCTGCGGCAGTTTCTGCAGGTAAAAAAAAATGTTTTAATGTAAGTATTGCTATATAATATATACAGGCTGTTGCAGCAGTCACTACATTAAGTCCGGGAGCAGATTCATGGGATTAACAGAAATAATAAAGGTGTACGATGAATTGAGACTAAATAAAAACATTCAGTAACCATATAAACTAATTCCCATTTCAATACTAAACAAAAGGTTTTTGGAGGAAAAATCGGAACCCTTATAGGACATATCACCACAATTATTTTGGTAAATATACACGGTGTTAACTTAAATAGGCAACATTCCCGAAAGGGGGTTGTTTTGGGTCACATACTGATGCCGAAGAAGGGGGTAATTTTTTTTTTAGCTTTGGTTTTAAAATTTTCAATTTCTATATTTGGTATAAAAACATGGTATTTCATAATAGGAATCACACTGCATTACCAAAAAAATCGAAAGCTGAGTAATTTTTCAAATAAATAAAAAAAATCACATTCATATCGACACGATACAACAGCTAGCGCGCGACACGTGGTCAGTCAGCTGGGTACGCACGGTCGCAGGCGCGCGGCGCGCGGCGGCGCTTGCTACACCATTCCAAAGAGAAATTGTCGCTGAGGTAAAATTTTGAAGAAAATATGCAAATTTTTTTAAACTATTTTAGATTTTATTTTTTAGTACCACAAAATAATCAGTATACGAAATGGTTTAATATTCGGTATTAAAATTGAAATGTCGCGAAAAAAGTTAACACCGTGTATAACAAAATATATCTTGTGTGGTAGTACGGAACCCTCAGTGCGCGAGTTAAACTCGCACTTGGCTCCTGTTTTTAAATGTCCAAGCAATGTAATGGTCTAATGTGATCCAAATACATCTAAGTACCTACGCTAATCAAAACAATATAATTTAAAGATATTTTTTGTTTTAACTTGCAGGACAACCGAGGGCGTTTTCAACAAACCCCAGCAGTGGCTCACTTGGGACAATGAACACCCTCCCCACATAAACGGAGCACATCCTCGGGTTTGGTGCAGCACACTACCATCTGCTGGTTGCAAGCACCAAGTCCTTCCACAACATCAATGCCAGCATGTGCTCAGCGTTTATTATTAAGATGCTCAATTAGTTCTTTAGTTTACCTAAATAGGTTTTTGTGTAAATTGTATGTGTAAATAAAAATATTTTATTCTTATTATTGTTTTGTTTACTTTTTTTACCAGAGATAAGAATACTTCATTTTGAGAGAAGCGTATATATGACCCTCCGTGCGTTGGTAAGTATCACTTGCATAAAATGGAAGGGCAGTCATTATCTAGCAAATACAATTTAAAATAATGCGCAATGTTCTTTGGTGATAAACTAGATAGTGCAGTTGTAGAGTGTCGTCTATGTCGCACTGCAAGTATCTGTATGACCGAGACAATGCTTTACAACCAGAAAGTCATCAAAGCATGATGCACATTATTTACCGCCGCGTACTGTACACTAGAATTGGTTATTAATAATTAAGAGCAACATTTGATTCAGCATAGAAAGTAGAGGTTGATGCAAAGCTATTGTAGTTTTTCAACCTTCTGTCGCACAGATTACAAAGTACATACCTTGGAAGTGGGTGATATAGCGTCGGCTTTCTTTTGTGGGTGTCGGCCGGTTCGTAAAGTGGCGAAGCGCAGCTCCCTTGAGTGGATTCTTGTTCGCGCCGATGTTCTTGCTGTAAGCTCATCGACGCATGTCGGCCGGATTCCAGCAAAAGAGTCCAAGCCAAGACCGCGCCAACCGCCCGCCGCTTACGTAAATGTTTCGTAGAAAGAAAGAAACCACAAAATAAACATCGCGAGGCGAATGTCGTGTTTGCTTGTTTGTTTACGAACCGCTGTAATTTTTTTTTTTTAATAATTATTGGCTTGGATGCCGGGTCCTTCTGCCATTTCTTTAATTTTATTTCCTATAATTTCTATATTTTCTACAGTATTTATTATGTATTTGTAAAGACTTTTATAATATTTTTGTTCAGTTAATAAATTTATTTCGATGTTTTCGTCAGTTTTCTCATGAAGTGAACGCCAAAAAGTTGATCCTTAGCTAGCGAGTTTAGCGGCAAATATCGGGGAGTTTATCTGTCAAAGAAACGTCAAAAACCCCGGTGCCAATTGTTTGATAGATCGACTCCGTGTCGACTCATAGCCTTCTGTATTCCGTCCTTGTCGTCTTGAAAGGACATATAGAGAAGGCTATAATCGACTAGATCGACAGCTCTAGCGAGTAAAATGTGGGAGTGCGAGAATGACGTCACTCGCCTGTTTCACCGGTGCCAATAAAGCGTTCTCGCCACATTTCTCGCACTCACACGGGCGAGTGAGTGAACGCCGGTAGACCTACAGGAGTACTTTGCAAAATTCTTGCCAAAAGTGATATAAAATTTGATATTGAAAGTGTCAAACGGCATACTAGCATGCCGCCTTGTCGTGATGTTAGCGAGGCAATTAGGTCAGTCGCGGCTGAATGAGGCGCCGCCGCCGCCGCCCGCCCGGGCCTTGAGTATAGTCGGCGCCCGCCCCGAGCCAAACTTTCACTATCTACGAGTGCCGCCCGCCCTCGCCGCCGCCGGCAAACATATTATATCATACGGCAAGCATATTACGTACACTATTTGTATTGTACAGCTCTATAAAAATATTTCTTTAGTGCAAGAGACATATTTTATTCATTGTGGAATACAATAAATTTCTGTCCAATATCCACGCACGGAGTATCCGCTGATCTTACATCTAAAACTGAACAACTTCTATTCTACGACTTTTATTTCGAGATTTTTTTAATTTTACAATATTTTTTTTTTTTAAATTGTATATTATATTGACATTAAAAAAATAAAATACAAACTAAAAGTGTAACACCGTGTACGTTTTAATATTATGTTTTCATTCACGATTGTTGGCAGATAATTTGCTAAATAGGCATCATTTCCAGATATGAATTAGTAGGTTTAAATTCACAAACCTATTTTTATTCGCTAAACATCACACTTTCCAGTTATATTTATGTAGGCCTCTTGGGTGCTCACTGTACATACTCGGTCAACACATGCTGTTATATCTACGACTACGAGTATATCCAACCGCCATTTGTCAAGTGAAGGACATTTCCAATGCCATGCGAATACATAACTAAGCAGATAATATATACGGTTTTTTCATTAAATGAAGTTATAGTGTGGCTTAGTTATTTAGCTAATATTTTTTGTATCTGTAACATTTTACGATTTGGTTTGAACGAATTAACTTCACTTATGCACAGAATGGCACAGAACTATTCAGTAGTTGTCATAATATAGTAGAGTTACACTGTGATGTCCACTGAAACCCGAATACACCCAAGTGACACCTCGATGCAATTTGAAACTTTCCCACCACTTTTAAAATTTAAAATGTTTGAGAAAAAATAAATAATTTCTATCTAGAACCATGTATTCGTAGATTCCGCTGTCTAAGTGTTCGCATTGCGGTTCTGTCATATTGCGCGCTCAGTAAAATCGATATTGTTTCGTTTAGTAACGTATTTTTGCCAGATTGCTAGAAATTGTGATGGGACTAGCGCTACGTGTATCCTTGAAGCTGTTGTTGGGGCTGGTGGTGACATCATGTCTCTCGCGCCACGCCTCGCACAACGCTCTCCATCCCTCCCCACGCCCATCCCCGAGTCGCTCCCCCTGGTTCTCCCGCCCCGTCGCGTCCGTCGCATCGCAGCGCAAGTATCGCGCGATGTACCTTTTTTTTTATTGACAGCGCGACATATGGCTCCGCGCCACCCATAAGGTGTCTAACGACGCCCATGGACATTCGGTCGTATGCGGGGGTTGCGAATGCCATGCCGACCTGACAGGTGCCCATTCACGCCCCTCTTGAAGTACCCGAGACTGTACTTGGGGGGAAATATATGGGCAGGGAGAGTGTTCCAGAGTTTACCGGTTCTGTAGAGGAAAGATCTGCAGAATCGATTGGTACGCATCCGCGGTAAGTCCAGCGCGTAGGGATGCAATGCAATCCCTGCCCAGTGCGCGTGGTGCGAAGGTGGAAAGGGGACGGCGGGATCACATTAAACAGCTCCTCTTAGTACTCCCCATGAAATAAGCGATAGAACACACTTAGGGAGCCGACATCCCTACGGCGTTGCAGTGGTTCTAGATCGCAGGACACTAGGTACCTAGTGTGAATATAATTTAGAATGGTTATCACATTTCATAAATCGATACTGTTAAGTGTTAGACCGAAGGGCAGACATACCGACACAGAACATCGATCGGCGGCCTTTTTTCCCCGGCCGTCGAGCCTTCCTACACTGTGCATACCCACCAAGTCTAGCGCGATGTGTGAGGGTTACTTATTACGAAATGATAATAGGAACCAAATTCTTACAATGCCAATGCGTTATTGTGCTCGTCATTGACTGGAACAATCGCATTCTGCAACAAGTCCACTTACTGCACGATTGACAAGGTGTAGTAGGTACAAACATATACAAAATCAAACCCTATTTCATCCTACTGCGGGCTTGAGTCGGCCTAAAATAAGAAATGTTTCAGGTATAAAATCCTTTTAAAGGAACTGAACCACAGAATTACCGGTCAGTAATTAGTCTTAAAAAAGTTTAAATTAACATACCTACCTATCATTTTTTTTACATTTTATTTTAAGTTCAGTGCTCTTAATTATTATACCTAACTAAAATGTGCAAAAAATTAGCGCCAACCTGTTTATTGAGGTTTCTAAACCCTCGCACCGACTCGCTCTTGGTGCCTTTTTTTTCTTTATTATGTGATCGCATCGATGTTATGTCGTCTATAAATTGCCATATTTTGATCTAAAATAACATACCAGTTGCCATCGACACCCGTGTCGAGCACACTTGCTCGTTTGCAATCTAAAAATATGTGGTTTATTACTTTTATCAAGATATCCCCGGACGTGAACTCGATACCAACTCACTCTCATTCACTGACGCTTGACATTTCAGTCACACTTATATTCATTTGTGAATAAGGTAGCCGCTACAAATTTTGCAGTAGGTATTTGTTAAAATAACCCTGTCGGCTTAAACAGAGCTTCCGTTAGTATGAGCACACCGATCAGAGAATTCATGTTCACTACATATTCCTTGCAAAATACATAATGTGGTTCAAGTCACTTTGAGACATTTCATATGTATTTTATCCCCAATTCCATAGCCCTAGTTGGCTAAAATAAAGAAAGAAATAAATATAAATATACAGTGTTTCAACGTAATTCTTTGTAATGTATGAGAAAGCTGAGTATTACATTACAATAGTTACCGTAATGCAGTGTTTTCCGTCCAGTTCATGTCGTCCGACATGAAATGAAGGGAAGCACTGAAATGGCACCTAGTTCACCCGGCGTTATCGGCTGACATCACGGATGTTGTAGGTGATGTAGCCAACCGTGTCAGTTTCCATAAAAAAAAAATAATCTACCTGATCCCAAACAAATTAGCATTTCGTGGTTCTTTAACCACAACTCAAGAAAAGCGTAACCGTTCATATTAGCGCACTAACCGTCACGTCGTCGTGTCCGACAGACCGACGGACAAACGAAGCGCGCGTCCGCTTCCTGCGCGCGCCCAACTTTCGTAACCTCCGCCCGCGAGCGCGCCGCGCGCCGCCGGCGGCGCCGCCGCGCGCGTTATTTTTGTTGACATCACCGAAATAACCGAACGTCTTTCTGAACGTCGCGCCGCCGCCTCCGCCACTCTTCCCCGCCACACGTTGACGCTGAAATCTTTACACTAATTGCTGTATTGACAACAGCCTCGAGGAGTCGATTGTGTCGCCACGGCGGCGGCGGCGGAGCGGCGCGGCGGCGGCGCGGGGCGGTGTGCGCGACCACGATAATCTCGCTACGTTCCGATTCAGGCGGGAGACGACGACGCGACGTCGTCGTTAGTTGATGTAATTTCAGCTCATATGAATTTTGTTTAATGTGGTTACTGTTACTGAATACTTACATTTTTCAGTTTTCCATACCGATATGTTCATTATGTAATTTCTAAAGATTTCTTGTATTAAAGTTAGAGCATCGTATTCCGTTTTAGTGTGAGGCGTCGACCTCAGTCGCCGTCCGCGCGCCGGCGCGCAAGCGTGGAGCCTTGAGACTGTCCGTTATCGTCCAACGATCTCGGCAACGATATTTACTCTCCGATAATAAACAGATCCTTCTTCGAATCTCTGAACTCCCGCGGCCTAAAGCGCGCACACGCACCCGAAATAGCGCCATCATTAAAATATTTAATCTCTCCCTAAATACCATGTTCCGCAGATTCATAAACAACGCTCATTATTATGCAGATGAGCCGCCTACACTCTGCTACGTGTGCCTTATTTGTATTCTCTGTTTATCCAAGTGACAAGTTCACATACTATGTGGCGCGACTCGTTTCACCGAAACTCTACATTTGGAGTTTTGTAGCGTAAGGAGGGTCGTGATGTCACCGCTCTTAAACCACAAGAAAATATTGATCATCCAAATAAATAAAGCTGTTAGTGCATGTTCACACTTCGAAATTATACAAATCACGAGTTTCATGGCGTGATTTAAAGCGTGTTTACATCGTCGTCATGTCTACAATGTGCTTTGTTTATTTATTACCTTTCAGTAAATATCACTCGCGGAACATTTTCAGATCATATCGTTGTCTCGACTTGACATCTTTATCAGGAAAATTCGCAAACAGAAAGCGTTTCCTCCACTAGACACGAGTACACGACTAGATCAACAGATATAGGCCTCGCCTGGTGGACCCTTGTGCGTTGCTCATTAGTAGGAGTTTATCTCTCAAACACGACACGCATTTGTTTACCGATCCTTCTGCCCGCCTTCGTCGCCCACCTGTTTGCGAAACAACCGTCTGCTTTTCGTGAAACGTCTCTACTTCACCTCGTAACAATCCGTTTTTATATGCCTTTGTAGCTTCGCGTGATCCAGCACCCGGCCGCAGCGTGCGAGCAGTCACATACGCTAACACCGAAACTATGCTTTGTACCACTATGCAAATATTTGCGAATTTCTCATTTTAATTTGTCGACTTCTTAAGACCGGTTTAGGCTCTGCTCTTCAGTGTCAAGTTAAAATTCCTCGCCTATTTTAAGAAGAGATAATATCAGTAGCGGCGTAAGTCACGGCGGGCGAGGAGTTCATTCTACACTGTCGACGGGCCGCTCGCTCCCGCTCGAAGCCCGGAGATCGACGTGTCTGTTAAGTGGAGAATACTTGTAGAATATCTCGATGCGATTTTTTGCATCATAACCTCATTTTCCGACGGCATTCCGTCAGACAACGGTGTCATCCCGCGCTGCTGACGAGGTGAAGGCGGCAGCGTCGTGCTCGCAGAGCCTAACTAACGGAAAGCCGACTGTTGCGACCACCCTTATATGGGTGAGCGCGCACCGACCGCGACCGCGAGCCATCCCGCCTCCCTCCGGCCGCGCCCGTACCTCCTCTCCACGCACCGATCAAAAGCGCACTCCGTACGCTGTTCCGATCGGTAAAGCTGAGTAGAAAGCTGTCTTTTGATTATCTTTATTCATTTCTCTCTCTTCAGTGTCTGGTCTTCAAGAAAGCGTTGGTGTTAAAGAAATAGACGAATATCACGGTATTCAAACAATTTTTCTTATTGCAACGTAAACTATTTCAACAGGAAACCACGTGTCCGAGCCAGCCTGTGACCTCGTAATCCGAAAACGACTGAGGAGTTATTGGCGCGAAACGAATCCAATTTAAAAGCAATTCCTAATTATTGCGGGACGAGTGAGGAGCGGTCCGCGTCCGAGCGCGAGCCGCGAGCGGGCTCGGTCACTAATTGAAGGCAGAGCCGTGTTGAGATCCGTCTCGTGCGATTGTTATTGCATTGAATTGCGTTTCCAGAACAATGAGTAGGATCGGTAACTGAGGAGTATTGAGGCTAGCGGCGCGGCGGCGCGGCGGGGCGCAGATGGGTGACGTGTGTCAATATTTATCTGGCTTGCTGTATTAGAGAAGAGTACGTTCTCTAATGAGGTATAATGTATTGTCTAACAGGTGAAAGCGGAGGGTGCGCCGGAGGGTCGGGCGAGGGCTCGGGCGGGTCCGCGGCCGGGGAGGTGGCGGAGGGCGAGTCGGCGCACACATTCGGGCCGCTCGACGGCTCCATCTACGCGACGGTGGTGCGGCCCGGCGGCAACGGCGCCGCGCCCGCCTCGCCGCTCAGCGCCTCGATGGACTCGGGCATATCGTCAGCGGGGCGACGCGCGGCGCCCTCCCCACCGGACGAGCTCGACGCGCTGCTGGGGGACATGCTGCGCACGGTGAGCGCGCTGCCGGACGCGGTGCCTCACTCGCGCGCCGCGCGCCCGCCCGACATACCGTACCACGCGCGCACCGACTCGGCGCCCTTTACGTACGGCGCGCCCGGCCTGCAGCCCGGCATGCTGCGCGCCTCCAACCGGCTCGCGAGCCCGGAGCTCGTGCGGCGAGCTCTCGGCCGCCCGCACCGCCGCATCGAGGACGACGAGGATGAGCCGGACAACGCGCGTCCGTCCGGGCGGGAGTTGCGGGAGTGGCACTCGGCGTCGGCGCCGCCGCCGGCGCGCTCCCGCTCGGCGTCGGCGGTGCCGCCGGAGCCCGCGCTGCACTCGCCGCTGCTGCGCAAGAAGTTGACTCACGAGGACCTCACCACCACCACCAGCACTGCGCCCGTCTCCCCCATCACACCGCTCAACGGCAGGTCCGTTTTGACTTCATTTTATTTACAATTTTTTTTTTTTATGGAAACTGACACGGTTGGCTACATCACCTACAACATCCGTGATGTCAGCCCACACCGGATGAACTTGGTGCCACGTCAGTGCTTCCCTTCGGTCGTGTCGGCTAACACACGACGGAAAACACAAACTATTTACATAGCCGTTTCGACCGACCTTTCATTCAGTGCGGTGCAATTACTAATCAAGTAATTGCATTGTCTTGCGTGCAGGCATTATAGTTGTAACCTTTATTAGTGTTCATAAAGTTTATTTTATTCTTACGGTAATCGACGTTTATGGCAACATTACAGTGATGTAATAATATGTTTCAAAGTATACCAACCATTATCCAAATATGCCGTGTCATCATTAAGCATGCACTCTGTTCTGTTGATGGTGTGATTGCATAATAACTATATACTGTAACTAATTTTGCTTTTTGTAATGAGTGCCTTAATAAAAAAACTCAGCCAAGTGCGTGTCGGACCACGCATAGTGAAAAACATACCTTTTATTACTTTAGAAGCGCACATCTCACCAACTATTGACTTAAACAAAAAATGTATTTTGAAACTTCTTTATATTTTTAAGACCTATCTAACGATACCTTGCACGCGTATGTGCATACATTTTTTTTTATTTATCGTTACATATAGTTTTTTTTTTAATTGCGCCACACCATTGTGTAACGGTTTATAGAACACACCTTCCTTTCATCTATGCATATAGTGGCAATAGTCCCCGAGTAAGGTTTTCCTGTAAACTATGAAAGAGGCCCTATATTGCATTTTTTTTTTAATTTAAACTCAGTTGTTTCGTAGATAACCGGGGGAGGCTCGATTTTCGTATATTTTCTTTAGGTTTATCTTTTAAACTACCTATGCATTTTAAAATTATAAACTTGCACTTATTGTCTTTCTAATTTATCTCCCAAAACTAACCTCCAAAATCTAAATTCGTTCATTTACGCTATACGTCCGTGATTGGGCCATCCAGTAGATTCGGAGAAAATAGCTATGTCAGACGGATAGACAGACAGACAGACACGAGATTGATCCTATAAGGGGTCCGTTTTTTATCCTCTCTTAAGGTACGGAACCCTAAAAATAATTAAGCATGTTAGAAAACACGAAACTCTGGATGTTTCGTGTTTTCTTATGTTTGAAGATGTTTCAAAAGGTGAATCATTGTGTCTCATTTGGTTAGTAAATAATTTGGTATAAACCTGCAAGCTAGAATTCTTAAACCCACAGTTTGTCCAATCGCATCCAGCTTTCTGTTTCACTTAAAATAAACTAGCAAAGTTTTAGCAGAACAAATAAAACTATCAGTTTTACTCGGAACGACTAATCGCAGGTCAGTCGTTTGCCATTAGGAAATATGTGATCATTAGACTGTCTTTCTCTAGTTAAAATGTGGGTAAATATTTGCATAAACTAGTTTTTGTGGATCACATTTTGTAAATGATTAGAATGCGTAAAATTAGTTTACAGTAAACGTTGAGCTGCTGACCTGCCGTAAATGATAAAACGCTGCCGCGTCGTCGTCATGACAGCCCACTGCGAGTGTATTTTTACCATAGATAATTTAGTATTATATTAAATTTACGACAGACGCGTTTGTAAATTTGTCTATTCTGTATTTTTGTGTATATGTTAGTACCAAGCATGTAGCTACTTTATTTTTCTCATTAGATTGATGTAAAACCGAAAATGAAGACAAATAAAAATACGCACCGACCAGGATTCGAACCTAGAACTCCGGCTTGAGTGAGCCGCCAGCGCGTTACCATTTCGCCATCGGGTCGATGACGTATTCCCTCTAAATTTCGAACTTTTGCATCTTTTCTAGCCAATTAAACTTTGGCTCGTCAAACATATCGAAGACGTGCAACCAGAAATTCAGTATAGTCGTCGTGATGTGCGACCTCGGCGCACCTACTTACATAGAGATGATGATGAAGGGAACAGATGGTAGGCTGCCGCGCGGTGCGGTGCGAGCGTAGTGTGTAGCGTAGCCGCGGGGCGGGGCGGGGTAGGGGGTGTGCGAGGTCGCTCCGCCGCCAACACGCACACCACCTACGGAATACGGTACGCAACGTCAACGAGGACTTCTGAATACTACCTAATAGTATGTACCTATTTACGGAATAATTCGAATAAATAAACATAACAAAAACAATTAGGTATACCTAATAGGTTATTACATTTTTTTTATGTAAACCAACATGGGTGGCTGTGTCGAGGGACCAATGGTACCATCAACAGAGCCAAAAACACCTCTCCGCGCGAAAAGATAAATGTCAATCAGACGGCATAAACCAAATGTAAGTAATTGTTAAAACCCCGTTTCAAAATACTTTGTATGATTTTGATATTACCGTCATCAAAGTGCACTAATGTCCGGTAGAGACGCTGATGTTTGTGTAGTTATTATTTTATGCACAATGTTACCTGCTGATCCGGCAGAAATGAATGTCTAATACTTTGATTACAATAATTTAGAATTTCACCATGGCCATCACCAATCTAAAATCTATCATACATTTTTCATGACCAGGAAAAACAACAAATTGTATTTGGTAGGTACCTAGTCATCTTATCTTGTTTATCTTCTACCGGTATGATTGGAGCGAGCAGTCTGAAAACTGTAATTCAGTTACCTACATAAAACAGCCATCGGTATTGAACCCAGCCAACTATTACCTCAATGCAAATAAAACTTATCTAACTATAATATTACAAAGATGTAGAGTTTGCCAGTTTGTAGGTTCGTAAGTTTGTATGTAGGAGGTAATCATCGAAAATAGTCATCCGATTTAAAAAAATCTTTGACCAAAATTTAGAATGGACCTTCAGGATGGGCATGTGCTATGCGAGCGAAGCCGCGGTTAAAAGCTAGTCAAACGATAAAGAAGAGAATAATAAAATAAATTAGGAACAAATACAAAAAGCAATTTGTTTTGTTCAACATCAAATCGAATGAGATACGGACCAGTTCATTGACAACCGCAATCTTGATTGTCGACAAACTTAAAATGTTCGAAGCGAAACGCAACAAGCAAAGCTCGCCTTGAGAGCCGCCGATCCCGCCCACTACATCCAATTGTTGCGTATCATTAGATCGCGGAAGTTTCGTACTGATCTTATGGACATACCTACGCTACCTACTCATGCATGCTAATTATTTTATCGTTACAAGCTTTGGAACTGTATGGAGGCGTGATGATAGTGCTGAAGAAGTGGAGAAAAAAAACGTAAACAACATAATATAAGTAGGTACCTACTTCGTACGAGGTTTAGGCACAGATGAGATATTAGTTACTGTTTATGTATTTAAATTCGGTAAATTAGCGATAATAAAACAAGAACGAGTCTTTTTTTTAATTATATGCATAATGATGACATATACAACATGAATGCACACTCTTCAGAAGGTCTAACTAAGCTTCTAGAATCTAGATAGATAACTTTTAAAACGAGCACCACACACATAAACAAATGTGTATTCTCAAATACATCTCTAAGAATGTGAAACTTCTTTAAAAATTGTTTATTGTTCTTGTTTCTTCACTTATTTTTCAATCAATCTAAAAATGCGAAACGGACGCTCACAAACAGTGCCCACAAACGGTTAACTAGCCGAAGTGGTGTCAACTCAACTCGAGTCATTCATCCATCACGCTTATTTCGTGTGATGCGAAAATATCACTCGACAAAGTGCAGCCACTTCAGAGCAATTGAGACTGATAAGATCGCTTCTATTAGCACAATCGCATACTATAAATTGTACAGTTTATTTGGATCGAAACAAGGAGAGAAACATTTAGAACCTCTTCACGCTCACTGGCGAATCACTTCATGAGTGCAAACTATACATTTTTCTAATTTTCTAAGAGTATATGTATGTGTTGATAATGGTTATTTCAACGACGGAGAGCACCGCAAGCATTGACGAACTGGATTCTGAAAATGAAAAACCATTTCATTCTATAATTAATTCGCCTTTTACACAACATCACAATGTTTATAGAACACATTTTCGGCATTAAATATGAAGATACTCGTAACTAGGTGCTGCGAGTACCTAAGTACGTATGTATCAAAATGGCTGCACAAACTGAGGAAGTCACCTATTTGTAACTATCTGCACGAAGAGTTTTATTCATACCAAGGTATTATAGTAAAGACATACGGTTTGTCCCTCAAAACACTTCGCCATGCCAGCGATCGAGGGCGTGTGTGATAGATATGGCTCGATAGGGAATTGTTCTCCGCTGTAAATGTAAGAATATGGCTGCTTGCGCACTAGACGATAAGCGGAATCACGTCCCAGCAGCAGTGGATACTAACATGTTTGAAAAAATTATATACACCTTTTGCACTCGACGGAGACGATGACGACAGTAACGAAATGTTATCTATCATCATCATCAATCAATACTAATAATAAACCTGTAAGGTATGGTCATGGAGTAAGTTACTTTGTTTTATGAGATATTGCCTCTGTATACTCTATGTATGATACTAAAACTAAATTGGCCTTTTTTAGAATTTTTTTCTGTATGTGTGTATGTATGTTCCTCCATAACTCTTAAACCGTTCATCCGAATTCGATGAAACTTAGTAAAATCACATTTAACTATACGGGACACAGGATAGGCTAAAAAATTTTGTTCCGGTTACCCTAAGATGTAACTCTCATACAAACCGAATTATTTTGTGCGTCGAAATAAAGGTACGGTAGTTTTCTTACTTACTTTTTTCTTTTTAAATACGAATTTCACGCGAGCGAAGTAGCGGGCAAAAGCTAGTATTTCATACATTTTTGTATCACTGCTGCTGCGCCGCCGTTGTTCGTGACATTACTGTCGTCGCCGCGACGTTACCGTGCCGTTATCGTCTAGTGCACAAGCGGCCATTCTCAGTTCGTACGAGCATTTCGAACACTGTGCGTTAGCGGCCACATCTTTACACCTATTGTATCATCAATAGTTTGTTCATTGGCGCTGTTTGAGCGTGGTGGGCGTTAATTGAGCCGACTGGATCGAAGTGTGAACTGTGGACAGACAGAATGTAGCTCGTAGACAGAACGAGGCTAATCTCGCTCGGCACGACCCTGATATTACGGCGAAGGTCGTAACTCAGATCTACGCGAGGATCTACGTTACATTTGCAATCCTTGTCGCTTACTGGTGGGAAGTAAATTATGAATGAGTAGGTAATAATACTTATAGAGATTAGTAATAAATCACCGTGCTAACATCACAGTAATTTAAACTTTATGTTTGTGTTGAATTAATTGTATATTTATTGATTGTTTATTTATTTTTAGGGTTCCGTACCTATAAGATCACTCCCGTCTCCGTCCGTCACAGAGATTTTTCTCGAAAACTAAGTAACGTAGAAATTTGAAATTTGGCATAATGATACTTCATAGATCGTGGTGACGGGCACGTACATTTATATATCGCTCGTCAAAACCTAGATAAACATTTATTTTAAATTTATATGGCTGGTCAGATTGGTACCAATAAAAACAGTTTAAATTAAGACATCGTGTGAGGTATCATCTGAAAGAGCTAGCTAACTGTAAAGATTCTAGAAATCTTACAATTTTAAGTTCAGTGGCCTTAATAATATACTAGTTAAAAATTTGCAAAAAAATGCGGTCAATCCCCCATGCCCCCCCCCCCCCCGTTCTCCTAGGTTTATAAAGCTAAAATTTGGATTTGAATAGGGTTAGTAAATATTAAGCCATAGATTAAAACTGCAGGTGTTTCGACAATGTAGGTAATAGTTGCTGGAAATGTACTGGTTTGGAAAAATTAAAAAAGGTAGTTCCCATACAATTATCACAATATGTGGAATAGCGAATCTACGGAATGATTATTTAACTAACATTTTAACTATAACTACAAGGTATGAACGGTCACCGATAGATGGCGTTAGGGGTACAAAGGGCTCAATGTATGGCTACGGAACCCTCTGTTTGTGATCAATGTGTAAGTAAATTAAATGTTTAAAATAATCCAATACGCCAAATATACTATCTTTTTCTAAATTCCTGGCAAAGCTCTTTTCTATGTTTATTGAGCACCGTTCTCAAGATAACGGCCAATTAACAGGTTTTTACAAAATTAAACATTTATCTGATAAAGTTTTTTAAAGACTTAAAGACGAAGAAAAAGTATTTCTCTATTTATTTAAACGAAAGATTAAAATAAATAAAATACGCCGCCGCTTATACTGGCCCTAAGTGTACGTGGGTACGTAATTATATTTAATTTAAATGTCACATTGCAATAATATATAGTATTTAATATATTATTTTAAATGGATAATAAGGTAGTCGTTACCGGTTTTGCAATATCCTTACATAGACAAGTCTGAATATTGATCCAGCATTGTTAGCGCTAGATCGATAACTGCCTATTTACATATTATCCGAGATTGGTTCGCTCCACGTGCCTGCATCCGTGTAGGCCAGGCTTACACAAATAAATATATCTATTAGAACAACCAGCCATCAACTCTCGATGCTTGCTGCAACGTGCAAATAATTTATTTATAGAAAAAAAGAAAACACCTTGAAACAGACGTTCAAAATTTTAATTCTTTCTACATTGAAAATATCCTGAAGACAGTGCTTATACTCGTATATTCAATATCATATCATTCATCTCTCCGTAAAATAGTCACCGTACACTTTTAAATGTTTCAGTTTCCCAAGATTTTTACCATTATCAATTAGAATTTTATTTGATCCCTAATTACCTAATAAGCTACTAAATAAATATTATTTTAAGATGATCAGATCAAACTTTATATTGTTTCATACTGTACGAAAGGCCGTTAGTCGTTAGATAACCCAAGCTAGAGAATTACCTACGTACTTATGTAGTTGTTGGGTGACGGACGGAGCGGCGTTTAGAGCAACCAACATTCTCATAACAAATTACGCGGCAGCGACATAAAAACGTCGCGCCATTAGCGTGTCGTCAGATGTAATGGAGATAATGATTATCATCGATGTAATGACACCGAGAACAAACTGATTTAATGTCGACGTAAATTCCCGCGGCCACGAGCCGTGCGAGTCGTGCGACTCTTGAGTTAGTAATTCTATGTTAGGTAAATGACTTAGTATTTCTACTATGTTAGGTAAATCCTAGACACCTTATAGTCTCTTTGAAGATCGAGCTTCATAAATTAACCACCTTCGCCTAAAATGTAGCCTGCAGTTAAGTCATGTTAAATGTATCAGAATTGCCACATTAACCGATATTCCAATGTCAATTAATTGATGAACTGGACTTAACCGGATGTGGTGAAAACGGTCCATCATAAATGATTAAAAGGCCACTTGGATTGGATTTAAGATATATATACTTACATGTCATTTTTTTTTATTATTTACAATTTTTTTAGGGAATACTTATTTGCAGGGATGAAAAGGTTTTAGAGACAATATCAGTTTCTAACACGCAAAAAATGAAATGAATAATTGTATTGAAAATGAAAACGAATAGTTCTGTATTTTAAAATAATAGATACCTTTCAGTATACATAGGTGAGCTTAACTTACACCCACCTGTCGCAGCGATCTCGACATCTCAACTCGTCACTCGACTGTCTGAAGGCACTTCTGACTAAGACGGATATCAGGTTGCTCAATCACGCCGTTCCCGCCTACATTCGAAATAGCATGTTGTAGGCAACTCGTTGGAAGCTAACAAACGAATTCCTTAACTGGACATTGCTGCTTGGTTTATGTCGCAATTCTGATCGCCACTGCAGTAAACGACTCTAACAAGTCCGCTGGCTTAAGGTTGCCGCAAACGTAGCGAAAACCGTCGATTCGTCGTACTCCCGACTGGTATGGCATTTTTGCTAACATTTCGTGGAACAATTCTCTAGCTATAGATGGGAAGACACGAATGCACACAAAGCTTTCGTAGTAACATTTATTTGTCGAAACGCAACCGTTCATCTGAAAACGATTGCTAGAAGCAACGTGTGCGATCGGCTTATGGCGTTACCCAATATATTCGGATTTACTTTGACCGGTCTGTGCTTGTGTTAGGCCGGCGGCCTTATAGGGCTTCATCGACCTAATGTGGCATCAGGCATGCAAACGTAAACTTGTAGGCAAGTACGGCTGGCAAACTATTTAAAAAGACAGAAGCCGCATCAAATCGTAGAGCAAAAAATCCATCAAATGGTGTGCAAAGAAATAGGTTTGTCTCTATCACGCTTGTAGACTTACCTGCCTTTATTAACGCTCTACGTTTCATGTAAATGGTGTGCATTTGTGGATGATGTCGGTGATAAAGTAAATTGTATGCGGTGTATGAAAGTTACAGTTCTAGACTTTTGAATTATTTGACAGTTGGGCTGCAAGTGGTGTATGTGGGTGCGTGCGGCGCGGGGCGGGAGCGGTGGCCGCATGCACTACACGCATAGTCGGTCGTAACCCGCTAATGTTGTTTATCGGACGTTTACTTTTATTGACCAAATAAATACTATTGTTAGCTTTTGCATCAACTCAACCTACTCGTACTTGTGCGGGGATAATCTGCATGCGTGACGTCTGTTGTGTGGCGGCAACATGTTTGTAAAAATACTAGTCCTCATAGTAGATGATACATAATATCTTTTATTTCACGTCATCTCACATTAGCGCAGAGCCTCCAGAACTGAGCTGGTCAAAAGTTTAAAACACTCAGTTAAATTAATTAATTTTTTAAATAAAAGACTCGAACGCACGGGTAAAAGAAACCCAACTTACCCGAAATTCGCGTTTTTTTTTCATCACTAAACTTATTAAACATCATCATCAGCCCCAATGAGTCCTCCCATTTCAGGCGCGCCACCGCACGCGGTCTTCCGCTCTTCTCATCCATCCACTCCCGGCTACATTTTTTAGGTCGTCTGCCCACGTAGCCCTCTTAAAACTTATTAATAATAAGCTTCAAAAATTGTTTATATGCAAGATGTTATATGGTGAGAAGATGGTTTTATAACTATTGTGAGTACGTTGCTCTCACTGCAGTTATTCCATCTTTCTTCGCTGTCCAGCGAGCAAGTGATTCATTAAAGTGTTCGAACAATATTGTTTGATTTTCCATTGAGGATTTGCAGTCTCCATCTCACTCTTCAAGCCACGCACGGCGACACTCGCGTCCACCCACACGCTCGAGAGAAAGGAGCCCGTTCACACAGAACTTGTGGCGATCGCAAGCGATATTGGAAATACCAGCACAGCTGGTTCCGAGCCATTAATTTAGCTAATGTGCTCTCGCCCACTCTGCAAATAAACCGAGATCGGCGGCGGCGGCGCCTGCGCAGGAAATCGCTCGACCATGCGCAAGATATCGACGAACGAATTACAAATAAATTGATCTTAATCCTGAACTTATTATTTACATAAGCATCTGAATAGATACGTATTTTCTGGGCTCTACTTATCGGATATATCAGACAGCTTCTCTTCGACTACGTTAGCTTGGAAGAGGTAGAGTCTGGGAATAGTGCACTCAAGTTTTAGGATATCCTGATGTTATATAATACTTATAGTGAGCCTCACTGTGAGGGTTTAACCACCTGTAGACATCGTCAGACACCCGTACGTGTAACGTGGCTCGGCGCCATATGTCGCGCTGTCAATAAAAAAAAAAAAAAATACTATGTAGGCACATTCGCTTTACAGGAACCGCTAAAATCGGGACATTTTCGTGGGTCACGCTTTTTGACGCTTCACAGGAACTATTGGAACTATTTCGTAAATATCGGTCTAAAATCTCAATGAGAGGCCGGAGTCTTTCATGAGAATCCTCTCGGGGTCGGCCGTCGATCGCGTCGTCGTCGGTCGGCAACTCAACAGGTTACTATTTTAAGATAAATGTGTCCATACACGGGCAACACCGTTCCGTCGGTGCCTACACGAGTTCCGCACACGCTCGGTGCCGGCTCGTTCAATACTCTCACGTTCATCGTGTGCTGATTTTGACTTTATATTGCGGCTTTGTAAGTAAAAGTTTCTGCTTCGCATTACGGTACCTATCACGAAAAAAAAAAATCTATATTGAAGTGAAATGTATGATAGATACAATATTTGTGGCCGTGTGGGGCCGGTACTTAAAAAGAATAGCCCCACTGCATCTCTCCTCATGCATGTCGTAAAAGGCGACTAAGGGATAAGAACAAGATGCCGTGCTAAAGGGCCACAGGCTCGCCACCTCTCACCTTGGCACGGTACTTCCACCGAGTCATGCAGCAGGTGGGTCTTCGTGCCTTACTTGCTGCTTGATCGATTGAATCTAGTTCGAATACTTTGCGAATGTGGTGGTCGGTGTTTTGCTGTAATTTACCAGAGTTCAGCACAACACCGATTACTCTGCTTACCCCGATTGTCGGGATTCAGCGTGTGTGATACATTTCACTCCAAATTATCCTTTTGAAATAAGATGAAGCCATTTCAAATCATGTGGGTTTTCTTGATCGAACCGTGTGCTTTACAATTTTTAAGTTATAAAGAGAACTCAATATTTGTCAGCCTCGATAGCTCAGTGGTGCAGACAGTCAACTGTCGCTATTGAATGTTAAGCAACGCTGGGTGCGGTCAGTACTTGGATGGGTGACCGCTGACCGTTGGAGGCTGACCGAGGTTCGGACTCGTCGTAAAACTGTAGTTCCCTTTCCTCCTAATCTTACTTGGTGGTAGGGTTTAACTGAATGAAACGTCGGTCGAAACGGCTATGTAGGTAAATAGTTTGTGTTATCCGGCCAGTTCAGTGTAGAAGGCACGATCAAAGGGGGAAGCACTGACATGGCAGCTAGTTCACCCGGTGTTATGGGCTGACATCACGGACGTTGTAGGTGATGTAGCCAACCGTGTCAGTTTTCCATAAAAAAAAAACTTTTTCAATATTTAATAATGTCCCAAGTAAACCGGGCAAGAGGAACAAGTTTATGGGCTTCCGTAACAGATATCACATTGACTTGTAGATATTGATTGATTAAGCTCGCAATTTTTTTCTCCCGCCGCCACCGCGCCCCACCACCACCGTCCCGAGACGCCTCCGCGTCGCGCGCGAGCGTCGCCTACACTCGAAGCCTATGTACGTACATCAATACTGTGAAGCGGAACTCGGGAGTGGATCGCGGCACGGGCAGACACCGGCAGCTATGCGGCTCCGCTTGCCTTGTATGTCCAACCCGACAGCGTCAAACATCCTTTAACTACGAGCTAACATAATATTATAATTGCATATTTAATTAAGTAGTGAATATTTGCATAATTTGGAACGAGATCCAAATTTAGTAACTTAATCTGATACCGTCTCCGGAAGGAATCCTGCGTCTCGATATTATCAACAAATGAGACTATAAATGTGGACGAAATCAGTTCGCAATAATCCAACTGTAAAATTTTATCACATTGGGGCTCACTCACTCCGTTTGGTGTTTGAAAGGAATCTCAGCAAGTTAGTGAGCGTGGCTAGTTCCATCCGCGTACTTCCGACAGTTTATTCTCATCCTATTTAGGCGGCGTGCATAAATTACGTCATCGATTTTTGGCCACTTTTTGACCCCCTCCCCCCCCACGTCACCTATCGTCATTTTCGGTTAAACCCTCACCCCCCCCCCCCCCCCCCCCCCCCTCCTGATGACGTAGTTTTCTGTTAATTTCTTATCTACTGGAACATAGAAATTAGTTTTGTAAAGCAAAATCCAAAAATCTATTAATGTAGGTAGAAGTTTTCGGAAATCGAAAAGTTTGCATAATATGATCGAGCAGCCAGGTTGTGTATACCCGGCAGAGTACAGACGGCGCGGAGTATCTCCTCCAGAAAACTACGTCATCGCTGCCTTAAATATGTGACTTAGCTGTGAATTCGAAAATAATACGACCGTTGGAGTAACCGTGTCCTACACCTACACCGTGACCACCCGCCAGGTGGGACGACGACATCAAGTACGTCGGTGGAAAGCAGTGGTTCCGTACCGCTGAAGGCCGGGGAGGACTGGAGGAAAATTGGAGAGGCGTATGTCCAGCAGTGGACGCTTACACGCTGACTAACTGACTGACTGACGTACTCTTTAAAAAAAATTACCTACTCTCTATTTTATATATTCCTATGTAGATTTGAACCGTCAATAGCAACGCACTATAAACAAGTACTTTATTAACTTTCCAATAAAAAAAGCTTTTCTTATTTCTCCATAAGATGGTTGAACGGTGGAGCGGAATGGTCGAGCAAGCCGCTGTTGAACGGGCGCAAGCTGTCCGACGACGGCGGCTGGCGCAGCGACGGCGGCTGGGAGACGCAGCGCGCGCGCGAGAGCTCCGTCTCGGGCGGGGCGGGTGGGGCGGGCGGCGCCGGCGCAGGCCTCACCTGGCTGCAGCGCCAGCAGCACAAGCTGCGGGAGCGGCGCGAGGCGCGCGCGCGCGGCGTGCGGCTCCCGCTAGACTGGGGCACCAACAGACATGTCCGCCACTCCGCTAGCCATCGGTTAGTATCTGCCACCTGTTCATATTTCATTGGTTTACTGCATCAACTTTGGCATCAACAGAACACTGTCCTGTCACCACGGGCTATCATAAAAGAGAAGTATTTATATACTGCAGTTAATTATCGCTGCTACATCGATATCTCTCTTACATATTATTATGTGGTAGTAATAAATTTTTGTCTAAATTATTATGTTATACCTTACATACATACATTAAATACACATATTATGTGTATATGTTTCCTCGCTTATTACCTTAACAACTCTTATTAGAAGTAAAGAAGTATGAAGCACGACGGTACACCTTTCGGTGACACACTATATAATTGTTATATACACCGAAACATAGTTCTCAAACTTGACAAAAGAGAGAATTAGTCAGCAGACTGGTTACATTATGTATCCTGCGCTGACGAATGCCTCACCAATATGTCCTTTAACTTAATTTATTCAATGATTCATAATCGCAAATGTGCACTCTTCGTCAGAAATGTTTTGTTGAACACCTACTAGTGTGAAGTATTTATATATTTTGCTTGACCACGCGCTGATGATCTAAGCCCATAAAAAAATCTACCTTTTAACAATTCAATTTTGTCTTGCTCTAATTGTATCTGTCTGTAATAGTCTCGGGCAGTTTCATTCCCAACACTTCCATTTCTCATGTCGTCAAATAAGCTTTAATTTGAAATGTGGATACCTCAACTTTCATTTTGCACGTGTTCGGGTAGAACTTTATTTGAAACCACCTTTGGGTCCAGCCACATACATGCACACTTGGGCGACTCCTTCTCTTAAAGACTCCATAGCTTTAACGACAAAATGAAACTGCGTTTGCAGAGTGGATGGCTACACGAGCGACACGACGGCGTTCGCGGACGACGACGACGACTTCAGCGTGCCGCTGCACGTGCAGACTGCCGCAGCGGCGCGCGCGCACTCCCAGCACAACTCCAGCCTTTCCCCGGCTGCGCCTGACAGGTACCACCTACCTATCACTATCAACATGTAGGCTTTTAGCTCTAAGGTCACGCGCTATCAATAGAGCCTTACTTTACCTTTCTGCAAATTATAAACAGTTCTTGTTTATTTTCAAGAGTTGAAAATAATGGTGGTGGTGGTAATTTTGCCAAAATTTTTACAGTCCATCGCCTGAACTTCAACTAACCTTGAACAGTGACACGCACAATAATATTTTTTTAACTTAGTGAATAAATTTATTCCTGCGAAACCAGCTGCACCAAGATAACATACATTTTCATTGTTGACACTAAAGATTTATACATGACGAAACTTTTGGGTTTGCAGGACGTCGTCGAAGAAGTTCATGTTCTCAGAGAAGCTGATGATGCAGGAGTGGTCCAACACCAGCACCGCACCGCCGCACCCCGGCCTGCTCTCCCTGGCCGAACCCATCCACACCGACACCCTGGTGAGTGTTGTATATCATTTACTTACCACTTCTCTGACACCACATAACCTGAACAAATGATAACATGGCTGCAGATGCAGAGCACTTACGTAAAGAACGCACATAGTTTCTGCACCACTCCCGGCAAGCACCTTGAACAATTACATCGGCTTCTGTTCCTTCGACCGGATGAAAATGTCATCAACGTACATATTGCTATTGAGTTGCTTTGGATCAACTCTCTCAGGTCCGATAAATAACGTTTTAAAATTAAATGTGTACATACCTGGGTGTCTTCAAGCGACGTAGACAGCCTAACAACAATCCGCAAATCTGCTGGCATGGCGCCTAACTGAGCGAGGTGTTTTTGGCTCTGTCTAATGCATCGTTAGTCTATCGGCACAGCCGGGTGGCTGTGTCGATAGACTAATGTGGTAGACTAGGTAGGTTGGCGGTGCGCGTAGCCGGCGTCGGAGCCTCCGCCGTGAGACACTTCCTCGTTCCTAGACTAAAGTGTTGGTTTACACAAAAAAAAACTAATACTACTCCCCTTTTCAGTCTCGAGAGCGGTCGGCGAGCTGGTCGCGCACGTCAGCGTCGCCGGGCGGCGGCGGCGGCGCGCTGGACTCCCCCCGCGCCGCCACCCCCGCCTTCCCCACGCACCCGCGCACCCCCTACCCGCCCACGCCGACACCCTCACTCGGATCCCGCCCGCCCAGGTCACCTCCTGTCACCAGGTAACCAACTATCTTACACCCTTCTGTTATTTCATTTCAATTCATTCTTTGACAGTTTTGACAGTTCTTCAACAAATCATTTCTTTTCTGCATATCGATTACGTTTGAGTACACTCAGTGTCTTCATAATTACTTCACAAATATTGCATTGCGTTACAGTACAGTACAGCCCAATACAGCCCTCATCACCGTTCACGCTCTCTAGGACACCACGCCATAATGTTTACATAGACTAAAGGATATGACTCCCTTCTTATATTACTAGGTGGTAGGGTTTAACCCGCCCGGGTTGGTACCACCGCACTGAATGAAAGGTCGGTCGAAACGGCTATGTAAATAGTTTGTGTTTTCCGTCCAGTTCAGTGTAGCCGGCACAACCAAAGGGAAGGCTGACGTGGCACCAAGTTCACCCGGTGTTATGGGCTGACATAACGGATGTTGTAGCCAACCGTGTCAGTTTCCATAAAAAAAAAAGACAAAATTTTAGTGACTTCCCTCGCTTCCAAGTATATCACGACACGACCGCACAGTGGCAACGCTACCCTAGTAAAACGTAGCTAACTGTGTGATCAAGTGTGATGTAATTACTAAAAAGTATGCAGAGAGTGAACGTCAGGATTATAATAATACACACCAATACTTCACGTTTAGATTTAATTGAAAAAAAAAAAATGCATAATTAATAATCTATTTACAAAATTATGTAGAAGAGAGCGCGGCAGCAGCCCGGAAGCGGAGTACCGGACTCTGAACGGTTCTCTGTCGGGCGCGTCTCGCCGCTCCAGCCTCACCGGCGAGCCGCAAGACGTGTCGCCGGACCAGGTGCGCTTCGCACGCGACACCAGCCACTACTGGTACAAGCCCAACATCTTCAGGGACGAAGGTAAGACAGTTTTTTAGAGATTTTTTGAAATATCTTAATAATAAATAATAAAGAGAGTATACCTACTGGAAAGGCGACACTTGACCGATATGATGGTAACAACTCAATATCCCATGGATAGAAGATAATATCTTACCATTAATATTATTATCTACACAACTAGAAATGCAATTATAAAATTATAGGGGAAAAGACCCCAAAAGGACTGGCTGACTGAGAACCGGGGGAATTTCCAAAAATCATCGACTTAAATGAACACAACACAGAAAAGCATCAACAACACGAAACGTTATGAACGGTTAATTTCTTATGTGTTAACTTCCATTCTGTTTTAATATAAATATTCTGTTGCAGCGATATCACTGCTGAGTAACTGCTCGGAGGGCGCGTTCATCGTGCGGGATTCCAACTCATTCCCCGGCGCGTTCGGGTTGGCGGTGCGCGCTGCCGGCGTCGGAGCCTCCGCCGTGAGGCACTTCCTCGTGGAGCCCACGGCGCGCGGCGTGCGCCTGCGCGGCTGTCCCGACGAACCCGTATTCTCTTCCCTATCTGCATTGGTCTACCAGCATACCGTCACACAATTGGCTTTGCCGACGAGACTACGCTTACCTGATAGGTAAGGCATTTTGTTATTTAACTAAAGTACAAATTATTGTTGGTCCTTCGAGCCGGATTCAACTCAGACATTCCAAATATCTTCTAAGTGCAGTGTACCTATCCATAGTCCAAATTCAGCTTACTGGATAGCAACATAATATTTTAAGAAGAACTATTTATTGATCATGCAAACATGTTCATGTTGGTTACTGTTTGTTTGGAACAGGGATCTGTGGCCGGGCGGAGCGGGCGGCACTGCGGCGGCTGCGCGCGCGCTGCTGGCGACCGGCGCGGCTTGCCACGTGCTACTGCTCGGCTCGGACAACACGGAAGCGCTCACAGGACCCGCCGCAGTGCGCAGGGCCGTCACTAGAGTCTTGCAACGGAAGGTAACAAACAGTGCAGACAACAACAGACAAATTAACAATGATTGGGCCCGGAGTAGCGCAGGACGAGGAAGCGTGTCACGCTCTCAACGTTGACAGCCTTCAACTTTCTCTACTGAATGTCTCCTCATGTTCGCCCTATAACGTCCTCGCTGAAATACCGCCCTTTGCAAACTCCCGCCTATTTCGGGCCCAATCATTTCTAAGTAAAGCTTACTAACACTGCAAATTTGCACACCTATGAAGTAGGCGAAACCGTAGATTGAATATACGGCGAAAAATAAAGTTGACAACGTTGAGGTAATATCCTAATAAAATAAGTAAAGCGAACTTTCTTTCTACGGCCGTGTAATGTACGTCAATAAATGAGTATGCTTATAACTCGAGAACCACTTCATCGATTTACATACTACTCGGTTTTCACTGTTATATTCTGTCATTTCTCAAGGTGGTTTTAGGCTATATAAATCATAACACTACATTATCCGCGGCCTGAGCTGTGAGCAAAAAGTCACGCGAAGGGAAGCCACGGGCTAGAGCTAGTTTGACTGTCTCTATGACAGTCTGCTTCTTGTTTTAATTGGATTAGATTGAGCGTTGCGTGACTGCATGACGGTACTTTTCTTGATGATGCTGCATTGTAGTTGGTAACAGATGTTGTGTAACGGTGTGCGGTCAGGGCTTGGCGCACGTGGTGCACTTCAAGGTGTTCGGCGGCGGCGTGACGCTGACGGACGCGGCGCGCAAGCTGTTCTTCCGGCGCCACTACCCCGCCGCCGCCGTGTCCTACGCCGGCCTCGACCCCGACGACCGCCGCTACGAGCACGCCGACAACGGCGCGCCAGCTGCCAAGTACGTCATTCTTGTAGTACCCGCTATAAATTTTGATTGTAAATGCCTTCGAAAAAAACATTTTGTCCAACTGAACTGAATGATTAAAGCAAAAATACATAATATACTAAGGAAGATGTTGTTTGCGCAGGCGCATCTTCGCGTTCGTGGCGCGCGCGCAGGGCTCCGACAACCAGTGCCACGTGTTCGCCGAGCTGGAGCCCGAGCAGCCCGCCACCGCCATAGTCAACTTTGTCAACAAGGTGCTGCTTCATTCGATACTCAGCCAATACTCTTTGGACGACAAAAAATAACGATTTACATGCTAGAATGTAACCGTGAAAACCATAAATATGTAAATGTATAAAGTGGTTTTCGAGTTATAGGGATATTCATATATGCCCATGGACATTAGGTCATGTGCGGGGGTTGCGAATGCAATGCCGGCCTGACATGCGCAAATTACAAAAAAGAACGATTTACATGCTAGAATGTAAGTGTGAAAACCATAAATATGTAAATGGATAAAGTGGTTTTCGAGTTATAAGGATATTCATATATCATATATGGGCTTATGCCCATGGACATTAGGTCGTATGCGGGGGTTGCAAATGCCATGCCGGCCTTACATCATATCATCTTTTACTGTTGATCCTACCTATTGCACGATCTTGAAATAATTAAAAATATAAATTAAATCCAGCGATTTCGTGTTCTTCGTATTATGTCCTCCATATGCATTCAATAATTCGCAAAATGACATCGTATTAGATTTCTCGTTGGTATTAGAAATGCATATTGAAGAATACATTATGTTTGTGTTGCAGGCGCTGCTCGGCAACACACAGAAGAGAGACATCTTGTGAGCGAGTGACTACACGTCTGCATTTTGTTTAACGTCTTTGCAAAAAAAACTAATTAAACAATTAATTTTGATAAAAGCAAAATGCAATTATTTTATTGATTTAATTAATTATTCAGATATGTCATTGGATATCCCATTTTAAAATTTGAACCTGTTGAAACGATTCATGAAATCAAATTAAACTTAACTGAATAACTGAACAAGTTGCGGGTCATGACTCGAACATTTCAAAGTACCTAAGTACCTTCATGTTATTTTTGTAGTATCTATGAGTACATTTTATATAACATATTAAATGAAATATTTTCACTTAATACAACTCGGCATAACCATTACTTTAAATTAATGTATGTTAGAAAAAGGTAATATAAAATTAATATTATTTTAGTTTACACGCAAACTAACTAGTCTCTCATTATAATTACAGTTATTATAAATGTAAAGTAAGTTAGGGAATTCATATGTGCCTATAGGTAGCTATTAATACTAGCGAGAGTTCGCTTAAATAAAACTTATTATGGACTTCACTGAAGTTAGATAGAAAGGCAATAACTGTCGCTAACTTTGTACACAACGAAACGAAATGACACTGCTATTAGTAAATATGAACAACCACACACATTTTCGTAGATAGGTACCTACTTATTGTCAAAAAAGCACAATTTTCTTAGCATGTTATTTAGGTACTTACTAAACTACGAGAAGATACAATTTATTGTGTTAGAAAATGAAACAATTATTCAGAGTGCATTTCACTTAAAATTACATATTATATTATAATCTGGATAATTGTTTTCTTTGATTATTTTCCACAACCTAAATAACCTCAATGTTTAAAGAAATTTTGTATATTTTTAAATTATCTTATTTTGGGTTTGTACGTATATATAACAGAGCAACTATTTGATATTATAGGGATGTTGATTCTTTGTAACACGACACCTTGTTATTTAATACATACCGTAGGGTAATTTCAGGAAAAACGACGTGCTGCCTGCGAGTACAGCCATTCATTAAAATTCCAACACTACCTTATGTGCTGTGTACCTATAGGACCTGTGCCTACTTCAACTCGATTAATTCTACTTCATACAAAGATGCACAGACTGCAATATGCACAGAGTTACATGTCGCAGGGCTACCGATATTCCGATACGGTCTCCTCCATCTTAAATATCTAATATCTGAACAGCTGTGTAGTCTTCTTTTAAGACTTTCAGCTTATACATATGACTTGCATACGATACATTTTATATTTTTTTTATAAAATAATTAAGTGAAATAACTGTTTTTTTTTTATAAATGAATTTGTTCGCTAGAATCGAGTTTCGCAATCTTTTGCCACCATTCCAATTATGTAGGTACCCAAACCATCTCTTTATCATATTCTTCTAAATCCTGCTCTTGAAGTTGTATCATGAATCTGCATCTCGATGCTTTTTTATGTATCATCTCATGTTGTCATGTTTCTCTGGGGCAGTAGTTCGGCAGCGTTGTTAATGTAGGTAGGTAACATTCATGTTAACGAATGCTTAGTGTAAAAGAATACATACCTACGTTGCCTGCAAATGTATTAATAGTAAATAAATAACAAAATGCCTTAAATTTGACACCAGTGATCATGGAGAAGAGTAACTTTCCAGTTTCTAAAATAATATAAATGTGTAATTATTGCCTAATAATAAATATGTATAATAACTGTTGTAAAATGTATTTATTGATCATTATAATACATTAGACATTACTATAAGTAGTTTCATTTTTATTAAGTTTTTGTTTTTTTTTTTGTTTTATGGAAACTGACACGCTTGGCTACATCACTTACAACATCCGTGATGTCAGCCCAAAACACCGGGTGAACTTGGTGTCACGTCAGCTTGCTTTCCGTCGGTCGTGCCGGCTACACTGAACTGGACGGAAAACACAAACTATTTACATAGCCGTTTCGACCGACCTTTCATTCAGTGCAGTGGTATCAACCCGGGCGGGTTAAACCCTACCACCTAGTAATATAAGAAGGGAGTCATATCCCTTAGTCGCCTTTTACAACATACACGGGGAGAGATGCAGTGGGGCTATTCTTTTAAAGTACCGGCCCCACACGGTACTTACTGACTCTGTCTACGGTAGAGAGAGCAAGTACATGTGATCACTACTTGCACCTCTACAAGGTATCCGTGATATCATAAGATATTTAGAGATTTTTAGACTACAAAGTCCATGGGCGTCGTTAGACACAATGAGTGGCTCGGCGCCATATAAATTTATTTGTTTTTTTATATTGAAAGCGCATTTCAGTATAAAAAAACAAATAAATTTATACAAGGTGTCCAGCGGCAGACTTCCGATTTAAAAAAATAAAAAAAAAACCAAAACATATAGACCAAAACTATTTATTACCGTGAAAAGAAGACAATTAAGCGGGTTTTATTTTTTAAATATCACATTCTCTAAATGTCAACCTTCGTTTTTATGCACTCCTCCAACCTATTCAGCATATTTTTTAAAACGCGCTTACACAATGCACTAGAAATTAGGTTTATTTTAGCTCGGATTTTTTTTAATGTAATCCGGTATGGGTGGCTAAGTCAGAGGGGCCAAAGCACATGCGCTGACCAGCCAATATTACTTTCGAGAAGGTAGGTGCCATACATACATATAAGGAGACTTCCCTGGATGGCTGGCTATACGGGACTAGAGGAGAACACAACCGAGGCAGCTATGCGGCAATCTAACATCCAGTACGGTGGTCGGCTACAATTTGAGCCTACCACCTAGTAAGGGGCAAGGGAATCGGATACTGTCTTTTAACTGTGCAATATCGGCAGGCAGATTTTTGTAGACGAGCCTTTTTTCTGTGCGGCTACCTATCTCAAAAGTCTCGTCAAAAAAAATCATCCTGCCGATATCGCACAGTTAAAAGACAGTGATCTGAAATAAACGTAATTTCCAGTGCACTTTGTAAGCGTATTTTTGAAAATATGCTGAATACGTTGGAGGAGTGCGTACAAAATAATGTCGACATTTAGAAAATGTGAAATAAAAAAAAAAATTAGCTTTTTTCTTCTTTTCACAGTAATAAATAGGTTTGGTCTATATGATTTAGTTTTTTTATAAATTTTCAAAATGGTAAATCTGCCTCTCAACACCTCGTTGTGTATTCTCACTTTTAAAGCTAACTGTACCTACATTATTAAATTAGATTAAATTATTAGTTAGTAAACACATGGAGAAGAATAACCTAGTTAACCTATTAAATTATGAGTTGAATATATTAAGGCCGAGCAATTAATAAAGTAAATAAATAGCCTATTTAAAATAGGCGAGTAAAAAGGTAAATTAAAATGCAAATCAGTCTGAAGTTTATTGTAATTTCACACCAGCCTCGTGACATTACAAAACATTACATTACTAGGCAAACAACTATACAATATTCTCATACTTATGTAATTTATACTTAGTACATGTCCATTTCAAAACAGAACCGACTAAAAAAAATTATATTGACATAAATTCTACTACTTTCAGTGCCTGAAAATAGGTCAAAACATTAGCAGAAACATCCTACCCTGCCCGCTTGCTCGTGTTAGCAAATACATTCTAGCCTCTACCTGACTTCACGACCACTCTACTTCACACAATGGACAAACTTTATCCGGCATCACGTTGCCTTGCCTCTTTGAAATTATTCACTAAATTAGTCGTTCTGTAAAATCGTCACTACGGTGCAGCAGTTTTTGCTCTGAATGGGAGAAAACGATTGCTCAGTCAGTTGGCCGCTTAACAAAACGGCGAAGTAAAGTTGCGCCGGATAGCATTGATAGAGTTGAGGAGTCAGATAGAATCCAAAAATTTCAGGTTAAATGCCACCTAGCGCCAGATTAGCAATACATACTTAAGGTTCAGCTTACACCACCCGCCTGGTGGAGGTCTCAGAATGGATAATAAGCGGAGTTTAATCGCATATCGAGCATCAGTAGTCGGCGCGGCCGAATCTCATGTGTCCGTAGTCGTCAAACTTGTCGTCCCGTTTTCCGAACCTCATGTGTCCGTAGTCGGAGTAGGTCCTTTTCGGTACGTCGATCAGTTCTTCGTCGTCGATCATGAAGTCCTCGGCGTCGGAAGCGTGGCGGGCGCGAGCGGGCAGGCGGTGGTAGGAGCGAGGGACGAGCTTGGAGCGCTCGCCGCCTCCCCCGCCGCCGCCGCCGCCCTGCCCCCGCGGACCCGCCGAGGCGGCATCACATCTAGTTAGCATCACAACGCACAGGACGATGGATAGTAATCGCAGCCAAGCCATCATTTTCTATTATAAGGTGAGAAATTATGCGTGCGACCTGAAAAAAAAATTTAAATTAAAAGAATAGTTACCTACACGTGATGTATTCGTTAAGATGTGTAACTGACATGAAGTTTAGTAACAGTGATGTAGTTACCTACATTTTAACTTAATTTAATTTTTTAACTTAATTTTTTAACTTTTTAAAAATAATTTTTTAACTTTGTCGGGGCCGGAGTGTGCAATGTGTGGTGAGAGCGTAGATTCCAGCGGTATCCATGGCCTTTCGTGCCAGAGAAGTGCCGGCAGGCTTCCCCGTCACAGCGGCTTGAATAATATCATCAAACGCTCGCTGGCTTCAGTAAATATTCCGTCTACGCTGGAGCCAGCGGGCTTATGCCGCCCAGACGGGAGAAAGCCAGACGGCAAGACGCTGGTGCCATGGTGCCAGGGATAGGCGCTCTTGTGGGACGATACGTGCGTGGACACCTTGGCCCCGTTCCATGTACTCGACTCCTCCTAGTCTGCCGGAGCCGCTGCATCTAAGGCAGCTGCCATCAAAGTGTCTAAGTACAGCCTGCTGCGTGACCACTTTGAATTTCAACCTTTCGGCGTAGAAACTTTGGGGCCGTGGTCGTCAGACACCAAAACATTCTCGGAGAAATTGGGAAAGGTGACCGCCGCCGTGCCAAAGCTTTCTTTGTTCGGCGAATCGCCATTGAGATTCAGAGGTGTAATGCGGCGTGCGTACTTAGCACTTGCACCGGTGCAGCGACTCAGGCAAATTTAAATGAAATATATATTATCTAAAGGTAGTTTTCATTAATTTTTTTTAGGTTTAGTTTATAAATTATTTTAGTTTAGTTTTTATATTTCTTAATTTTAGTTTAATTTTATTGTTATATTGTATGATTGTGTTATGCATGATTTTGATTAATAAACTTAATCCGAGATTAAATAAAATTACTATTTTGGAATAACAAGTAAGTACCTATTCAGAACTTGTTTGACCAAATGTCAGAGTCTAGGTATATGGTAATTTAATACAATACCTGGGCTACCGAGCTCCTCGGCGTCTACACCTATCTAAGTAGATAAACTTGAATTAATTTTTTATCTAAATACAAAATTTCATCCAAATCGTAGGAGCCGTTTCCGAGAAACCAATTATACCTATATAACAAGTTTAGCTCACTTAAAGTAATAGGATTTGTATAATAAAGTACAGTCTCGGGTCCTTCAAGAGGGTCGTGAATAGGCACCTGTCAGGCCGGGGCATGGCATTCGCTACCCCCGCATACGACCGAATGTCCATGGGCGTCGTTAGACACCTTATGGGTGGCTCGGCGACACATGTCGCTCTTTCAATAAAAAAAACTAAAATATCGTAATTTGTTATAATTTTGATTTTCTGTTGATACAACTCCCAAGAAGCCTAGAAATCAGAATTATCTCACATTAATTAATTTGCAGATAGGTACGTAAATATGGCTGGCAACAACTCTTACCAGAATATGTTTCCTCGTTGTAGCGACTGCCGGCCGCTGTGGCCGTCGACGACTGTGGCGGCGGGTAAAGTGGTGCACGGAGCTCTCCCATGGCCTTTTATATCGGCACCTCCTAAGCCGCCGACAAACAACACAGACTTGGTATTCAACTAACGCCACTTTTCAGCCGGGAAAGTGATGAAAATTGACATATTTCAATTTGCAAATGGCAGAGATAATCAGGTTAGCTTCTCGAGGCGGTGCGTCACGACTCGAATGAATTCTTCGTGCAATTTTTCTCGAATATTTTTTTTTATTACTTTTCTAATATAATTTGAAAACGTTTTTATTTCACTCTTGTTACCAACAGTATTGTGTAAACTTAAAGTGCGAGTAGTGCCGTGCCAAGCAAGTTTCCTTCGAATAATTCAGCTATTTGAAATTGGAACTCGTTCCATTCCATCATTTGACAGTTGGCGTTGGCGGGAAGATTAGCGCGCGCCAAATGTCAAAACGTGTCAATTACTGCGTTCTTTCGCGCGTATCAAATTCTGCATTCATGTTCACATTCGAATAAAAAAATTTAGATTGATTTCACTTTAGCGATTTTCGGTGTGAAATTAGATCAAAAATAGTTCATATAGTTCAATAATTACACTGGTGACAATTTGCTCTGTTGAGTGTATGCGGTTAACTTTATGTTGTTACTCGTGTTGTTATGTTAGTAAACGCGATGCATGAATGTAATGAACGCAACTAAAAAGTATCCCTGAGTTTATATTGAACGATATATTGTGTCAACAATTGATTACGGGAAAATGAGCGCGAAAAGCAGTTTCGAAGTGTTTGAGCATCAATTTTTAAAGTTGGTTGGAGAACTCAAACATCAATCCGTAAGTTTATTTTATTGTAAAATATGTTATAATTCATTGGCGTTTTGCTGCGATTTTATTGGTTTAAATTGTGCTAAATTATGGCATTTCATATAAAGAGGGAACCCGGATTTCGACGCTCTAATAAACTATTGTATCTACCTACGAGTGCGCTTATTCGTTGCAATTCAATACATAAACGGTTGGACATCGCGAATTCGCCATTCGAATATGTGAGTGAAATTCGTTCGTATGACAGGATACTGTGTGTCGGCTGCGCGAGGCGTTGGGTGCAGAAGCGAGCCGAGCGGAGGCGGCGGCCGCGGCGCGGGATTCGGCGGTGCGTGAAGCGGCGGAGGCGCGCGCGGAGGCCGCGGCAACAGCGGCCGGGGCCGCGAAGCTCGGCGCCGCGATGGCGGTGGCGCACGACGAGCTCGCCTCCGCTCACACACGCATTGAGATCGTTGTAACACATCGCTTTACAGTACAACCTATCACAGGCTATTATTATTAATTCGTCTTTTCAATCCCGTTAAGAATACAGGGGATGCACTAACATGGCTGCTGCCAAACTTGTTGATCGCCATGATTAGGATGGTGAAGCGTCAAGGGAAGCATTTACTCAGTCTTTGGACAAATAGAAGAGCAATGAACAGGAAGGGACGCTGACGCTGTTCGTTCATTCTATTTTAATGACTACAGGAGCGAGAGAAGTGCCTACTAGAACAGCGCGCTGTTGAAGTGATGATGCAACTGAGCGCTACGCAGCGTGAACTCGAGGCGCTGCGGGCACGCAACTCCGGCCTCGACGCGCAGCGTGCAGCGATGAGCGAGCTGCAGGAGCGCGCCAAGCGGGCCATGGAGGAAGCGACCTCGTACGTTGCAATGCTTTGCATAATTCAAAGCGTAAATACAAGAAAGGTTGTATTTTGTGTTAGAAATATGTTTTGCTTGCATAGCTGAAGGTAGCATAAGCATTTGACTGGTTGTTCAGGACGGCACAGCACCTAGAGAGCGAGTTGCGGCGCGTGGAGCGCGCTGCGGCCGCGGGTGCTGAGCTGCGCGAGCGCGCACGACTGGCGGCGGTGGCGCATGCGCGCGAGCGGCGTCTCGCTGGCGCTGAACTGCGACACACCGTCTCTGACTTGCTCGCCGCCAATGGCAAGTTCTGTAAATGTTTATTGTTTCTGTAAATGGTCAGTACCATTCGATCAAATTACGAGTAATTTCTCATCAACTATAATCCGATTGAGGAAGATATTTAAACTCCGAATTATGAACAAACAGCATGCATCACTTTAGTTTCCTACACGAGACATCTTGCGAGAAGGGCAAACGGTTTCTTCCGAGTTTCTTGACCGAAAAGACTAGTGAGGATTTACCTAGGCGGGTTCGCCGACGTAATTTGTGTAATTGCCTACAGCGGAGATAAGTCGTTTGACTGTGGCGCTAAAGGAGACGCGTGAGCAGGCGGATGCGGCGACGGCGTGCGCTGGACGCGGAGCCAATGGCGCCATGTTCTCTTCCTGTGAGTGGGAGAGTTGCGTGAACGAGCTGCGCGGCGCGCTGGAGACGGAGCGCGCAGGCGCGGCGCGCCTCGAGCGCGCTCTCGCCGCGCTCGCCGCCGACATCGCTGCGCTCAGCGCGGCCGCGGCGGCCGAGCGCGCTCCCTCCGCAGCAGCCGCCGCCGGCGACGCAGGCCCGCTGTCCTCACCGCGACGAGACGCCATCGCCACTGGAGCCCCGGCGGACACTCATCTTCTGCCTCCCATCAAGGCCATTGACTCCTTTCTGGAGGAGTAGAATTTTATTTCAAAATTTTGAATTGTACTCGTATGTCTAAATTTAATAATATAATTTGAATACATTGTTTTCTTATCTTTATAGGGTTTGTGTTTTATTATAAAATATAAATGTATTTGAGGAAGCCAAAAAAAGTATAATTAACCATAATTTACAACAGCAGGGTATAGGCAGTTGGCATAATATTGCACTCCAAACAAACAAATTTGGCAAAAAAGTAATACAACGTGTATAAAAGCAGTGATCATAGGTATATAAAAGTTTAAAAATTATAAATAATTCATTAACAAAACAAAAAAGAAGAGACAGAATAAGAATATTTGATCAATAAGCGGAATAAAATATGATTAAAAAAACATGATTTGCACTCTACCACTTAATTTACTCTAGTCAAGTAATTTACTCTATTTCCTTATACACTAGTCAACCAGGAGTTTTGATGTATGGAGACCCATACATTAATTCCTCAGTCAATGAAACTTTGATAATATCTTGGAGTAATTGTCGGAATTACGACTGACAAATAATCCAACATTTTTTTTTACGGGAAGTTGGGTATATTCAAAGAAAAGTGAAAATTTAATATAACTCCTATAGACAAATTGCTCCGTCCAAAGTTACTTCGCCATAGGGTAGGTATTATTTATATGAATAAGTACGTAAATAAATCCAACATTTTTTGTATATGGAAATAGTGAATTAAAAACAAAATGTGTTTTTTTACTATATTTTTCTCGGCAAAATTGCTCAGTCGGTTCTTTAATCTGAATATACCTTAGTATTATTATGTACATCAATAAGCATAAGAATCCAACAACTTTTTTATTTGCATCATTTTTTTTCAAGGTGACGACCGAAACTCTGTTCCGCAAAATTCCTCCGTCCGTTTTTATTGTTCAATTATCATTAAGAATTTTGAAGAAAATTATTTGCAAAAGAATCCAACAAAAAATCCATCGGCAAGTTTAAAAAACAAGCGGGCCAAGACGGGCGCGGTGCGCAGAGGAGCGGCCGGCCGCGGGAGGCGAGAGACGCGGCATTTTCCCCTCCTCTGCGCCCATGCCGCGCCGCGCCGCCCCTGGCGCGCCGTTACCTATTTTTTCATTCGTGGTCATTGTGGCAAAATCTAATATTGTTTTACCTTTTATTTTTTTATTTGTTAGTACTAAGCATGTACCTTGCTTTTTTATGTCTTGACTACATAAATACAAAGCCGAGAAATGAATGGAAAAGATATATCCCGACCAGGACTCGAACCTGGAACTCTGGCTTGAGCCACCATCATCATCATCATCAGCCCGTGTCGGTCCACTGCTGGACATAGGCCTATCCCAAGGCACACCACCACACGCGGTCTTCCGCTCTTCGCATCCACCCACTCCCAGATACCTTTTTAAGGTCGTCTGTCTGCCTAGCCGGTGGCGTCCCACACTACGTTTGCTTGTACGTGGCCACCATTCGGGCACTCGCCTACCATTGAGCCGCCAGCGCGTTGCCAATTTCGCTATAGGGTCGTGATTTATCTTTCTCCAAATCTCGAGCTGTTTCGGCTTCTATGTAGTAGGTATGACGCATTCACCTGCGTTCAACGCACGCTGTTGGCAACGCGCTGGCGGGTCAAGCCAGAGTTCCAGGTTCGAATCCTGGTCGGGATATATCTTTTTCCATTTATTTTTCGGCTTTGTATTTATGTAGTAAAGAAATATATAAAAAGCAAGGTACATGCTTAGTTCTAACAAATAAAAATAAAATGTTAAAAATCCCCAGTCAACTTCTAGTGTCCGATGCCAAATACGAATTTGGCGACAAGATTCAATATGGAATCATGCAAGTTCACTGAATGCAGGTAAATGCGTCATACCTACTACTACATAGAAGCCGAAACAGTTCGAGATTTGGAGAAAGATACATCACGACCCGATAGCGAAATTAGCAACGCGCTGGCGGCGGCTCAAGCCGGAGTTCCAGGTTCCAGTCCAAATAGAGATATTTTTTTTTATTGACAGCGCGACATATGGCGCCGAGCCACCCATAAGGTGTCTAACGACGCCCATGGATATTCGGTCGTATGCGGGGGTTGCGAATGCCATGCCGGCCTGACTGGTGCACATTCACAGCCCTCTTGAGGACCCGAGACTGTACTTGGGGGGAAATATATGGGCAGGGAGAGCGTTCCAGAGTTTACCGGTTCTGTAGAGGAAAGATCTGCAGAATCGATTGGTACGCATCCGCGGTAAGTCCAGCGTGTAGGAATGCAATCCCTGCCCAGTTCGCATGGTGCAAAGGTGGAAAGAGGACGGCGGGATCGCATTAAAGAGCTCCTCCAAGCACTCCTCATGGAATAAGCGATAGAACACACTTAGGGAGCCGTCATTCCTGCGGTGTTGCAGTGGTTCTAGATCGCAGGACACTTCGGGGTCACCACTAGTCGCACGGCTCGACGCTGGATTGAGTCCAGAGGCGCAAACTAGTATTTGGCAGAGCCATCCCACAGGTGCGAGCAGTACCTGATCTGCGATTTATACAGAAGCAGCTTTTGGTCCGGCGTGAAGTACCGTCGCACCTTATTTATTGAGTACGCCCAGCTTTTTAGAAGCCAGCTTGGCCGTCCCCTCGGTATGGCGACGAAAGTTCAGGTCGTGCGACATTTGTTCTCTGAGGAACCCGAGGTGTTCGCTTAATTTAAGTGGCGTGCCCTGGAATGAAGGAGACGGTGTGAACGCCGCTCTCTTCGCACTGAACGCGTAAACTTGTGTCTTGGAAGCGTTGAACTCGACCAAATTACTACGGCCCCATTCGGAAATAGAGCCGAGCTCGGACACACTTCTTCGCCTCTTCTCATCCACAACATCCCGACTGGCTGAAGGGTGACTGGTGTAGGATCCGTGTGCCGTACTGTCACCTGCATAAAATTGTATTTTGCCCAGAGACAGCATATCATTGACATGCAGAAGAAACAGCGTGGGTGACAACACAGATCCTTGTGGTACGTCGGCGTTCACTGGAAAAGGAAAGGACTTCTGTCCTGCCCTGGCACACGCTGAGCCGATTGACCAATTTTGCATAAATTAAGAATTGTATATAAAATGTAAATAGGTTAAGTTAGTTATTATGCAAAATAAACGATTATCTTATCTTATCTTATCTTATTACTGACATGGCGTCCGACGAGCAACCGTAGTGGACGTTTGCTAAATGTATGCTACGTCCATGTAGGAAGTCGGTGACCCAGTTACAAAGGCCAGAAGGAAGTCCGTAAGCCGGCAATTTGCCCAAGAGCGACTTGCGCCAAACCTGATCAAATGCCTTGGCAATATCAAGGCCAATTGCCAAGGATTCACCATGACCTTCAAGCGATTCCCCACTAAAGGTGAGTGACGTACGCTAGGAGATCACCAGCAGATCGTTTTGGCCGGAAGCCGTATTGCCGATCGTTGATGAGGACATTCGTCTCTAGGTACTTCATGAGCTGCGCATTGATAATGCGCTCCATCACCTTACAGAGAAGGGAGGTAATCGCTATAGGTCGATAGTTTGACGGGTTTGAGCGGTCACCCTTTTTGGGGACACCCCTACACCACTATTTAGCGTCGACTCGACCAACGTGCGGGGTTTGCACACCAATCTTAATGCCGTCCATCACCACCTGGAGACGATGAAGCCGGCCTTGCTTTTTCAACGAAAACGCAAATATCTCGCCCTGCCGACACTTCTTACCTGCACCACCCTGGCTACACCCTGGAAGAAGCCTTCCGCTCGCGAGCCGGAGTCTGCCTGTTTGTCAGGGCGGATTAGCGCATCCAAAATCGGTCCCATTTCCAAAATCGGTTTTTTTCCGATTCTCATATTTTTAAAATCGATTTTTCGATTTTTTCGATGTTTTCGATTTCACAGCAAAATGTGAAGTGTAACTTTAATATAAGGTAGGTTTGCACTGGGCCATATGAAAATAAATGATAAAGAGTATACGAGTAAAAAAATAAGTGACATTTAATATTTCAGTGCAATATTAAAATTACATGTGTTCAAATTTTTTAATTAAAATGTTGAATAGGAACTTAATCTAACTCTAAGGTGATTACGTAAACCACTTGGTAACTATGTGAACGTGACTTTTTTTTTGTTGCTTCCGAACTGGGTGGCTCCGCCCGTGGTCGAAACCTCAGGGGCAGCCAATTTCACCGCCGAGGAGGTGCCAGTCCGGCTTGGTGGTGGACTAATGTTGCTGGGGAAAGGCCATTAACCCGCGATTTGAAGATCCGTGGATTGTAGGAGTGGGGAAATATATTCCCTGGGAGCCCGTTCCACACCTTTGCAGTGCGACACAAGAACGATTTAAAGAATCGTGCAGTTCGAAGAACTCTTCTGTCGACTACAAAGGGATGTTCCGCGAGAGTGTGACAGGTTTGGCGAAGGCGAACGAGAGGAGGAGGGTTAAGGGAAGCAATTTCGTCAGAGCAGCGGCCATAGTAGTAAAACAGGCTCAATCACCCAACGATACGTCTGTGCTTTAGAGGTTGAAGGTGCTTTGTGAGTACAGAGTCACTAGTGAGACGAATGGCTCGTCGCTGAATAGAATCCAAGGCTGAAAGAAGGTACTCATGGGAACCCGCCCAAAGATGACTGCAATATTCCATCACCGGTCTTACTTGTGCTTTGTAGAGTGTAAGTAGTTGGACCGGCGTGAAAAATCGCCGACATCGGTAGAGGATCCCTAATTTTCGAGACCCTAGTTTCGCCTTGCACTCTATGAACGATCGAGACCCAACGTCCCTGGACGCCTCCATATCCAATCCAAGACTACCATCGTTGGGGACTTGGCTGCCCTGAAAAGTGCTTGGAGAGGAAACGGATCAGCCTCAGTAGAGAATGCACAAGCTTGCGTCTTGGGTACGTTGAAGTTGAACAAGTTCTTCTTCCCCCAAGAGGAACTTTTTCGAGAACCTGGTCAACCGTAGCAACAGTTGACTAATCTTTGTTTAGTTGAAGGTGAGATTTAAGGAAACATAGAGCGTCTAAACTGGGATCACCCGTGCCACTTCTTAAATTTCTTGTTAAATAACCTGCTGCTGAAAATGCCCTTTCGGCTCCCAAATTTGTCGGCGGAATCGTGCGTGAGTAGGTTATGATATACCTTTTCTAGACATGGGTCTCTCTCACCGTTACACTCAAATAATGTCATTCCAATTCTTATGACATCACGCAGATTTTCCTTACCGGTCTTAGAAGGTTTTTTTGTCATAACTTTGGCACTTTCCAGCTCCAGCCGAGGATCGACAATGTCCAAAGTAGGTGTCGGCGAAGATGAAGCGGACGCAGACTCCGACCTCTCCAACTGTGTTTGATTTTGTACAGTTGAATGTAATCTGCGATATACTCGTTCTATACCACCAGGCAGTTCATCATTGTCCGGGTATACTTCATCACGTCTGACTGAAGTACGCAGTATGTAGGCAGTATGTAGGTACATTACCATGTAGGTGTTCATTCATAGTTAGGCGTTAATCAATCCTTGATTTCAAAGCTTGATTATTCCGGTGTGATTATTATTATTTTTTAATTGAGTTCGTTCTTTATTGTATGAAACATGATGATGATGATTAAGTAACCCACCCATAACCCATTCAATTCACATAAAATAGCACTGTTTTATGCATTTAAAACCAAATGACGGGGAATGTTTGAAAAACCTAATAAAAATCGGAACATGGGAAAAATCGATTTTCGATATTAAAAAAATCGGTTTTAAAATAGCAATAAAATTGACCGATTTTCGGTTTTTCCGATTTCCGATTTTTCGATTTTGGATGCCTTAGGGCGGATATTTGTTGTCGTCGCCTGCGCTGCATTGAGGCTCTCAATACTCTGGGCCCACGTGGATCTGGGAACGGTGTCGCGGGTGCACGCCTGTCTACAGGTCGCACTCTGGCAATGCGGAGACAGCTCGGTTATTCGAGTACCTGAGTGGAGCGGTAGACAAAGTCCAAGAGCGGTTCCCCACCGCGGATTTGGTTCTCCTTGGAGACTTCAATGCCAATCACGAGGCATGGCTAGGCTCCAGGAGGACTGACTTTGCGAGGAGAGCCGCCTATGACTTCGCCCTGACGGATGACCCGTCTCAAATGGTAGTCCAGCCCACCAGGCTGCCAGATATAGACGGTCATGAACCCTCTCTGCTGGATCTTATGCTGACAACGAACCCCACTGGATATAAGGTCGCAGTGAAAGCCCTGCTGTGTTCTTCTGATCATTGTTTAGTGGGGTACACGGTGCCATCTTCGCCTCCTCAGTCCCGTACTGGAGGAACGCGTCGAATTTGGCACTACGCGTCAGCAGATTGGGATGGGATGCGAGAACACTTCGCATCCTACCCTTGGAGAGAGATTTGCTTCAGTTCGGATGATCCGTCGCAATGTGCCGAGTTGCCGAGGTGGTTCTGGCGACAATGGAAATGTTTATTCCCAGCGCCTCTGTCCACCTCGGTGGTAAAAGCCAACCATGGTACAGCCGCGACTGTGCTGATGCTGTCGCAGCTAAATGCGCAGCTTATCGTGCATGGTCGCGCGCTCGTGCCGGACGTGATTCAAACGTATCCGAACCGAAGAAGGTATACAACCACGTCTCCAGATCCTGGAAAAGGGTTATTGCCAGGGCCAAATTTGACCACATCGGCAGAATCGGTGATAGACTAAACCAGCACCCAACTGAGAGCCGTGAGTTCTGGTCTCTCGCCAAATCTGTCGAGTCGAATTTCTGCCGCTCATCTCTTCCACCTCTTCAGTGTCCTGGAGGCTCAATTTCCCACTCCGCAAAGGAGAAAGCCGACTTACTGGTATCTCTCTTTGCGGGGAACTCTAACCTGGACGATGGGGGTGCCACTCCCCCATCCATACCTAGGTGTGAGAACTCTATGCCGGAAGTGCAGTTTCCACAACGAACTGTACGGGCGGAGCTTCTCTCCCTAGACGTCAGGAAAGCGAGTGGGCCGGATAGAATTCCTGCATTGGTGTTAAAATAGTGTGCTCTCGAGCTGGCTCCGGTGCTGACGCGCCTATTCCGTCTCGCCTACTCCAATGGCCGTGTGCCGGCGGTCTCGAAATGTGCGTTTGTGCAAGCGGACCCCAAAAAGGTTTTTTTTATTGACAGCGCGTCGTATGGCGTCGAGCCATCCATAAGGTATCTAACGACGCCCATGGACATTCGGTCGTTTGCGGGGGTTGCGAATGCCATGCCAGCCTGACTGGTGCCCAATCACAGCCCTCTTGAAGGACCCGAGACTGTACTTGGAGGGAAATATATGGGCAGGGAGAGCGTTCCAGATTTTATCGGTTCTGTAGAGGAAAGATCTGCAGAATCGATTGGTACGCATCCGCGGTGAGTCCAGCGTGTAGGGATGCAATCCCTGCCCAGTGCGCGTGGTGCGAAGGTGGAAAGGGGACGGGAAATCTGCGTTTGTGCAAGCGGTCCCCAAAAAGGGTGACCGCTCAAACCCGTAAAACTACCGACCTATAGAGCGATAACCTCCCTTCTCTGTAAGGTGATGGAGCGCATTATCAATGCGCAGCTCATGAAGTACCTAGAGACGAATTAACTCATCAGCGACCGGCAATACGGCTTCCGGCCAAAACGACCTGCTGGTGATCTTCTAGCGTACGTCACTCACCTCTGGGGGGAATCGCTTGAAGGTCATGGTGAATCCTTGGCAATTGGCCTTGATATTGCCAAGGTATTTGACCGGGTTTGGCACAAGTCGCACTTGGGCAAATTGCCGGCTTACGGACTTTCTTCTGGCCTCTGTGACTGGGTCGCCGACTTCCTACATGGGCGTAGCATTCATTCAGCAACCGTGCACTACGGTTGCTCGTCGGACGCCATGTCAGTGAACGCCGGCGTACCCCAAGGATCTGTGTTGTCACCCACGCTGTTTTTTCTTCTGCATATCAATGATATGCTGTCTCTGGGCAACATACATTGATGACAGTACGGCACACGGATCCTACACCAGTCACCCTTCAGCCAGTCGGGATGTTGTGGATGAGAAGAGGCGAAGACTTGTGTCTGAGCTCGAACACACACTCGACTCTATTTCCGAATAGGGCCGTAGTAATTTGGTCGAGTTCAACGCTTCCAAGACACAAGTTCGCGTGTTCAGTGCGAAGAGAGCGGCGTTCACACCGGCTCCTTCATTCCAAGGCACGTCGCTTAATTTAAGTGAACACCTCGGGGTCCTCGGAGTCGAACTGTCGCACGACCTGAACTTTCGTCGCCAAATCGTCGAGGGGAGGGCCAAGCTGGCTTCTAAAAAGCTGGGCGTACTCAATAAGGTGCGACGTGGGATGGCTCTGCCAAATACCAGCTTGCGGCTCTGGACTCAATCCAGCGTCGAACCGTGCGACTAGTGGGTGACCCCGAAGTGTCCTGCGATCTAGAACCACTGCAACACCGTAGGGATGTCGGCTCCCTAAGTGTATTCTATCGCTTATTCCGTGGGGAGTACTCGGAGGGGCCGTTTAATGTGATCCCCTTTCCACCTTTGCACCACGCGCACTGGGCAGGGATTGCATTCCTACACGCTGGACTTACCGCGGATGCGTACCAATCGATTCTGCAGATCTTTCCTCTACAGAACCGGTAAACTCTGGAACGCTCTCCCTGCACATATATTTCCCCCCAAGTACAGTCACGGGGCCTTCAAGAGGGCCGTGAATGGGCACCATACAGGCCGGCATGGCATTCGGAACCCCCGCATACGACCGAATGTCCATGGGCGTCGTTAGACACCTTATGGGTGGCTCGGCGCCATACGACGCGCTGTCAATAAAAAAAAACCTTTTTGGGGTCCGCTTGCACAAACGCAGATTTCCAGACCGCCGGCACACGGCCATTGGAGTAGGAGATACGGAATAGGCGCGACAGCACTGGAGCCAGCTCGGGAGCACACTATTTTAACACCAATACAGGAATCCTTTCCGGCCCACACGCTTTCCTGACGTATAGGGAGAGAAACTCCGCCAGTACAGTCTGTTATCGAAACTGTACTTCCGGCATGGAGTTCTCACACCTAGGTATGGATGGGGGAGTGGCACCCCCATCGTCCAGGTTGAAGTTCCCCGCAAAGAGAGATACCAGTAAGTCGGCTTTCTCCTTTGCGGAGTGGGCAAGTGAGCCTCCAGGACACTGCAGAGGTGGAAGAGAGGAGCGGCAGAAATTCGACTCGACAGATTTGGCGAGAGACCAGAACTCACAGCTCCCAGTTGGGTGCTGGTTCAGTCTGTCGCCGATGTAGTCAAATTTGGCCCTGGCAATAACCCTTTTGCAGGATCTGGAGAGGCGGTTGTATTCCTTCGTCAGTTCGGATACGTTTGATTCACGTCCGGCACGGGCGCGCGACCATGCCCGATAAGCTGTGCATTTAGCTGCGACAGCATCAGCACAGTCGCGGCTGTACGATGGTTGGCTTTTACCACCGAGGTGGACAGAGGCGCTGGGACTAAACATTTCCTTTGCCCCCAGAACCACCTCGGCAATGGTATTACCGTATTTTGACGGATCGTGCGAACTGAAGCAGATCTCTCTCCAAGGGTAGGATGCGAAGTGTTCTCGCATCTCATCTTAATCTGCTGACGCGTAGTGCCAAATTCGACGCGTTCCTCCAGTACGGGACTGAGGAGGCGAAGATGACACCGTGGACCCCACTAAACAATGATCAGAAGAACCCGGCGGGGCTCTCACTGAGACTTTATATCCAGTGGGGTTTGTCGTCAGCGGAAGATCCAGCAGAGATGGTCCTTGACCGTCTATATCTGGCAGCCTGGTGGGCTGGACCACCAGTTGAGACAGGCCATGCGTCAGGGCGAAGTCGTAGGCGGCTCTCCCCGCAAAGTCAGTTCTCCTGGAGCCTAGCCATGCCTCGTGATGGGCATTGAAGTCTCCAAGGAAACCCAAATCCGCGGTGGGGAACCGCTCTTGGACTTTGTCTACCGCTCCACTCAGGTTCTCGAATAACCGAGCTGTCTCCGCATTGCCAGAGTGCGACCTATTGGGACCCGCGACACCGTTCCCAGATCCACGTGGGGCCAGAATATTGAGAGCTCAGAGTCCTCAATGCAGCGCAGGCGACGACAGGAAATATCAGCCCGGACAAACAGGCAGACGAAGGAGGGGACGAGCTGAAGACCAGCTAAGACACCAAGGCGGCGATGGTGAAGGCCGTAAATCCGACCGAAACGGAATGGCAGCTCCCCCGAGTCCGGAAGATTGGGCGCCGGGGAATCATGGTTCAGGCGTCGACCGCTGAGGGAGCAAAGCAGCTCAGAGAGTGCCCAAAGCTGAAAGCTGCGGGCCTTAAAGTCGAGGTACTCGGGCAGAAAAGCCCGAGAATAATGATTAGAGACCTCGCAGCGGACACCGATCTCGATACGGTTATAAAGGCGACCACAAACCAAAACTTGAAACATGCCCCAGGAGACTGGCCCGAAGAACGAGTCCGGAAGGAATTGAGGCTTGCCTTCCGGAAGCGGATGGCCCTGTCGGGCACTGTGTCCATGATCTTTGAGGTTTCGCCCGAACTTAGAGGAGCACTACTGAGCCAGGACAGGCTCTACGTGGGGTGGTCTGCCTGCCGGGTTGAAGACTACAACCAAGTAACGTGCTGCGCAAAGTGCCAGCTTTTCGGGCACCCGGCGAAGTTCTGTCGGGAGGAAAAGGCGACATGCTCAAAGTGCGGAGAGGTCGGGCACGACCGGAAAGATTGCAAATCAGAGGAGAGCACGTGCGCCACGTGCAAACGGTTCAGGAATGCAGGGGCCTAGCACAAGCAAGACAAACGCACCGGAGTGCCCGGCGCGGCAGCACGCGGAACGCCGGCAGGCGGAACAAACCCGCTATGGCTCTTAAGTTCGGGCAAATAAACCTACAGGGATCGAGGGCGGCCGCGAGGGAACTTCCCGCCGTCAGTAAGGCCAGACAGCTGGACTTCGTCCTGGTCCAGGAGGAGTATAAAGGCACCCAGGTAGACATCCTAGAGCACGGGGAGTCACCTCTTGCCGGAATTCACGTTCGGAACAGAGACATCCCATGCGCGCTCCTGACGTCCCTGAGCAACAACTTCTGCGCGGTGGTCCACGTGGACTCCGGAGGAGAGGGGCTCTACCTCATAAGCTGTTACTTCAAGTACTCAATGGAGATCTCGCCACACCTGAACCCCCTGGAGTCGGTGCTGGAAGCGCTCAGGGGCAAGCCGACAATAATAGGTGCGGACACCAACACGCACTCCCCCATGTGGCACTCAAAGCCCCACCACTACATAGGGAGGGGAAGGGCAGCGGAAGAGCGAAGGCAGTCCATGGAGGACTTCGTCGCGTCGCGAATGCTGCGCGTTTGGAATGAGGATGGACAGCCAAGCACTTTCGCGGGACCAAACGGCGAATCCAACATTGACCTCACCATGTCCACGAGGGGCGTGCAGGTGGCGGAGTGGAGGGTACGGGCTGGTGACAGCATTAGCGATCACCAGCTCATCACCTTCCGCCTCGGCGCCCAGCAGGAACCCCCGGGCCCTGAAGAGGGAAGTCTCCTCCGGCGGTTCCGGGACCGCGGGGGGGACTGGTCCGAATTCCAAGCGACGCTAACACACAGAGCTGGAAGGCTGAATGAGAGGTGGGCCCCAGGCAAAATTGCGAGTGAAATGACAGGAATGATAGCGAGAACGGCGACCGAGTGCCTGGGCATTATGGGTGAAAGGAAGCCGGGGACCCAACCGTGGTGGACGGGAGAACTGAACACACTCAGGTTGGAAAATGGGAAGGCTAGAAGGGAAGCACAAAAGCATAAGAGGAGGAATGATAGGCCTCAAGCGCTGGATCAGGCACTGTGCGTATACAGGGTGATAAGAAGGAAGTATAAGAGAGCGATTGAGGAAGCGAGAAGGATGGAACTCCGGAAGCAGGCAACCATTGCTGGTAATGAAGAACCCTGGGGAATTGCATACCGCACGGCACAAGGGAGGCGGCCAACAATGTGTAACATCGTCATAGGGGTCACCCACGGGGGCAATGCCCCAGCTGAGGTGGCCTCCGCCATGGACAATCTGCTGTTTGCGCTGTGTCCGGACGATAATCCCTTGCGGGACTCCCCCCAGCACACGAGGATACGTGGGCTTGCCCTAGTGCCCCCGGGTGGTGAGGGGGCTCCGCCGGCCACGATGGAGGAGCTGGGACGAATAGTGAAGGATCTCCCAAGCACTGCACCGGGTATAGACGGCATCACGGCCAAGATGGTCAAACAGGCTTGGGAGGTCATGAACTGGGAGATGCTCATGACGTTCAATAAGTGCATGGCGGCTGGTATCTTTCCCGACTGCTGGAAGGACGGGAGGCTCATCGTTCTTCCCAAGGGGAATGGGAAACCAGCATCAGACCCCAAGGCCTATAGACCCGTCATACTCAACTAACTAACTTCGGGAGGGTTACATACGCGCTCAAACAAACAGATTCAGATTCAGATATTTATTTCGCCATAAAGAACACACAACAATAACAATATTTCATTGAGACATATGCATATTCAGTATGGTTCGTCATTATCATTATCATTATTATTATTTTTTTTTGTCATGTCCCGTTCAGCTCAACACTTTACGCAAAAAAAAAAAACATGTTTATAGGAGCATTGTTTCTCCTAACATCTCCTAACAAAAAAATTAAATCAAATAGCTGTAAAAACCAATCAAGGCTATAGACCCTTGCAAACAAGAAACGTAGGCACACACACCGCACACGTAGGTAGGTAGGTAGCTAGTTTTAGAGCGGCGGCGGCCTAGTGACCTTGTGACTTACTTACAGCAATAGCTGTTCTGCGTTTGAACATAGTACGGTCATTGACCCCATACAATGCAAGCTACCTACTGTTACACACAGGTCTAGTGACCTTGTGACTTACTTACAATAAACAGCTGTTCTGCGTTTGAAAATTTCTCGAAAAGTTATGCTAAAACATATAATTTTTTTTTGCGTAACGTGTTTACTTGAGATGAATAACGAAGCACCTTATATAATGTCTTTCAAAATTAGTTAATAGTACGCTAAGAGAGGGTTCTGTATCGGAAATAGATCACTTTTGAAGAACAAATAATTTTTGTTCGCACAAAAACATTTTTTCTATTTAAAATGTAAAAAAAAAAATTTCTCAATCATTTCAGTTTCATGCCAGGAACAAAAAAGTCTTCCAACACATAGATCCCTTTCTTTCAGAAATTGTGAAAAACCACAATTTTAGTTTTATTAGTATGGAATAGAAAGAATTTGATTTTTTTTTTACCAACTTACACGTGTTACGTCATAATGATAATTAAGACTTTTTTGTTACTGTTATGAAACTGAATCGATTAGGCTATAAAAATCAACCACCTATTTTTTTATTTTATTAAATACATAAAACAACAATATTTTACAGCCCAAAGTCCAAAAAATTTATATAGGTTTCCACCCCATTTCGTACCCTGCTGCGAACCGGTTAATATTAGAGGACCAAACCGGTTCTGAACCGGTTTTTAGGCTTCAGGTTCGGGTTTTTTTGAACCGGTTCGCGACCAAACTGGTTCGCTCGTTAAAAAGGTTCTTCGAACCGGTTCGGAGAACCCGAACCCCATTTCGAACCGGTTTTCAGTCCCTGGTTAGCACACACCGCACGTGCGGTGTGTGCTACACACCGCACGCGAACTTCAGCGGCGCGCCAGGGGCGGCGCGGCGCAGCATGGACGCAGAGGAGGGGAAAATGCCGCGTCTCTCGCCTCCCGCGGCCGGCCGCTCCTCTGCGCACCGCGCCCGTCTTGGCCCGCTTGTTTTTTAAACTTGCCGATAGATTTTTTGTTGGATTCTTTTGCAAATAATTTTCTTCAAAATTCTTAATCATAATTGAACAATAAAAACGGACGGAGGAATTTTGCGGAACAGAGTTTCGGTCGTCACCTTGAAAAAAAATGATGCAAATAAAAAAGTTGTTGGATTCTTATGCTTATGGATGTACATAATAATACTAAGGTATATTCAGATTAAAGAACCGACTGAGCAATTTTGCCGAGAAAAATATAGTAAAAAAACACATTTTGTTTTTAATTCACTATTTCCATATACAAAAAATGTTGGATTTATTTACGTACTTATTCATATAAATAATACCTACCCTATGGCGAAGTAACTTTGGACGGAGCAATTTGTCTATAGGAGTTATATTAAATTTTCACTTTTCTTTGAATATACCCAACTTCCCGTAAAAAAAAATGTTGGATTATTTGTCAGTCGTAATTCCGAACATTACTCCAAGATATTATCAAAGTTTCATTGACTGAGGAATTAATGTATGGGTCCAACTCCTCGTTGACTACATTATTAAGGCGCCTAGTAACGCAGATGGCGTAGCGCGTAGTAGTTTTCATAAGGGGTTTTTTCATAAATTGCGATCCTTCGTATAAGAACTTTGAAAAGCGTGTGATCGATAGATATAACAAATGGTGTCATTATGATATAAAAAATCCATTCAAAGTCTCTTTAGTTTCTGAGATCAAGTCTTCAAAGTTCACGCGGAAGAAAAAATCGACATTTGGTTTGGTTACATAGTTTGTATAGAAAATGATAAAATTTTACAACCAAAAACGTGTGATCGAATTGTTCTATATTTTGCAGTAGTTTTTAGCCTTTAGATTGGTCTACTAGTTATCACAGGCTACTTCTTAAAAATCCACATTTGGCGTTACTAGGCGCCTTAAATGTAATCATTGATACTGATCAAGATTTGGTACTGATCAAGATTTGCTTCAGAAAACTGGGGACACATCAACTGGTCACATCACACGGTCTAATGAATTCCATTTCTAATAAGGTACTAGTCGTATTTATTAGGTGTGATGTGGTGATATACCTAATACTCAATCTTTTGTGAATTGTACACTGGTTTTGTGTACAAGGCACGTAGGAGGCGACCACACGGTCAACGGATTATCGCAAGGCCCTCAGGCTGAAATGCCTTCCTCTCCTATCCCCTCCTCTTCTGCTGGCGGCGGAGGAGCGTGGTGAGGGGTGAGGTAATGGAGTGCGTAGGCGCATAACGGCAGGCAGCGCTAGCTACTACGGTCACGTCGTCGCCTCCGCCGCCCGCGCAGCCTCCGCACCGTATTGGCGCCTCACTCCCCTCAGCGAGCCGCCATCCAACCAACAGCAGCCTCAGTTGCACTCCACCGGGCGAGACTGGAGCTCGCTAGTCTGTGCGCGAACGATGCCATTTACACAATAAACAAAATCGAACTATGACGAGTGATATGTGATAGATATAGTTTAGGTTAATGTTGTTTATACCACAACAACTTGTCGTTTTAACGCCAAACTAGACGGAATACAAGGTGAGATCTCAAACAAGTAAATATGCTTACAACAGATAAATTCCAAGTGCATTGTGAACATCTACCTATCACCATAAAAGGCATAAGAATATATGCAGCAAGCTTTTGTTTTATATACTCATAGTTATCTACATACTGTTAATAGTACCCAATTATATATTTTAAGTGTAACCTGTTTTCTGTGCGGTTGCATCAAGTTAGTTGCCATTTAGGTAGGTATTATATTCAGATATTACGTATTATCAAAACCTCCTGTCCGGTTGGGCAATAAAGTTTCATGGCTTTGCGCCATGGCGCCGTGGGCAGATTCGCTTTCCTAAGCCATATAACTTTATTGCCCAACCGGACACGAGGTTTTGATAATACTTATAGTTGCTTTAGCGGAAAATTATGTAATATTATCAAGTTGACTATTGTGTGTCTGGGCGCTCGCAGTGGCGTCTAGGCGGGAGAAAGTTAGCGAGTTATTACTGAGTACTTAGTTGGCCACAAGTAGCAGCTTGTGCCTTTTACTTAGTGCTAATAGTGAATGCTCTCACACTTACACGCAATTAAATAGACAGCTCTCATTTCTCCGCGGAAAAATCTCTCTAAAATATATTTTCCCCATTGTTTTCCAATAAGAAATTATTAGTACTATATCTCATTGTCTAACGTGCATCTCAACGCACCCTAGACCTCGACGCTCTCTATCTACGGTTAGAGACTATCTCTGCCAATCATAAGTACAACTGTAAAATATTGAATAGCCCCGAAATCGAGATATTTCAATTTCCTGCGCCAACTTCCTTCGCGGGCTGTTAATTTCTCAAGAACTACGAAAATGGCGAAGCAAGGCTGTGTTTACATACCTGTTGCCCGCCCACGCCTAGTGAGCTGTTATGTTATGTATGTAGTAGGTACACCGGGCAGGTTGACTCACGCGGCGACAAGTGTGTCACGCGGCACAAGGATGGTGAGCTCAATGCTACAAATAATTTCATGCGAAACAGATGGTATTATTGATACATATGGCCTTTTTCACCAACTCCTATCAAATCTCGTCCAACATGCTCAACAGGGTGTCCAAACACTTTCATTGATATATAGATAGAAATACTTACTTTATTGCTCCAAAAACAATTTACAAAAACAAGCTCGATATAAATAATTAATTTACATGAATGACAAAGGCGGACTTATCCCTTACAGGGATTTCTTCCAGTCAACCTTTGGATGTTCGTTGAATGAGTCTTGTGTTGTGAAATATAAGTAGTAGCAAAAAAGAGTTAAATTAAGTATCAATTCGTAACATTACAATTTTAAGCAATACCCTTTCATTGCAATATTTTTAATTAAACAATATCGATTGCAGTATATTGTAGGTGCTGTGCAATGAACAAAATGTTTCAATAGTAGGAATACGCGTAATATGAAGTAGTGGGCATTAGGTGGTGATCAAGAAGATAATTATCTCACAGGGCTACACTCATGTTATTCATTCATTTTGCACGTATCGAGAGGCTTCGAAATATCAAGTTGTTAAAACTAGACACGTTTATCAATACCCTAAGCCCGTTCCTATTTTATTCCCTTCGCACCATGTTTACCAACTTACATTCCTTCTATTTCTCCTACCCACTTTAAAATGTTATCGATGCCTCTAATAGGCTTTAGTGCTAATTACATCGAACGTGTACCAAGAAATATCATGACACGCATCATTTACAAATACATATTAGTAATAAATAACACAAACAGACTAACGCGCAAGTAATATATCTTTTTGCCAGAATGTAAAGTAAGTAATATCACAATGTAGAGTATGAATAACCTATAATAGCAGAAATTCAGCAGACAATTATTTATGCAATATGTCACCTTCTATTAATATACATCGTCTGCATCTTATATATTTATTACATAGTCTATCGACTCTGCAACTATCAAACTACTTGAACACTTGTTTTCCAAAACCGTTATATTGCACCTATCATGTTTTCTACCGGCGTATTTTATTTATTTTTGTCTTTCGTTTTCATTTCAGAATGGCGAACCAGAAGATATTAGGATTATATTTACTGGCGGTGCTGCTGCCTACCTTCGTTCAGAGGTAGGTTGCTAGAACGTTATCACACGCATACGAGCACTGTTCACAAACTGTGACGAACTAATTGCTAAAGACTCCCTTTTAAAGACTAATGCAATAAAGCCTCAACATAACTAAACCTCATATACCTACCTTAAATAAATTGCTAAAACCCTTCTTGTAGGTAGGTAGGTTATGTGAGAATTATTATTATTCAGTAAGATACATATAGGCCACCACCCACACCACTAACATTTTTTTAACAAAGAAATTAATAAACACAACTTATAAATAAAAGATTTCCTCTATAGGGGCCAAACACATTATCCCTAGGACGGACGCAGCATTCCCCCTCTGAATGGCGATAGAAACACGCTGACAGAAAAGAACATTGTATTAATTGGCTCTTTGGGCCAAGCGTCTCCACGGCAAAGGCGAGGAACTCAAATCTATCCTTTAAACCGCTATATACGGAATGTTTATCTATCAGTAAGATTATTACTTCAGAATGTTTTATGCTGCCTTTGATTAGACTTCAACGCGCAGGTTTTCTCGAAAGTGTGAGCAACATTTTTAATTGACTGTATCATGGATTTTATAACCCTCAATGACTGCATGTACTTATTATTATGAAGTAGATTTTTTTTTCTTATCTTATGTTGCCCTACCAATATTACTTTATTAGTTAATAATGAAGTAATTTGTTGATACAAGTCGGCTAGGAAAACGAGACTGCGAACTGGTTATGATTTTTAATCTGATTTAAATATGCATTCTACTGTAAAACTTGATATTACTTTTGCGATACTTATTAAAGTTCTAATTTTGAACAATTTTAGAACGATGTCGTTCGATTTTGTATGTTAATTACTGTCCATTCGTAGTGTACCAAATTGTAGCCTGGAATATTCTTGGTTACGAAATAAATCAAAGGTACCCAACGTTGACAAATGTTAAATAATAAAGAGTGATGAATACGATGGTCAGCATATCGGTGGTGGGTCCGCGCGTGCTGCGGCCGCACCGCACGTACCGCGCGGCGCTGGTGGCCGGCAGCAGGAGGACGACCGTGCTGGTGGCGGTGGAGGGCCGGCGCAGCAGCGGCGAGCTGTACTCGCAGAGCCGCGAGGTGCAGCTGCAACCGGGCACCACCAGGCTCGTCGACTTGGACGTCAGTACAGTATACATACCCTACCACACGATAAACGCTTCTATGTAGTTTCTTCGTACTGCATTACAATCTCGTAAGTAACCCGGGTGGCTAAGCATGGCATGGCCATCTGACATGAAGGTCGGGAGTACTGGCGAAAGATTGCAGAGACGTATGTTCAGCAGTGGACGCATCTACTGAGTGACGTAACACTAGCTTGTTGAGCGGTCCTTTGAATAGTGCAAGACGGAAGGCTGTCGTTCGCTTCCTGAAAGTGAATAGCGAACGCTATGTGCAATTTTTTCAGATTAAGTTAGACCGAATTCCAGCATCGTCATGGTACTGACGGCATATTCTTGTTCATGCCGGAGATTATTATACGCGAACTCCATCTATCAACCACAAGTTTGAACTAACGGTCGCCTTGCGTTCTGTATTATACTCAAATGATCTATCTATTTCCTCTTGCTCGTATATAGTCAGTAAGAACCTATCCCACATAAATCCAACATTGAAATTATTTCATGATCGCAGATCGGGGACCCTGGACCCGGCTTCTATGAGCTGGTGGCGCGGTCCACATCGGGAAATCAGTTCTCGATGTCGTCGTCGCTCGTTTACCAGAACAGAAGCTTCTGCGTGTTCATCCAGACCGACAAACGGGTCTACCAGCCCGGTGACGTCATCAATTTCAGGGTTGTCGCATTGGACAAGTAAGTTCAAGTTGGATTACGATTTTGATCGGTATGTATTATGAGTATACATAGTAGAGTTGAACACGAGATGTGACCTTGCGTGTTGCTAGGTTCCTGCTGCCGCTGGACAATGAGGTGGAGGTGACGGTACTGGACAGCGGGGGGTCGCCGGTGCGGCAGTGGGCCAGCGCGCCTCTTGATCGTGGACTCTTCAGCGCGGAGCTAACACTTGCTGACCAGCCGGCCTTAGGGGAATGGACGTTGCAGGTGATTAATGGTCTAAAAACCAATTTATCAACTAACTTCTTCTAATTATGAAAATTGACAGCTAATCACCATATCTCGCAGCAAGAAGGACAAGCTACTTTGGGTAACACTTGAAGAGAGTGTGCTTTCCTCATTACCCGTAACTTGTGATAACTTGCGATCTTGGTAATAATTAAGTAGTTAATTTGGTAATAATTAAATAGCTTTGCTTCCTACATATATACGGTGGACGGATAAGGTATATATATTGTGTGTACCAAAGAATCTACCTAAGTAAAGCACGCACCGTGTTCTAGGATAATGTAGTACGCGGTGATATTTTAGTCATCCATATTGAGTTGCATAAAACGAGTGTGTTTATTGTAGGTATCGACACAGGGTCAGACTTACGAGCGGAGAGTGCTAGTGGCAGACTACGTGCTGCCCAAATTCAACATCCAGCTGGACGTGCCCAAGCAGGTGCTGTTCAGCGACGGCTCCTTCACCACTAACATCACAGCCAGGTCTGCACTGCACACACACTTCAACATTCCAGATTTGACTTGACTCCAGATTTGACTCCAGATTTGCACGCACTTCTTTGAATCTGGTCTAATCCACCTTGAATTTGGTCTCACCGTCAAGTTACCTAACTAGGTACTCACTTTCCTTCTGCCCTCGCTCGTCAATGGTCAGTATTTTTATTTTAAATAATCGAACAAGAATCGAACTAATAAATGTTGTACCAACATACAGACACTACAATGGCATGGCGGTGCATGGCGAGCTCACATTGGCGGTGTACCCGGTGTTCTTCTCTGACGTCATCCAGCCCGTATTCTCGTCGCCAGTACGCAAGGTGGTTCGCATCGACGGCAGCACCAGTGTAAACTTCAGTCTCAAGGTAATGTCCGCAAAGTGACAATACTAACAGTCAGAAGTGTGACGTTATAGTAAATTGTATTGGTTTATAGAGCGTTTTGGTTTATAGAGCGACCTGAATCTTGCTGAGGATGCAGCGAGGCCGGTGGTCGTGGAAGCCATCTTGGAGGAGGAAGGTACTTTGCGACGACAGAACGTGTCCGCGCGGACACTGCTAGTGCGGACACCCTATAGGCTCAAAGTACACGCGCCTGATCACTTTAAGCCAAATTTGCCTTACAAAATTCAAGTAAGTTGAAAATCAAGTTTATTCCAGCTGATTATAGTTAGAGATTGAGAGTTTATTAGTATTCTATGTTTATATGTTAGTACTAGGCACGTACTCGCTTTATATATATTTTTATTACAAAAATGCAAAGCAAAAATCATTGGAAAAAATACATCCCGGCCAGGATTCGAACCTGGGTCTTTGGCTTGAGCCGCCAACGCGATAACCAACTGCGCCACCGGGCCGTTACGTATTATCTCCAAATTTTCAATCTATTGCACCTTCATGATGTCGCATAATTTTTGCGAACAGTCAACTTGCACGGTTCAATATTGAATCTTCTGGTTCGAATCCTGGCCGGGATGTATTTTTTCCAATGATTTTCGCTTTGCATTTTTGTAATAAAAATTTAGAGTTTATTTTAGGTATGAACAAATTATTCTGCTATAAAGTTAGTTTTACAACACCCTATTACTTTTATGTCCTTACGATTGGCGAATCTGAAAGAAATTCCTTTAACAACACATTTCGGCAGCTGGAGGTGGTGGACATGGCCGGCGCGACGTTGCGTGACGCGGAGGGTCCGGTAAGCGTGCAGCGCGTGTGGGACGACGGAGCGCCTCCCAACACCACCACCGTGCAGCTGGCGCGGGGACTCGCCACCTACCTCTACACACCAGACACGCCCCACACTAACTCCACGCTCAACTTCTTGGTGCGTACACGGATCTCTCTCCGTTCCAATTGTTTATTGTATAATTTCATCCATAGGTAGGTAACCTACGCTTGGATATGTCGAAATTTCCGCCAGTTCTAAATTCAATGCGAAGAAGAACTGACAAACAAACTTCGCAAGTCACAATGTTTTGTTAGTACCTTATAAGTATTATATTTAAAGTAATTTCCAATAATTAATCCATACTACCGTTCACAAGAACATTAGTATTTACAGCATAAACATAAATACTCAAGAATCTGACTACACTGCCTATTTAAATTACCTATATCTGGTGTATAGTGCCATCGTCAATGTGATACTAAATATTATATCAATTCAAATAAAATTTTTTTTTTTACGTTTATTACAAAGAAATGTAATAAGTCATATTAAAAATCGAATGATACAAAGTGTATCCAATTGTCAAAGTTTGTTAGTGGGAAAAACAGTAGTCAAACTCTTAGATAAAATTAGCATCACTGCAGACATCAGGTTCAGTTTCAGCCAGCATCAGGCTGAAAGTAAACCTGAGATAGTTTCAGTGTAAAAGTAGTGTAGGCCATCTCATAAAAAATTGTGTGAGTTCTACTTCGATGTGCATACCCAATTGAGGGATTTGAAACATTCCGATACTATTTGACATAAAGTTCGGCTCTGTTTAAAATTGCAGATATCATACAAGGAAGTAGTGGAGCGAGTCACGAACGTGAGATCTTCGTACACGTCAGGGGGACAGTTCCTCGGCGTGGAGCTGGTGTCGAGTGGGGTGCGGGTGAGCGGCGACATACACGCGCGCGTCACCGCCACCGAGCCCGTCGACAACTTGCACTACGTGCTCATAGCCAGGGGGGATGTTGTACTCGCCAAGACTATGGAGGTTTGAACCTTTTATGCGTCGTTTTGGATTGCATGCCGAATGAGACATTTTGGTCAAACTACACTATTCTGTTATTATTTTCGCTACCATCTTGTAGATAGTTGCTAATATATACATAAAATAATCCGGTATGGGTGGTTGAGTCAGAGGGACTAAAGCAGATGCTCGGACCAGCCAATATCACCTCCGGAAAGGTAAGTTCTTTATGAAAAATTACACGGTTGCCTACATAACCTACTACATCCGTGATGTCAGCCCATAACACCTTAGTGAACTAGGTGCAATGTCAGTGCTTCCCTCTGGTCGTGCCGGTTTCACTGAGCTGGACGGAAATCACGACTATTTGCATAGCCGTTTCGACCGACATTTCATTCAGTGCGGTGGTATCCCTACCGGGTTACCTAAGCTCTACCACCTAAAAAGGTAAGAAGGGAGAATGTGCCATAACGGAGACATCCCTTTGGACTGCCACTATACACTGTTGCTTTGCTTGAATTGCATATAACACTTACATAACACATTTTTTTTATGGAAATGACACGGTGGGCTACATCACCTACAACATCCGTGATGTCAGCCCATAACACCGGGTGAACTTGGTGCCACGTCAGTGCTTCACTTCGGTCGTGTCGGCTACACTGAACTGGACGGAAAACACAAACTATTTACATAGCCGTTTCGGCCGACCTTTCATTCATTATATGCGAACCGTTTGCAAAAAGGGATAGGTAGGTTGCAGTTGTATGTAGGATGCGAACACTTGGCGGTGTTGCTGCCCAAAGCCTAGCAAAGGTCAATTGCAAGGTTATCAATAGCTTACCTTACGTGATTGCAGCTCGCGCCTCCGCGGCGCAGTGTGGAGCTGCACCTGGAGGCGCTACCGGCGACAGCCCCCGGCGCGGTGCTGCTCGCCTGGTACCCGCGCCTCGACGGTGAGCTCGTTGCTGCCTCGCTCTACATACCGGTCCAGGGGCTACTTCAGAACAAGGTACCTTGGTTGTGTATCCCCCACTGTCCTTCCGTCTGTCCGTCCGTCCGTCGGTCTGTCTGTCACAATCTGCCAGAGTCAATCGGTACAAGCTAGAGACTTTACATGTGGTATTGGATGAATAATTCGCATAATTTATGGGTAACAAGATAGGGGTTCAAAAATTTAATGAAAAAAAAATTCCACTCCAATGAAATCTAAAATAAATTTAGAAAATGTATAATAACATGAATATAAATATAAGTATATATTTATGTATTAACTATAAAGGTTTATTAAAAGTATATTATTATTATCTCAGTTCATTCCGCACTACCCATCAAACTTACCCACAATCCCATGCATGGCTGGTAAAAAAAGTAAGTGTACACTCATCGCGTGAAGCGTTACTCATACTTAGCAGTTTTTAAATAATAACTAGCTTTATTTTTATCTTGCATACTAAAAAGTCGGCAAGTGCGAGTTGGACTCGCGCACCGAGGGTTCCGTATCATCAGCATCACTCAATATATTTGTAGTTATTATGTATGTACAAAAACAATTGTTTTGGAAAATCCCGAACCGCCTAAATAAACACTACAGCAATGGTTTTTGACTGTGCGGCATTCGTGAAGTTGAAATATATAAAAATATATTTCTTATATGACATAACGACTTAACCTTTTCGGATTTTATCTTTACTTGTGAGACCTTGCTTCTTGCCAAATTTCATTACTCTAGCTAGGTCAACGGTAAGTACCCTATAGGTTTTGATTTCATTTGAGTGAGTTTGCAATTATTAAAAATTCCCATAAATAGCCGTATCTTTTGATTATATTGATTTAGAAGCTTTCATTTTCTATAGTTCGAAGGGATCGCAGACGTTAGTATTTCATATTAATTTCAATTTGTTATCTTTATCCGTTCCTGAGAAAAAGGGACCTTGACATACAAAACAAAAAAAAAATTTGTTATGTCAATAACTACAATTTTACAATTTTCGGATTTTTTCCTTTACTTGTGCTGTAAGACCTTGCTTCTTACCAAATTTTATGATTCTATGTTAACAGGAAATACCCTATAGGTTTTGATTTCAATTTGTTATCTTTATCCGTTCCGAGAAAAAGGGACCTTGACATACAAAAGAAAATTTTTTTTTTATGTCAATAACTACAATTTTACAATTTTCAGATTGTATCCTTTACTTGTGCTGTAAGACCTTGCTTCTTACCAAATTTTATAATTCTATGTTAACAGGAAATACCCTATAGGTTTTGATTTGTTTTAAATGAGTTTGCGAGTCTGAAATATGACATAGATAGCCGTATCTTTTGATTACGTTGATTTAGAAGCTTGAATATTCTACACCTTAAAGAGATCGTAGATCTTAGTATTTCATATTAATTTCAATTTGTTATCTTGATCCGTTCCTGAGAAAAAGGGACCTTGACATACAAAACAAACTAAAATTTTTTTAAATGTCAGATATCTATAAATTTACAATTTTCGATTTTTTCCTTTACTTGTGCTATGAGACCTTGCTTCTTACCAAATTTCATTATTCTAGGTTAACGGGAAGTACTCTATAGGTTTTGATTTGGTTTGCCGGTAGCAAAATATTAAATGGGCGTATCTAGTGATTGCGTGGACCTATAAGCTTAATTTTTTTACACCTCCGAGGAAACGTAGACCTTAGTATTTGATATTAATTTCAACTTTATACCTCTACCCGTTCCTGAGAAAAAAGGTCTTGACAGACCGACAGACACCCAGCCAGCCAGCCAGACAGACAGACAGACAGACAGACGGACAACAAAGTGATCCTATAAGGGTTCCGTTTTTTCCTCCTTTGAGGTACGGAACCCTAAAAAACACGAATTCATAACAATAGTTAAAATTAGGTGTATATATGTAAGAAGGAAGAGCAAAAATTATCTGTACAGGGTGTATGCTGAATCTAAAAAGTTAAATTTTCACCAGATTCTGCAACCATCTTAACCTCTGTGTATTCAGCGCTGTATGTAACTGGCCTGGGGTCCAGCACTACATTTGCGTCACGACGAATACATTTCTGTAATTACATAGAATATAATATTAGTCCATTTAAATTAGATAGAATAAAAGAAGTGTTCTAAAGAAAATATTAGCAATAATTAAGCAAAGCATGTGATGATCAGGTGCAGTTGCTTGTGAGCCCGAGGAGCGGGCGGCCGGGCGGCGCGGCGGAGGTGGGCGTGGTGGCGGAGCCGGGCTCGCACGCCGCGCTGCTGGGCGCAGACCTCCGCGCCGCCACCGCCGCGCTCGCGTCGCGCGACGGACTCGGCAGCGGCCTCAGTCTCGATCGGGTAAACATTTGCGTTGAAGTCTATATGCTGCCTCTACCGTGCGGAACTATGCTACTATAGATAGACCTATTTACCATTGTTTATTGACCCACTCTGTTTAGCCTCACATTATTTCCTCAGTCAATCGACGTTGAGCCAATGTCAATCGGCATTCAGCCGGGAAGTTTCCAAAATGCAGGGGACCGTGCTGCAGAATTTTCTGCTTTTAGATAATATTGTTTCCTTTGTTTTTTCGTGTCAAGGTTTAAAAATAATAAAAAAAATAATTGAACAACTGCTTAGTAGTTTTTCAAGAGGTATATAAATATGTTTGTTGGTGTACTTATGCACAGATTGAGCGTGAAGTGGAGAGCTTCAGTGGTCTGAGCCACTCTCTGTTCAAGAACGACGTGCGCCAGCCTGCTCTCGGCACCGAGGTCGGCGAGAGCAATACCGCTGACACGTTCTTGGTAACTACATTGATATAGTAACCATAGTAGGCGGTCCCGTTTGGCGCCGGTCGAAGTGTGAATGTCCTAACAGCCCTATCAAGTCAGTGGTGCTAACCCCACTTCGATCATAGTCGATATAATCTAACAATTTTGTATGTATGTGAAATTTGTCACATGTAGGTATTACACACAATGCAAATAATTTAAAAAATAATAAAAAATAGTAAAAATCATACATAGGAAGCGTGGCCAACTTTCCTGGTGCATAATTAAAACACTTACAGATTTTTTTTATGAAAACTGACACGGTTGGCTACAACACCTACTATCCGTGATGTCAGCCCATAACACCTTGGTGAACTATTGCCATGTCAGTGCTTCCCTTCGGTCGTGCCGGCTACACTAAACTGAACGGAAAACACGAACTATTTACATAGCCGTTTCAACCGACCTTTCATTCAGTGCGGTGGTATCAACCAACCCGGGCGGGTTAAAGCCTGCCGCCTAGTAAGGGAAGAAGGGAACAGATCCGCCAAGAGAATATTAATTCCTTGCAAAATAATAGTTTTTATGTGGGACTCGTCCAAAGTCTGTCTGTCTATATACTTACTTTTACCTATTACATCGTTTCTGATATGAATAATTTCGGTAATTTCAGAAATCTGGAGTCATCGTACTTACAGATGGATTCATCACCAAAACCAATCCAGGAGGTACGTCTTACAAGTATTTTTAAGTATTTTCACAAACGAAATATGTTATGTTATATTGTCAGTAATATAAAATTGTTACATATTTAACGAAATATTAACTATTAACCGGTGATTTGCAGACAAGGACGAGCCGACGCCCCCGGGGGTGGAGACCGGCACACGGCCGCCGCTGGCCGGCCCCTACGCGTTCAGCTACCTGCCGCCGCCCCCCTCGCCACGCTACTACCTCCCGCACCCCGTGCACCCCACCTGGCTATTCGCCAACCTCACCACTGGGTATGAACAGGCTATCACTTGAACATTCTTACTTATGTAAAGTACAGTTATAGTTTGCATATTGTCTCTACTACGGCAACAGCATGCAGTAGAAACCAGCAGACCATTTTATGTATATGTAATGTTTGTTACTCATGTAACTATGTAATGTCATAATAATATATTGCTAATTTATTTGGGTCTTTCTCCGGATGGGCAGAATAAGCGAGTCCGGATCGAAAAGTCTTATAAAATGGATTCGTAATACTTTTATATTTTTTTATATTGTAGATATGATTAAAATACTGGGGGGGGCCTGTGTCCTTTTTTAAATTAATTAATTGGAAATGCGATAAAAAAAAATTTTACTGCTGAAATCTTGACTTCACTGGCGCGTCCGGACTACACTTTGCGGTAGAAAATATTTTTTTTCTTATCATCTATAAGGAATTACGCTACTTTGTATATGTTCTCTAAAACCTAGTTAGTTATGCTTTAACTTATATTTTTACTAAGCATGAATACGCTTTAGAAGACGAAATACGAATTATTTTATCTGCGTCCGCTAGTTTCCTTTGATATCGGTGGCGCGCGCGAATACGCTCATAGATCCTATACTATTGTAGCTGCGTGAATAGCTGTTAAAGCGAAAAAAAATATCAGTCGCGCCGCTTCCGTGGCGAGGACAGCACGTCTGTGCGTTCCTGTGCGGCCGTGTTATTAAGGTATGTAATCGTTTTCGGTGGCTTGGTAACCTATAAAATTGATTTCGCTGAACCAATTTTCTCGTTATTTATTTGACATATTACTATTATATTTTAATTAGAGATTGTCTTATTAGTACTAGATCGCCAGCTTAGAGAGCAATGCTGTATATATAGGTTATATTTGCAAATATTTTAGATTTTCCTTACTTTTTTGATTTCAGTGTCAATGACTTCGGTGTTTTCGGTGGAAATAGGTGCACCGAAGTCAATTTCAAAACCACCGAAAGCAAGAAACATATTTTTTAATTAAATAGCATGCCTATTATAACTTATAAACAGGATAACTTATGTAGTTGAGGATTAGAAATGAAAAAAAAAATTAAATTCACATAAAGTTAAAAACATTTAAGACTACAAACTCTACGTAGCAAAACCTAACTTACTGTATTCTATTGCGTCATTGAGAGTTTTCGTCGAATGAAGTAAAAAAGAAGAACAGTTTTTCTTTTAATCGAAGTTTTATTATGCCGTTTACACTGTATTAACTAAATAACTTTTGAGACTAGTATATATTTCTTATTAAATATGTTTTGCGTTACGGTAGATCAGACTTTAGGACGAACTTCAGCTTTCCGAAGGCAGCCCAACCCAGTTGAATGTGTCTCTCTACCTCCTTGAGTAGGCCTTGTCGACCTACCTAGCCGAAATATTTGTCCGAAATATACGTATTCCTCCACTTGTTTGATCACTTCACCGTCGATCAGAATATCCCCCTCACCCATAACCTCCATCGTCATGATCGTTTTATCCCTAACCTACTTTTGAGTAAGGTTATGGAGCGTATTGCCAACTCAGCGCTCTGACGTATCTAGAAGACTGTAAACTTCTCGATGACAAGCAATACGGCTTCCGCAAGCAAAGGTCGACTGGAGATCTTCTTGCGTACGTTACGCATTTGTAGGCTGAAAGGCTCGATGGTTTTTGAGAATCGCTGGCGGTCGCCCTGGACATATCAGAAGCATTCGATCGCGTCTGGCACCGGGGACTGTTAAGAAAGCTTACGGTGTCCCTACAAAACTGTGCACTTCGATCTCCAGCTTTTTGAGTGGTCGGTCGATCTTTGTCACCCTAGATGGTGCCTGCTCGGCCGACTACTCAATCAATGCTGGTGTTCCACAAGGATCCGTGATGTCGCCTACGCTGTTTCTATTATTCATCAACGACAAGCTCTCGCTCGGCGAAATACATTGTTACATGGACGACAGCACGGTGCATCAAGGGTTCATCAAGGACTGGAAGGGTAGAGAAGCCTCAGCAGCAAACGCGAGACGCGAAACTGTTGCTCGGGTTGACCAGGTTCTCGAAAAGTATCCTCTTGGGGGAAGAACTTGTCAACTTCAACGTAGCCAAGACGCAAGCTTGTGCCTTCTCTACTAAGGCTAATCCGTTTCCTCTCCAAGCCACTTTCCAGGGCAGCCAAGTCCCCAAAGATGGTGGTCTGGGCGTCCTGGGTATGGAAGTGTCCAGGGACGGTGGGTTTCGATCGTTCATAGAATCCAAGGCGAAACTAGCGTCTCGAAAATTAGGGATCCTTTACAGATGTCGGCGATTTTTCACGCCGCGCCGGTCCAACTGATTACACTGTATAAAGCACAAGTAAGACCGGTGATGGAATATTGCAGTCGTCTTTGGGAATGGGAGGGTTCCCCTGAGTACCTTCTTTCAGCCTTGGATTCAATTCAGCGACGAGCCATTCGCCTCATTGGTGACTCTGTACTCACAAAGGACCTTCAGTCTTTAAAGCACAGACGTATCGTGGGGTCATTGAGCCTGTTTTATCGGTACTACTATGGCCGCTGCTCTGATGAACTTGCTTCCCTTATCCCTCCTCCTACTGTTCGCCTTCGCCAAACCCGCCATACTCTCGCGGAACACCCCTTTCTAGTCGACAGAAGAGTTCTTCGAACTGCACGATTCTCTAAATCGTTCTTGTGCCGCACTGCAAAGGTGTGGAACGGGCTCCCAGGGAATATCTTTCCCCACTCCTACAATACACGGATCTTCAAATCGCGGGTTAATAGACTTTCCCCAGCGACATTAGTCCACCTCCAAGCCGGACTGGCACCTCCTCGGCGGTGAAATTGGTTGCGCCTGAAGCTTCGACCTCGGGCAGATCCACCCAGTTCGGAAGTAATAAAAAAAATCCAGGTTCATCCTCAGGCCGACGTTCAGCAAGACCTCGTAAAGGTCGCTGAGCGTCTCTTGAAGCTGAACCCGGGTATGGGCGAGGAGGACAATTGTTATCCGCGAAACGGAGATGACTGGGAAACTCCCCAGTGACATTTATTCCAATGTTCTCCCACTCAAGCGTCTTGAACACGTCTTCAAGTGCTTTTGTAAGGAGCTTGGCTGAGATCACGGCCCCTTGCCTCACTCCCGTACCAAGAAGCATTTTTTTTTAATAAAAAGCGCGACATGCGACGCCGAGCCACCAATAAGGTGCCTAATGACGCCCATATAAATTCGGTCGTACGCTGGGCTTTCGAATGCCATGCCGCCCTGAGAGGTGCTATTCACGCCTCTCTTAAAGGACCCGAGACGATACTTGGGGGGAAATACGTGGGCAGGGAGAGCGTTCCAGAGTTTACCAGTTCTGTGGAGGAAATACCTGCAGAACCGATTGGTACGCACCCGTATAAGTCCAGTGTATAGGGATGCAATCCCTGTCCAGTGAGCGTTGTGCGGAGGTGGAAAGGGGACGGAAGGATCGCGTTAAACAGCTCCTCCGAGCATTTACCATGGATTGAATAAGCGATAGAACACACTTAGGTCGCCGACATTCCTACGGAGTTGCAGTGGTTCTAGATCGCGGGACACGTTGGGGTCATCCACTAGTCGCAGGGCTCGACTCTGGATCGAATCCAAAGGCGCAAGCTGGTATTTAGCTGAGCCAACCCGAGCAGTACCCCAAGCAGGACCTAATCTGTGCTATACAAAAGCAGCCTTTGGGCCGGCGTGAAGTACCGTCGCACCTTATTGAGTACGCCCAACTTTTTAGAAACTAGGCTGGCCTTGCCCTAACTAGATTATGGCGCCGAAAGTTTAGGTCGTGCGACAGTTCGACTCCGAGGACCCCGAGGTGATCGCTTAATTTTACCGACGGCACCTGGAAGGAAGGAGCGGGTGTGAACGCCGTTCTTTTCGCACTGAACGCACAGACTTGTGTCTTGGTAGCGTTAAACTCGACCAAATTAGTACGGCCCCATTCGGAAATAGACCGAAGCGTTTGTTCTTCGCCTCTTCTCATCCACAACGTCCCGTCTGGCTGAAGGGTGACTGGTGTAGGATCCGTGTACCTACTTTTGTCCGCATAACAATGTATGTTGCCGAGTAGCAGAATATCATTGGATGGGGCGGGTATTTTCATGGAGCCTCACAGTCACCGCCGTTTACCGATACAAGTTTTGGAGTATCATGATCTCGACGTATCGGTGGTCGATTTATTATTATAGTATTATGTGTGATTATCCTTTTCAGCTTTGCCGTGATAGCGGATTCAAAAGAGGAACGCTTAGCTAAAAAAAAAAATGGCTGAAAGACTTAGAAAAGCAAGAAATAAAAGCGACCCCATACTTTATGCACTTAACAAGGAAAGAGACCGGCAATGTCCCAAAAAAATTTTTACAATATAAATCTACTCAATACCTACTCATATCGAAATTGCACACAATTGTAGTCGGTATTGTTTGTTCTTTTGCACAGTTGCATAGTGTTTAAAGTGTTAAGTTATAAAGTAATTACACGATTTGATTTCGGTGACTAAAATATTGATTTCGGTGGACATAATATTTTTAAAATTCAATAACTTCATAACCGTTCAATCAATTTCGTTCCCTCCACTACCATTTGATTCTAAATTAATTCTAAATTATGTTTTGCCTGTGAGAATGTCTAAATTCAAAGAAAAAAAAAGTGCCACCGAAGTCATCGAAATATTGCGACGGCGGAGAAAGACCCATTTACTTTGTTTTATGATTGACAATAAATTATTTTTATTTACAAAATGAGATATTTTTTGTTTTATGAGATATTGCGTTTGTAGACTCTATGTATGATACTAAAACTAAATTGACGATTTTTAGGCATCTCTTCTATATGTATGTATGTTCCTCCATAACTCTTAAACCGATCATCCGAATTCAATGAAACTTTGTACAAGCACATTTAACTATACGGGACACAAGATAGGCCTTTGTTACGGACAAGATAAAAATTTGTTACGGTTACGCTAAGATGTCGCTCTCATACAAACCGAATTGTTCAGCGCGCCGAAAGAAAGGTACAGTAGCGGGCTTACTTTATTTCTTCGTTTTAAATACGAATTTCACGCGAGCCAAGCCGCGGGCAAAAGCTAGTATATCATATGCATATTACTTGGATTTTATTACATTATTATTTTATGTTCTTTCTTTCACGTTTTTGCAATAGGTACATTTATACATATGAATTTTACATATATTACTCTAAAAGTAATAATAAAAATACACAAAAATTCATATAAAATCTAATAAAAACGGAAAATTTCCGCCGGTGGCGGGAGGCAAGCCTCCAAGCACGGAGCTCTCCGAGACGACGCGAGGCAAGCAGCAAGCTACGAGCGATAGGTGGTGGTACTAGACTCGTAGGCCATGGCGTAGGCGGGGCTTGCGAATGCCATGCCGTCCTGACAGCTGCCTATTCACGCCTCCCTTGAAGGACCCGAGACTATATTTGGGGGGAAATATGTGGGCAGGGAGAGCGTTCCAGAGTTTACCAGTTCTGTGGAGGAAAAATCTACATGAACGATTGGTACGCATCCGTGGTAAGTCCAGCGTATAGGGATGCAATGCCTAAGTGCAAGTATGATTTTATGAACAATAAATTTATTTATATTGAAATGAACACGCTGTCACCGCAGATCTGAAGGCAGGGGCTCGGTCAGCCGTCGCACACCGATAGCCTCCGGCGAGTGGAGCGTGGGAGCCTTCGCAGTGCACCCCGTCCTGGGGCTCGGGCTCGCCGAAGCCGCCGACGTCACTGCGGACACCGCGCTGGCGCTGGACGCTGACTTGCCGGCCACACTGCAGCGCGGCGAGGCCGTAGCTGTCATCGTCACACTGACGAGTACTCTCACCACAGACACTTCGGTGGAAGTCACCTTCCATAACTCAGAACAGTATTTCGAATTCGAACCGATCGACAATAACGTTGACTCCGTTAAAAGTGAGTACATATACTTACATTACTTATTATACGAAATATTAATTATAATTTTTTTACCACACACTGTATATAATATCCAAAGAGTTTATAATTACGGCGACGTAATACAAACTCTTTGATAATATCTTAATACCTACCTAGTTTCTCACTAAATACATTCTTAACTTAACTTTCCGGTTAGCAATAAAATTAGTATGTTATGAAAAATATCCTTATTCCGAACAGTTTCTATTTAAGTACTATGTACCTATTGTTGTTTTGGGGATGACTTAAAATTTAAGAAAATGCAGATATGCATGATTATTGTATTAACCTTTGCTATTACTAACCAATCGAATGTAGACAGACACAGGTCATTCTTAGAGTCATAGAACAGATGCCCGATGACAACTCAAAGAATCAAACAGGAATCATCAGCACAAAACTAAAGTGTGATTGTAATTTGACAGAGATAGAGCTGTACCAGCGGCAGCGGGTAGTGGTGGGGGCGCGCGGGGTGGCAACCACCGCCTTCCTCGTGTCGGCAGTGCGCAGTGGTCAGGCGCCCATTCTGGTGCAGGCCAGCGGGGAGGGCGTCTCCGCCTCGCTCTACAGGAGTGTCGATGTTATGGTATGATATTTCCATAGCAGATATCATATAAACAAATTAAAACAGGAACATTCAGGTATTAAGTAATGGGTAAAAGTCTGAGTTCCAAAGCCTAATAACGATAACAGCCCTTTTTTTATGGAAACTGACACGGTTGGCTACATCACCTACAACGTCCGTGATGTCAGCCCATAACACCGGGTGTACTAGGTGCTATGTCAGTGCTTCCCCCTTTGATCGTGCCGGCTACACTGAACTGGTCGGAAAACACAAACTATTTACATAGTCGTTGCGACCGATGTCTCATTCAGTGCGGTGGTACCAACCCGGGCGGGTTAAACCCTACCACCAAGTAAGATTAGGAGGGAAGGGACCTACAGTTTTACGAGGAATCCGAACCTCGGTCAGCCTCCAACGGTCAGCGGTCACCCATCCAAGTACTGACCGCACCCAGCGTTGCTTAACATTCAATAGCGACAGTTGACTGTCTGCACCACTGAGCTATCGAGGCTGGCTCTATCTACTACAACGTATTTAAATTAAGTTCAAATTCGTATTAATTTGACAATAATTCAAACAGAATGGGGACGAGCAAGAGTTTAGTACATGGCAACTGGTAGACGCGCGCTCCGGAGTCGCTCGGTTGAACGTGTCGCTGAGTGTGCCCCTGGGCACGCGGCTAGGAGCCGCCTCGCTGCGCGTGGCGGGAGACCTGCTCGCGCCGGCGCTTCACGCGCTCAAGTCTCTGCCGGCGCCCGCCGCCGATGCCCACCAAGCGCTACATCCGCTCGTTGTCGGATGTATCCTGCTGGATTATCTGCAGGTTAGCCTTGCACCATACTAACGTAAGATTTCATCTATATCAGACTTCCTGTGAACTTCGTTGAATGTTTAGTTTGATAAAAGATTTTTAACATCGGCAGGCCACAAGACGAGACGAGGTGGGCATCGGCGCGGAGGCACGAACACTAATCGAGTCCGGCAACCAGCGGGTGCTGGCGTACCGGCGTGCCGACGGATCATTCGGCTCTCAAGTCAAGAGCAAGGAGGGAGACGTTTGGTATGACACTTTTTCAATTATAGCATACTTTCGGATTACAAAGTGGGATACAAAGAAACCATTTGGTTCCTCCTGTCCTTCTGGTATAGTGAAGGAAATTGGGGAAATAAAAATCCGAAACGATTGGATCGTTTTTTCCCCAATTTCCTTCCAAGTCAGATAACGGGCCAACCAATAATCACTAGAACCCTAGACAGCGACTATTTTCAGAACACGGCAGGGTGCGGCGATGGGCGTTATTTCTTATTAATGAACTCATATTACAATTTGAAAACCTAAGTAGTTTAGATACTTGTCATCCATCGCAAACAACATAAGCACATAGGCAAGTAGGTATATAGTAAACAATGTTATAATAATTAAGTGCAAGACGTGATAGTATCATTCTGTGAACATTGGCGGCAGGATGACCGCGAGCGCTGCACGATGGCTGTCGCGCGGAGCTCGGCACCTGCCGGTGACGCCGCTGGTCGCGCAGGAGGCGGCGCGCTGGCTCGCCGGCGCGCAGCAAGCGGACGGCAGCTGGCGCGCGCCCGCCGCCCCCGCGCACAGACTCAACCCGCACGCGCAGCGCACTCTGCCGCTCACCGCCCTCGCGCTTATTGCTTTACTTGACTCTCAGGTAAGCGTGCTCTGTGCTCTGGAACGGTCAGTAGTGGCGAGGTAATCACTGAAAGTTGAGCGATTCAAAACGTGTTTCGGGATAATTGCTATATCTCGGAAAGTATAACAGCGAGGAGTATGTTTGAAATACTTTCAATAATAATAATTTCTAAAATAATTCCTCGATCGGACGTCGATCCATCGCACCATCGAGCAACAGAGGCTGACAAAATATGTAGTTGCAAATGGCACGTGCTCTCCAACATGTTGGTTGACTCAAGTTTGTTCAAATAATTATTTATAGTTATATTTCTACAGGGTTCCGAGTTGTTCTACAAAAATGCAATGAGCAAGGCGACAGATTACCTCGCGCGTCACTTGGTGGACGCGGAGGATGCCTACACGCTGGCGCTGCTGGCGCGCGCCCTCGCCGCCGTCCGGCATCCCAAGCGGGAGACCGCCCTCGAGCTGCTGGATCTCCGCTCTAATGCCACCGGTAATGCTTATACTCACTGCCTCGCCGCCGTCAGGCATCCCAAGCGGGAGACCGCCCTCGAGCTGCTGGATCTCCGCTCTAATGCCACCGGTAATGCTTATACTCACTGCCTCGCCGCCGTCAGGCATCCCAAGCGGGAGACCGCCCTCGAGCTGCTGGATCTCCGCTCTAATGCCACCGGTAATGCTTATACTCACTCCCTCGCCGCCGTCAGGCATCCCAAGCGGGAGACCGCCCTCGAGCTGCTGGATCTCCGCTCTAATGCCACCGGTAATGCTTATATTCACTCCCTCGCCGCCGTCAGGCATCCCAAGCGGGAGACCGCCCTCGAGCTGCTGGATCTCCGCTCTAATGCCACCGGTAATGCTTATATTCACTCCCTCGCCGCCGTCAGGCATCCCAAGCGGGAGACCGCCCTCGAGCTGCTGGATCTCCGCTCTAATGCCACCGGTAATGCTTATACTCACTCCGTCGTCGTCGTCGTACGGCGTCGTACGTCGGGCGGCATCTGATTGCCCTTTTATTTAATATCGAATTTGATACATACACATATTCATTATTACCTTTAAATAAACAGTTAAAACTTATAATATTTCCAATAAATAATTAATTTGCACACTCAATGTAAATAATGCCGATAAATCCCTACCACACGGTCACGTAACTTGTTCAAAATGTCGCTGTCGTTTCATTTTAGATTGGAGCAAAAATTAATGAATGAGTTGCGCAGTTGCTGAAGTAGCTCTGTTAACACCTTCAATGTAAACTGACACCTGTTTTCAGCGCCCTGTTGAATAATATTTCCTGAATGTGTTGTGGGTCAGCAAGCGAGCGCTGGTGGACGCGGCCGGTGCGCGCGTCGGAGCGGCGCAACCCCTGGCTGCGCGGCAACAGCGTGGACGTGTCGGCGGCGGCCTGGGGCCTCCAGGCGCTGATCGCCGCGCGCCAGCTCGACGACGCCGTCAAGGTCGCACGCTGGCTGCTAGCGGCGGAGGGCACACTCAATGCTGACAAGGTAATGCACTCAACTCCAACGTATCTTGGTTGCTAACATTAATGTATCTATGCATTAATGAAAATATCAGCAGTGAGGATTTTTTTGTGGCTCTGTTTAAAGTATAAACTCTTTTGTGTACTCTTTCTTTGTAAATAAGGGCTGTCTGTTTCCTAAATAAATAAATAAATAAATTATTTCCGACATGTCCAAGCGTAGGTTACCTACCTATGGATGAAATTATACAATAAACAATAAACAATATTTTTATCATTATATCTGTCCAGCAGGACGGTTCACTCAATTAATGGAGTGGAAGGGAAGATTGTCAACATACTTACCTTCATTCTACCTAACACAGGTCTCACCTGTTTAGGTACTTATGTAGTAACGGTTACTTACAGAGAAAGGTGACATTATATAAAGAAAAGATTACGAAGGTCGCAATGTATGTCAGTGTCACCCAGGGAAGTTCTTTCCATAAGGGCATATGGGGCACGCGCCCAGGGCCCCGGCTCGATGAGGGCCCCAAAGTGCCGACGTCCGTCGCCGTTTACACCGAAAAAGAGAATCTAAATTTTGTTTGTATTTTGCTAAGAATTCTTCTAAATTTTAATGTAAATCGGAAGCCCGATGAGATTTCGAAATATTTTTAAAATAATCTAAATTTTATTTAATCTAAAAAAAACAGTAGCTTAATACGAGCTCGTATGTCTTATTTAATTCTATAAAATGTATACCTACAATTTGTAGGCTACCAAAATTTAAATAACTTATCAAAATATTCAAGTCACTAAATAAAAGTACGTACACAAGTACTAATGTTTTCATGTTTAATTTTTTTACTTTATAAAGGGGCCTTCAATGTGGCCAAGGACCCCTGCATGGCCTAAAGACGGCCCTGATGCCAACTCTGTTGCTTAGTATGTACAAAGAACATGACATAGTTGCCTACATCACCTACTACAGAATGGGTTTTAAGATAATGTTCCTTTTGTAAAAATATTAAAAGTCTAGTCGAAAGTCCAAACTGGTGTTATAATTCCAGCTCGAGGCGTTATCTGACTTCGCATTGGAGACTAGAACCACGAACAAGCTACGAATATCTGCTGCGCTGGCCGGGTCCGAAGAGTCGAGGCAGTTCAGTATGGACGACGACAATACGCTCATCATACAAACTCAACTGGTGAGCTGATGAGAGATCTGCAAGAAATATATTATTTTCTACCAATAGAATCGCTAAATTTAATACATCATATCCTCGACTACTAAGGTATCATAGGTTACAACTACCAGGAAAAAGGTTCAGTTTAGGTACCTGCACAGCCTGCAACTTATTCAACAATGGGCACTTACGTAGTATATGAGATGGGTTCATCATCATCAGCCTGTATCGGTCCACTGCTGGACATAGGCCTCTCCCAAGGCACGCCACCATATTATGGGTTATTTTTATGTAATCTAACATGATTGGCTACGTCACCTATCCTTTAATCAGGGTCTTCAAACGTTGTATCAATAGACTAGACAGCCCAGGAACTGCCCTCTGATCTGCTGGCACGCCATCTCACTGAGCGTGGTTTCGTGAGGTGATGTGAATTTGGCTTTGTCGACTGTGCCATAGGTCCCTCGGGCGGGACAGCCGATACTTAAAAGAAAATTACCCGCAAGATTCAAGTCAGCCAACTTGATCATATTCCTGCTGGAGCCCTACCAGTGCATAAGAGTTCTTGTCCGGCTACACTAAACTGGACGGTGAAAATAAGCTAATATGCCGTTTGGACTTGCAGATCAAGAGTATATACAACGTAAGTGTAACGACAGAGGGGCGCGGCTTGGGCGCTGTGGGCCTGGCGGCAGCGGGAAGCACCAACGTGACCTCAGCGTGGCCTCGCTTCACGCTCGACCCGCGCGTGGACGCAGTCTCCACAGAACGCCGGCTGCAGCTCTCCATTTGCACTGGGTCAGTCTCTGGGGTTTAAAGCTGGGATTTTGGTAATTTTCAAAAATAAAAAATAAAAATCGTTTCTCGATACCACGTGACATCTTACAAAAGGTATCATGGGTCAAAACGTTGCAAATGACCCCACTTACCTACAAAAAAAAATTTCGGTCGATGTGCCGAACACCCTGTATAATGCTCGCGGAGGTGAAGGGTTAAACAATGGTTAATTTTATTAGAATTTTAAATATCTTATTCTAATCGTACGTGTGGGTAAATATCTTATTCTAATCGTACGTACTGTGTGGGACCGGTTTTGTACTGTGTGGGGCCGATGTACTGTGTGGGGCCGATATTTTAAAAGAATAGCCCCACTGCATCTCTCCCCGTGTATGTCGTAAAAAGCGACTAAGCGATATGATTCCCTTCTTATATTACTAGATGGTAGGTTGTAACCCGCCCGGGTTGGTACCACCGCACTGAATGAAAGGTCGGTCGAAACGGCTATGTAAATAGTTTGTGTTTTCCGTCCAGTTCAGTGTAGCCGGCACGACTGAAGGGAAGCACTGACGTGGCACCGAGTTCACCCACGAGCCGTTCCGTGCACAAAGTCTCTCTATGGGATTTGCTCATTCCCTCCGTCACATTTTCGGAAATACAACCGCCTCAACATTAGGTTAGGGTTAATATAAAGAAGACGCGTCGCGTAGCGACGCATCTTCTTTATATTAAACCTGGTTTTTTTTTTTAAACCACCAAAGCTGTTTTTGACGGAGGAAATGAGCGGAGACTTTGTACGCGGAACGACTCGTAGTTCACCCGGTGTTATGGGCTGACATCACGGATGTTGTAGGTGATGTAGCCAACCGTGTCAGATTCCATAAAAAAAAAAATCTGCCCCCTCATTTTTGTTAAGACAGAACAGCAGTAGCCTCGAAATCTAGTGTTTTCAGCCAGGAAATAATTTCTCGTATACTATAAATATTGTTATTAATAAAAACTAAAGAAAATGAAAAATACCAGATCCAGTGGTACCAACAGCAGTATTTAATAATAATGAAAAATGTTTTACGTGCATTTTCTTTTGCAGGTTTGTCGCCCAACCGAATGAGACGCTGAGTGGGCTCACGCTGTTGACAGTGCAGCTACCGTCCGGATTTGTCGCCGATATCGATACACTCACAGCATTATTGGTTAGTTCATTTTTTATATTGTAAAGATGTCAGCGCCAATGCCAATTCAGTAATATCGTACCGAAACCATCGATACCGAAACTACGTACAAGTACAAACGTACTAAGACCGGATATTAAAAAACTTTTCTAGGTGTTAACTGTTTTATTTTCTGATGCCATTGATGAATATTATACAATTTTACTGCTAACATATTTAGAAGAGAATATGTTTGTGTGTAGTCGGCTAGCCACGTGGGCAGCGCGCGGCTGGCGGCGGGCGGGACGCGCGTGCTCGCGTGGCTGGGGCCGCTGGACGCGCGCGAGCGCTGCGCCACGCTCGTCTCCGCGCGCGCCGTGCGCGTCGCCAGGCAACGCCCGGGCTGGGCGGAGATGCGAGACTGCTACGACTCCAGTGCGTATCTTCCTCATTTCGATTTTATTTTGATATACCAATCTGTATTTTGTAGGTGTTATTTATTAGGCACACTCAAGCAAAGGATGCCCGTGTAAGCATGTACGGGGTGAAAACGTATAAACGAGTGCAAAATTTTGTGAAAATTGTATAGTTCATTTTGTCTGATTTGCCCCCGGTCGCTGGCCCATGTAAGGCAAACATTTTAGTGTGAGATACCTCCTGGACAAGGTAAGGAATGTGAAACCAAAATGTTTGTCTTGCATTGGCCAGGGTAAGCCGTGAGGAGGGGGCATGAAAGAAACCAATTCAGTAAAATAATATTATCTAGGTACCTACTATGAGCTCAATGTGTTTCCATAAAATGCAAATAACATAAATAAAATTACTACAGCAACCCTAAAAAAAGTGATGATATACACTTAAGGTGGAAATAAGACTCAAACCGTGCTACCCGAGAACTGATGATTGAAACGCGAACCGTATGCTGATGTAAATAGGTGCGAGATTCATTCTACTCGTGCGGTGGCTGATACGTCGCGCCGACGATGAGCGTTTGCGCGAAAATCACACTATTTATTAAATTTTACGTGTTGGAAAGATGAAAAAAATATTTATTTCACTACGATTGTAGGGAAAAATATTATCTATATTTCTATGAAGGTCTTGTATTGAAACAATTTATGCTTCTCAAGATAATTTAACTTGAATGTACAATTTTCGTACTTTTCCTTATTTTTTGCAGATTTATTTAACACATTTTCAAAGTAGTAAAATATAATTTTTTTAGCTATTTTTGATAATTAAAGATCAATACATAACATATATTTTTTACAGATTTTTATCTTTACCAATAGCTTAATAATTTCCTTTAAAGTTGACCTTTTGACCCTTATTCTCGCCGTAAATGTTGCATGTAGGTCACCGAGCGCGCGTGTTCTTCAGCCCGGTGCAGAGTCACGTGTGCAACGTGTGCCAGGACTTGCCCGCCTGCTCCAACGTGTGCGGCGCCAACCTGCAGCAGCGCTCCCCCGACCAGCCGAGCACGGGCGGCGGACTCAGCGCCGGCCGCGCCGCCGCCCACACTCACAACACTCTCTCCAGTGCAGCTATGCTCTTAGCACTGGCAGTACTCAGCTTCACACACTAAGCTGCTACTCTACTCACACCGTGCTGCAGGCGACCACGGTTCAATACGCTCTGTTCTGCTGCACACCGATTAAGCTTGTCAGCCAGAGGCCACATGTCAGCCAGAGGCCTAGGTATTTAGATTAGAATAAAAAACAAATTAAAAACTTGCATGTACTTATGTACCCGCGTTAGAAGTTATACTTCGCTCTCAACATCTTGACACCTCTGATACCTCGAACACCTCTGACACCTCTGAAACCTCGGACACCTCGACACCTCCGATATCTCGGGCACCTGAGACACCTCGACTCAGACAGCTCGAACACCTCGGACACATTGGACACTTCAACACCGGATACCTCGGACACCTCGACACCTGGCACCTTGGACACTTCAACACCGGATACCTCGGACACCTCGACTGGACGATAAGCCTGAGCCTACGTACAAATAATTTGTATGCGGTGGCCGGTGAAGGTCGAGCGTGGCGGTGACGGTGACGTGACGGTTTTTCTGGGTTTACTCCTCATTTTCAGAAGTTCTTTACTTCGTAGCATGCGTAAATTGATACCTAACTGCGTAAATAAGTATAACTTCAAAAATCAACGACTTTGAGGATTACACAGGATAAGTTCAACTAAAGCTTTTTTATAGAACATTGACAAATAAAATCTGACCATGGTTATGGTTATTTTATTGAAAACGCAAGTTTTTGTTTTTAATGGCGAAATAAAACCCTGGCGATAGCTGCTTCGCTTCTGTATTCAAGTACCATCTTAGAGTGAAAGTGAAGCCATCTGAAATAGATGTAAAAGTTGAGAACGACACAGAGCTGTGAAGCACTCGTGTTTTGTTAACATAGCTACAAAATGAATCGATCACGGTTGATCGGACAATACCTAATTATAACCAATTCGACGGCGCCTACGTATACTCGGCTATCTGACAACTTTAGGTATTTTGACTTTTTTGCATTAATCAACTAGAATTCTAAGTATCTATGCTTACGTTAAAGAGTTGTAGCGAAATTAGTAAATTTAAAGGTATTTTCTAGACGTATAAACAGCTATGTACACAAAAATTTTCAGAACGTCCGCCGTATAAGCGGCTACTACGTTGGACGATAGAATCACAGACCGCGACATCAGTGACGTCTTGAAAATAATTTAAAATTTTTAGATCGCATTATTTTCGGATAAATCTGCATATACTTTATCATATTTAAAAAAATTAAGTAGGAAGAGCTAAATTGTTAGTGGAATTTGAACAGAACTATAAAGAATTCATATACGACAAAATCCCGATAACGTATCGTGAATAACATGAATAACGAAGCACCTTATACAGGCTGTTTGGCACATGGACCGACAAATTTTTTTTTTAGGTAAATGGGGTCATTTCAAGGTTTTGACCTATGACACCTTTTGTCTGGTATCACGTGGTATCGAGATACGATTTTTTTTTCTTTATTTTTTAAAATTACCAAAATTTCAGCTTTAACCCCTTGTAACTTTTTTGTTTATGTGACACCAGACAAAAGGTGTCATAGGTCAAAACCTTGCAAATGTCCCCACTTACCTACAAAAAAAAATTGTCGGTCCATGTGCCGAACACCCTGTATAAGCATGTATTCAAATTTTGGTAACTGTACGTGTCTTATAAAAAAAAATATGAATGTTTCGTCTCCAACAGCTCTCCTGTAAAATTGTGTTTTGTAGATAGCCGAGTATACGTAGGCGCCGTCGAATTGTTCAATTGTGAAAATGTGATAGAAAGATCGAAAGATAGATAAATGCTAATAAGAATTAATTGATAATGTACAAACATATACTTATGTAATTTGTGTGACCAGTGATGGTATATTTGTATTGCCTATTAATTAATTAATAATAAAATTAATGTGAAATTAGCCCATAATAATTTGTAAAAGTCAAAGAAAGAAAGTGAAAAAGTACTAGAAAGTAAAAAAGATAAATATTTTCTTAATAACATACCTGCTGTTTTATTTATATTTTTATATGAACAAATTCATGATAGCGTTCAGGATAAGGCCAATTAAGAGCTAATGGTAAATCTCTATTTATTATTATTTAAGTACCTATGTAGTTTATGTGTATGACCTTGAATTTATATTGCTTACCAATAATTGCACTATTCTATTAAACGCTATGTAAGCATTTAAGTAGGTCTTACGGGGTGGTTCATGATTCTAGAGTTGAAATGACTTATCCCCATTTAACAAAATTTAAGGTCACAAAAATGTTTAAAGAACGTGATTTTTCGAAGATTAAAAAAATCTCCAAAAGGCATCAGAATTACATTTAAATTAAACAGTTGGGAGTTATTTTTTTCTGAATGTGCTGTATTTAGTTTTTATATTTCCATTTTTTTAATCATCCAGTGGAAAAATCCCAAAATGGAAAATGACATGGTGAGAGGTACTGCAGATGCTTTAATCCACGCCCACAAGCTGAAATTTTCCAAAATATTAATAAGAACTACGTAAGTATGTGTATAAAAAATACAAGATTTTTTTCACAAGGTTTTTCACAATCCATCATTCGCCTACTAAACACACCTAGGTATAAAAAATATTAAAAAATAGGTAACCTACTCGTAAGGGTCATCGGAAATATAGTATGGCTGGAGCATGGGAAGAATCCCACATTTCACTATGACGACATCGTGCGTGGGCCGATCCTCCACATCTGTTGCGGTGTGTTCTACCACGTGCACTATGTTCTGTCCTTCCACCACCTGTATGTGTGTACGTACAAATTGATTAAACGTGACACCCTTACTTTGGTGAGGCTCGATTTTGAGATGTTTTTTAGATTTCGTTACGCACAAGTAAGGGAATATGATGTATGGAGAAAAGATGCAGCGCCTCTAGCGGGCCAGTTGGTACTAAAATGGCCATACGTAAATATTCACTTTCACGCAATGAAATGTCAAAAAAATCTCTGAATCGAGCCCCTGCTTCAGTTAGCCGGCGCCCGGCGCGAGCGGCGGCGGCGTGGGGGCGTGTGTAGTGCGGCCAGCGGGGCGGACTCTCCCCGATGACCGCAATCCCAGCTCCCCGTACCGACAACAACGCCCGCCGCCCTTGTCAATAGGAAAATATTATTTTTTTATTCACCCTATTGACTGAGATGCACTGAGAAGTCAGAGAGTCACCAGCAAGTTTGAAGGAGGCAGATAATATTTTCAGTCATTGTTAGCAGAACTAATATCGTTTATTTCAAAGGTGTATAGTTAAACAATGATTTGACGTTGAAGAAAGACTGTTCAATAAAACGTCAGTAAATGGCCGGGATAATACCTACTACTTTGTTTAATATTGACTGTGTTAAGCACCACATTACCTAGTATCTATGTAAGTAGGTACCTACATATTTAAAATGGTTACACATATTGTAAAACAAATTAGGTAAGTACTTATCTTACCTTTCCAAACACCGTGTGAAGATGATCTAACCAGGGTGTGGCAATGGTTGTTATGAAAAATTGGCAACCGTTCGTGTCCGCACCTAAAATTATAAGAAATTCAAAATACAAAAGAATTAATTTTACTATGCAGCCAGAAGTGCAGTGCAGTACGCGTAACTTGGACGGTGGATGGCCCACCCACGCCATCCATCTCTTGCAAGATGATCATTAAAATAGGTAGGTAGTGAGTTTGTGCGAAATATACAAAAGCAATGTCACACCGGGATAATTATTAATATCAGCGTTATTTATTTTTATAAAATTAACCTGTGTTTGCCATTGAAACAAATCCCGCTGCCGTGTGCTTAGTTTCCAAGTTTTCATCTTCAAAATGTTCACCGTAAATACTTATTGAACCTTTCCCGTCATTAGAGACCACATCACCTCCTGGAAACCAATAAACTCTTTGTTGAAACATTAAACCAAAATATAGTTTTGAGAATTATAAACCTACCTAAAAGTTCATTGAGGTCAAGATATAGCTAGCCAACCCAGTCGCCATCTATTACCATTTACCTATAAGTATGATTTATCCAAATAATATATGAGGGTATTTTATTTATTTTATTTTATTTGGAAACACTACAGCAACTAAAATTACAATTTGTGCATATTACTAACAAATCACAGGTACATGGCCATTCGGTGGTTCAAATTCCTTGTGCCGAATCTTGTACTAATAGTACTTATTACTTGTAATACTTGTATATACAGATCTTGCACTAATCGTTCTTATTACTTGTATATACAGATATAGCACTTATTACTTGTATAATATACATACATATCTTGTACTAATAGCACTTATTACTATGTAAATAATGCATATACATCTAAAGTATGCGCTTATTCCAATAAAAAGAGGATAAGTGCACAGCGACTTTTTTTCAGCTTACCCTGAATCATAAATCTTTTGATTATTCTGATGAATCGAGTTCCCTTGTACGATTTGCCTTTAATTCCTTTTGTTGCTAATACTTTGAAGTTCTTCACTGTTCTCGGAGCGAGGTCGCCAAACAATCCAATCACTACCCTTCCTAGAGAGTGCCCATCTCTTTCTATATCCAAGTACACTTCATCCGTTACGCGAAATTGTGTAGCCTGAAAATAATTATTTACTTATAATAAATTGCTTTCCTGAAATTCCTCCAAACCGAGAAACCTTTTTAGGTTCCGTACCTCAAAGAGGTGAAAACGAAACCTAATGGTGTGAGTTGTGACGCGGACGTCCGTCTGTCGGGGTCTTTAATGATTGATCGAATCAAGTTGAAATTAGCACGATTTTTTTATGGAAACTGACACCGTTGCGTTGGCTACATCACCTAGTATATCCGGTATGTCAGCCCGTAACAACTTAGTGAACTAGGTGCCATGTCAGTCCTTCCCTTCGGTCGTGCCGGCTACACTCAACAGGACGGAAAACACGAACTATTTCAATAGCCGTTTCAATGGACCTTTCATTCAGTGCGGTGGTACCAAGCCGGGCGGGTTATACCCTACCACCTAGTAAGGTAAGAAGGGAAACGACCTAACATCTAACTTACACTTGGAGCTTACACGTAACTGCTTTTCACTGGGAGGTAATAGCTGTACTTACATGTGCAATAACAGCAATGCTTACAAATACTAATAACTTTTGGTAAATAAACATTGTTATTATACGATGTAGTATTAATTTTATTATACAATAAAAAAATTTGTTCTCACGCTAGAAGTGTCGCCGTAGACTCACTCGTTGTACTGACTTTTCCACCTAAGTACAGATTACCCATCCTTCTGTGCTCGGTCGTACCTACGCACTGAAGCCTTCCTCGAGCCAGCTAAGAGGATTAAACAAACAGGTGTATTGACTATCTACAACTAGAGTTCCATAGATCCATTTACAACCTGATGCAATACTTTGAACTATTTCATTGTGGAATCATGAAAACGTTCAATTTTGAAATTAACTTTACATTGTCGTAGCTCATTGCTTAGTTTCTTGTTACATAGTTTTATTTTAATTGATTTCTTAACATTCCCTCGGTCCTTACTACGTGCATAGCTAGGTGGTAGGCCGTAATTGTATCCGACTGGGTTGGATTGATACCACCGTACTGGATGTACGATGCGCGTATAGCAGCCTCGGCTGTTTTCTCCTCTAGTCAGTATAGCCAGAAATTCAAAGGGAAGTCTCCGGCCGGTGTGGCATCTACTTTCTCGGAGGTGATATTGGTTGGGCGAAGCATGTGCCTATTCAGTTTGCCTATTCTATGTGAAAAATAAAAAAATAGGTAAAAAAACTTTTAAGTTAAACGGTTTTATTAAAAAAAAAATAGAAAAAAACAGCTGCACAAAAAACTAGAAAATAATAAGGACACAAGCCTGGGCCTTCTTAAGATTTTACGTCTGGGTAAGAAATCGTGCAATACTAGCGTGCTGTCTTCTCATGTCGGATGCCAAAGGGCACATTGTGTCGCTGCGTCAGCGGATTAAGTAATAAATTGAGAATTTTAACAGACTAATATAAAAACGTGGGGCGCATGTTATTTATTACGCATATTATACGCCCCACGTAGAAGTATGGGACACTCGTTCAAACAAACTAAATGAGCCCAAACTCGAGGGGGTTACTAGTAAAGGTTGAAGAGTTCCACTGTACACCTCCTGACTCCATCATCAGACCCTCGTCACCAAGTGTATTGGTAGAAGTATGGGACACTCGTCCAAACCAACCAAATGAGCCCAAACTCGAGGGGGTTACTAGTAACGGTTGAAGAGTTCCACTGTACACCTCCTGACTCCATCATCAGACCCTCGTCACTAAGTGTATTGGTAGAAGTATGGGGCACTCGTCCACACCAAGCAAATGAGCCCAAATTCGAGGGGGTTACTAGTAACGGTTGAAGAGTTCCACTGTCCACCTCCTGACTCCATCATCAGACCCTCGTCACCAAGTGTATTGGTAGAAGTATGGGACACTCGTCCACACCAAGCAAATGAGCCCAAACTCGAGGGGGTTACTAGCAACGGTTCAAGAGTTCTACTGTACACCTCCTGACTCCATCATCAGACCCTCGTCACCAAGTGTATTGGTAGAAGTATGGGACACTCGTCCAAACCAACCATATGAGCCCAAACTCGAGGGGGTTAATAGTAACGGTTGAAGAGTTCCACTGTACACCTCCTGACTCCATCATCAGACCCTCGTCACCAAGTGTATTTGTAGAAATATGGGACACTCTTCCAGACCAACCATATGAGGCCAAACTCGAGGGGGTTACTAGTAAACGGTTGAAGAGTTCCACTGTACACCTCCTGACTCCATCATCAGACCCTCGTCACTAAGTGTATTGGTAGAAGTATGGGGCACTCGTCCACACCAAGCAAATGAGCCCAAATTCGAGGGGGTTACTAGTAACGGTTGAAGAGTTCCACTGTCCACCTCCTGACTCCATCATCAGACCCTCGTCACCAAGTGTATTGGTAGAAGTATGGGACACTCGTCCACACCAAGCAAATGAGCCCAAACTCGAGGGGGTTACTAGTAACAGTTGAAGAGTTCCACTGTACACCTCCTGACTCCATCATCAGACCCTCGTCACCAAGTGTATTGGTAGAACTATGGGACACTCGTCCAAACCAACCAAATGAGCCCAAACTCGAGGGGGTTACTAGTAACGGTTGAAGAGTTCCACTGTCCACCTCCTGACTCCATCATCAGACCCTCGTTACCAAGTTGAAATTATCATAATATTGTATTGTCACGAGAACTCAATGTGTGTGCAAAGTTTCATAAAAATCGGTTCAGTAGAAGTAGTTGAAAAAGTTGTCGCAAGATTTGAAACAAAGATAGTAACAAACAAATATACGAAGTCAAGCTAAATAAAAAAAAAAAAAAAAAAAAAAAAATAATAATAATAATAATAATAAAAGAAGAAAAAAAAGAGCTGTCAAACCGACATGTCGGAAAATTTTTCTCTAGAAAATTTCTTTTAAAAGTTTTTGCCTGGGACGAACAAACCGAGCTTCCGCCACGCGCGGACTCTTCTCCAGCGGCGCAGCGACCCGCACGGTTGGAGGCACCGTGCCGGCATCACCACCGCCGCCGCTCGGTGTCCCCGGTACTCCACCAGCTCGACATGCCTGGCGACAGAAGCGGCTGCAGACCACCCGGGACGCGACGCGCGTGATGGAGAGCAGGCTCTGCGGCGAAGGCCGGCCGCCGCCGCGCTCGACTTCGACGCCGCCGCCGCCACCGCCCGCCCGCAGCAGCACTGCCTCCGCCCACCGCGTCGCCCGGCCTCCCCGCGCCCGGGTCGTCCAATACGAGAGCCGCCATTCTTCTTGCACCACTACACGCACACCCTACCACCCAGCTCCACGCCGTCGGTGTATTTCATCGACGACTAAGATGGAGTGTTGACGTCGGCCGAGCCACAAGAACTACGGTGAGGGCGGCGTCCACCACCGGCCAGCTTGGGGCCATCGGGACCTCGCGTCCCGTCTAGTGCCCCCGCTACCGGTGGTGTAGTGCACCCATGAGGCGACGCGCGCGCGAAGATGACGACGTCTAACAGACCTGCGCGACGACGTCGCCGTGCAGTCCGGCGGATACGGAGCTCTCCGAGATGGGGGTGGTGGTGGCCTACGTGTCTAGTACCACCACCTATCGCTCGTAGCTTGCCTCGCGTCGTCCCAGAGAGCTCCGTAGCCACAGCCTGCACCCGCCGGCGTGCTTGGAGGCTTGTCTCCCGCCGCCGGCGGTATTACCGTATTTAATTTTTATATTAATTTTGTGTATTTTTATTACTTTTTTGTATAATATATATAAAATTAATGTAAAATTTTCAATATGTGAAATAAAGGACATAATAATAATAATAATAAACATCTGGTCGGATCCTGTCTGTCACGTCGAGGGTGAATGGATGAGAGTTGTCCAGCGGGTGTGTCAGTCGATAGAACCAATGTCCGCCATAAATATCAGCGAAGAGGATGTAGGTTCTGCAATCCGCCAGGCACTGAACTGGAAATCTCCAGGGCCGGACGGATTGCAGAACTTCTGGCTGAAATGGTTCAGAAGCTGCCACTCCCGCTTGGCTGTTCAATTCCAAGATGCCCTCGACCATCGGGTTCTCCCAGAGTTCATGACTACTGGTGTCACCCACCTGCTCCATAAATCTGGTAGTACTGCGGAACCTAAAAATTATAGACCTATCACTTGCTTGCCTACCATCTACAAGCTCCTGACATCCATTCTGACGCACAAAATATCAATTCACATAAAGGACAATAACATCTTGTCCGTTGCTCAGAATGGATGTCGGGCTGGGTCCCGCGGTACTAAGGAGCTGCTCCTCATAGACATGACCGTTTGTCAGCAGGTCCGACGCAATCGAAAGAACCTGTCTGCTGCCTGGATAGACTACAAGAAGGCATTTGACTCCGTGCCCCATACGTGGTTGCTAAGGATACTAGAACTATACAAAACTGACACGAATATCTGTCAATTCCTTGGCGCATGTATGGGACAATGGAGTACTATCCTTCGTGTGCCAGGTGGCGAACGGACTTCGGCTGCAGACGACCGGATTCCCATACGGCGGGGGATCTTCCAGGGAGACAGTCTGAGTCCGCTTTGGTTTTGTCTGGCTCTGAACCCTCTTAGCACTCTGCTTGAGGACTCAGAGCTGGGCTACTGTCTTCGAAGAGGAGGCTCTCGAATATCGCACTTATTTTATATGGATGACCTCAAACTGTTTGCCAAGTCAGACACCGAACTAATGTCGATGATGAAGATAACTGAAGGTTTCAGCAACGACATTGGAATGGAGTTCGGCTTGGAAAAATGTGGGACCATCCATGTGGAACGAGGTGTGATCGTGAACTCCGGCGGCATACAGTTGTCGGAGTCCATGAATGTTCGAGCTCTCTCCGAAGACGAAACCTATAAATATCTGGGAATATCGGAGGCTCTCAACATACGGGATACGGACATGAAACAATCAGTTTACGCTCCCGCGTTATAATATGTCTACAGCCCCCAGACTCCCGCATGGGCGTGGCCCGCGGACGGCGCGCGCGCACATGAGCGCCGACCTCGACATAAACGCAGATATTTCGGAAACTAATAAAGTTAGATCTATAAACTCTTCTGTCCTAGAAAGCCTAGAAAATTTCCTAAAATCCATGTGAAACAGTGAGGCTTACCTTGTTTAGAAGTACCAGATATTTTAGGTAGAAAAAAAAATCCCAATTTTTTTTTGAAAAATTCATTATAAAATAAATTCAAAACATACCTTTACAATATTTATATCAGAATACTCGTAAAGAAACATACTTTTAGAAATAGTAAAGTATAATATACGTTTTCTTTACAGAAATCAGCGAAATCGGATGTTCAACATGAACATCCTGGGACATTCCGTAAACTCCGAGATGGCACGCGCGTGATATTTTTTCCCAATTTTATAAATATATTATTTGAACTAAACCTTCTTTTATTTTGCAACTGATCGTATGTTTGTATAATAATGCGAAGAAAATTGGAAAAATAAGCTATATTTCCATGAAAAATATGCCCCCAAAGTCATGTTTACACATTTCATACAAAAATAAACAAACATTTTTGAGCGACGAAAAATATGACTTTTGTCGCCACCCGAACTCGTAATGCATCTTCTATTGGTAGAATAACTAATAAATAACACTATTTACTAACCTTTAGCTCATAGATGCACTTGAATACACTTATAATAAATAATTTCGCAGAAGTGCGTCACCTCGAAACTCGTGAGAAATAGGAGAACAAAGAAACTGTCAGCTGACAGCTAGCGTTCGTTTTATTATTCATAATTGGTCTTTGGAGACAAGAAAAATGGTTAGTTCATAATTGCCGGTATCACTTATAGCCCCCATCAACGATTGAAAGAGCAATAGACCAATTCGTGCGACCGTAATTTGAGAATAAAGATGGGGTCCGTTTCGGGCCCAAGATAATTGGCGGAAAAAATATATGGGCTCCGTTTCGGTTCCATAGGAGCTGCCAGGTTAAGGAAAAGTTTTTTCACCGTCTTACAAAAGTGCTAAATAGCCTTTTGTCAGGCGGCAATAAAATTCGTGCCTATAACGGTTGGGTCATGCCTGTGCTCGTATATACCTTCGGTATTCTCAGATGGACTCAGACCGAATTGGACTCGCTGGACAGAAAGGTCAGGACGCTGATGACGAAATCCCGTATGCACCACCCACGATCATCGGTCATGAGGTTGTATATCCCGCGGAAGTGTGGGGGTCGAGGTATGTTAAATGCCAAGAACCTGCACAACCGCGAGGTATGCAATCTCCGTCAGTACTTTTTGGAAAAGACTGATGTTTGTGAGATGCATCGGGATGTCGTCACCAGCGATAAAGGTCTTACCCCGCTGAGCATGGGAAAGGAGAACTGGCGGAAGCCGGTTGTACTGAGCACTGAGGACCGCATGGAAGTATGGAAAGGCAAGGAGCTGCACGGTAGGTACTTCCGGTCTCTCACGGGACCGGATGTAGACCAACTTGCTTCCGTGCACTGGCTACGCTTCGGGGACCTCTTCGGGGAAACCGAGGGTTTTGTCTTTGCAATACAAGATGAGGTTGTCAAGACGAACAACTATAGGAAACACATAATGAAGGACGGCACCATTGACATCTGCCGCGCCTGCCACCAACCTGGCGAGTCCCTCAGACATGTGATTTCCGGTTGATCGCAGCTTGCCAACACCGAGTATCTGCATAGACACAACCTAGTAGCCAGGATTATCCACAAGCAACTTGCCTTAAAGTACAACCTTGTGGGTACCGAGGTGCCTTACTATAAGTACAATCCACCGCCAGTTCTCGAGAACGGTCATGTCACACTCTACTGGGACCGGTCCATTATCACAGACAGGACTATTCTCGCGAACAGGCCTGATATTGTGATAGTAGACCGGGAGGCAAGGCGCGCAACGCTCGTCGATATCGCCGTGCCGCACGATGGTAACCTCGTTAGTAAGGAAGCAGAGAAGATGTTAAAATATCTGGATCTGCAGCACGAGGTTACCAAAATGTGGCCCGTCGACTCGACGATCGTTGTGCCCATAGTCGTTTCGGCGCATGGGCTGATAGCGAAGAGCCTCGACGATCACCTTGAAAGGCTCTCGCTGAGTGGTTGGGTCAAGGGCCAGATCCAGAAGGCAGCCCTGCTCGACACTGCACGCATCGTCCGGAGGTTCCTCTCTTTGGGACCCGACCATCGGTAGCCTGGGTTCGCCCCGGCCGCCGGTGGTGGAAATTCCATTTTTTTTAAGGTTAATTTTGTATATGTTTTTAATGTTAGGTTTTTAATATGTACAAAATTAGTTTTAAGATAATGTGTTAATAAAGAAATAATAATAAAAATATAAAACCGTTTAAATAAATAAAAAACTACAAAGCTAAAAGCTGTTAGTCTATTAATGATATACATATAATAATAATAGTAAAATGTACAGTTCAAAAGTAGCAGTAGTCAGTCAGCGTGTCATATTTTTACTCGTCCTCGGGACTTTAGGAGGTCATAAGTCCTTTTCGTGGTATTAACTTCAATGAAATGATATTTTTTGTAGAACAGAGACAAGGATACATCGTAAAATTTACTTCCTGACCTTTGAGGTACCTACATTGAAAATGAACTCAAGAAAATAAACAAAAGTATTACATTTATATATTTTTAATTATTTTTCAAAAACACAAGCAGCTTAAAAAATATAAACTAAAATCTAGAGAGAAAAAGAGATAAGCTTGACATTATGTCTAACTAAAGTTACAAATTAATAAATATTAACCAACCTATATTCCTATGGCTTCCTTCCGGCTCTATCATCAGGACCCTGGAAATCATATATGACTAGAGTACTTGCGAAGACAAATCCAACGAGCCCAAACACGATGGGCTTATCATGGTGTAGTTTAGGAGTTCCTATGGCTTCCTTCCGGCTCCATCATCAGAACCCAACTAACAAACAAAGTCACCCGAGGATCTGCAGAGCCGTGATTTGATTTTTCACAATTTATATCATACATTCGGATATTCCTCCTCGCTCTCCAAAAGTCGTTGCACTTCCAAAAGTCGATTTCACACTCTCAGCGAAAATGGGAAAAATTTGAGGGACCACCTACAGCACGAACCATCATCGATAGACGAATGCTTTTTTTTTTTAATGTAGCCCAAAGTCCAAATCTAAACAGTTTTTTTTATTTTTCGATATCACATTTAATTTTTGAGATATAAGAGATTTAGTTCGAAAAAAGAATATAATTTTTCACATTTTTGCATTTAAATTTTTTTTCTTTTTCGAATATTCACCATCTTGTAGCCCTAGCCGATACGCGTCTTTTGAGCCCTCGACCACTCGCGTAACCCCAAAACTCGCGACACCAGGACGATTTCACACTCTCAACGAAAATGGGGGGCTATACTGAAGCCTGAAGCGATCGAAAAAACTTTTTCAATGTTAAAAATCGTTTCTCGATACCATGTGACACGTGACAAAAGGTATGATGGGTCAAAACCTTGCAAATGCCCCCACTCACTTACAAAAAATTTTGTCAGTCGATGTGCCGAACATCCTGTATAATATATTTTTTCTTATCACATCATAGTTAAAATTAGATATAATTAAACATTCATATGAATATTTGTATTTTGTTATATTAAATTTACATACATACATACCACACTCGCTGTATCTTGACAATCAGGGTAAGCAGATTAATCGGTGTTGTGCTGCAACAACTCTGGAAAATTGTAACACAACATCGCCCACCACATTTAGCAAAGTATTCAGACAAGTAACTACGAGTATCAAGCAGCAAGGCGCATAGACCCACTTAGATGTAGTACAACTCGATTGAAGGACCGTGCCAGGTGAAAGGTGGCTTACCTGTCGCCCTTTAGAACGGCATCTCGTCCTTATCCCTTAGTCGCCTTATATTAAATATTTATAATTAAAATTAGAACACAAAATAAATTTTAACTAAAAATTTAAGATTACAATAAAAAAGTAATTATGTGAATTTACATTATTATTACTAAAAACACCAAAATAATTATTCTAGTGTTTGTACCGTGTGGGGCCGGTACTTTAAAAGTATAGCCCCACTGCATCTCTCCCCGTGTATGTCATAAAAGGCGACTAAGGGATATGACACCCTTCTTATATTACTAGGTGGTAGGGTTTAACCCGCCCGGGTTGGTACCACCGGACTGAATGAAAGGTCGGTCGGAACGGCTATGTAAATGTTTTCCGTCTAGTTCAATGTAACCAGTACGACCGAAGGGAGGCACTGACGTGGCACCAAGTTCACCCGGTGTTATGGGCTGACATCACAGATGTTGTAGGGGATGTAGATGTAGGCAACAGTGTCAGTTTCCATAAAAAAAAAATATAATAAAAGCACACGAGATAATTAAAATTTTATATTTTACATCAAAATGTGAAACATTTCATTTCACATTTCAAAATCAAATAAGGTGAATTTGTTTTTGTTCTTCTCTCTTGTCACATTTTACGTTTTTTATTTACAGGGATTATAACTATCTCTACATTAGACGTTGCAACTTTGCTGGTCCCACTCCTCCGAGACTTAGTATTTTTGGAAGTGATTCTTTTCACATGTGATTTGATGTGAAGCTTCATCTTATCAGAACGACTGAACTGTAAGACGCAGCCGAGCTGCTCCTTGAAAGGACACTGCAATTTGTTGCGCGGTCTGTGAATCTTGAGGTGGCGATCGAGGAGGTCCTTCCTCTTGAAGCGGAGGGAGCAGAGGGGACACGCGTGCGCGCGCTCGCCGTGTCGCAGCATGTGCGTGCTGAGGTACTTCTTGAGGCGGAAGCTGGCGCCGCAGACATTGCAGTGAAATGGACGGGCGTCGTCGTGCGTTCGAAGGTGTGACCGCAGTCTCTTCTCACTGGAGAAGGTGCGCCCGCAGCGCGTACACGAGCACCGGTGCGTGTGCGTCGCCGCGTGGAACGTCAACTTCTCTAGCTTCCCAAAAGATGCGTCGCACTGGAGGCACTTGTACTTTGTTCTTATTTTCACGTTGCTTTCGTCCTCCTTCTGTGGGTGGTTCTGCTGGTGCAGGGAGAGCTCCTCAAGGGCGCCGCCGGTGTACGGGCAAAGATGACAGGTGTAGGTGGGACGCGCGTGAGCATCGCGCACGTGACGCAGCAGATTCTCGAGCTCATCGAACAGCTGCGAGCACTCCCCCTGGATGCACTTGAACACCTTCTCCGAGGCGTGTGTTTTGAGGTGTATTCTGAACTTAGGGTAGTCCGGCAAGAGGAGAGCGCAGTAGGAGCAGGAGTACGCGGGCGGAGGGGCATCGCGGTCGAGCGGCACCGTGCTGCCCAGTCCGTCCGGCCACACCCGGTGACGCTGCACGTGTCGCTGCAGGTGTGTGTTTTGGGAGAAGCAGCGCCCGCACACCGGGCACTGGAATGCCTTCTCTCCTGCGTGAGTCTTCAGGTGGACCGAGAGGTTAGTCAGCCTCTTGAACGTCTTCTGGCACTGGATGCAGGTCACTTGCATTGGCTCGTCAGCCTCGGCGGGCGTCGCAAGCCGGTCTTCGCCGAGCACAGGCGCGCCGCGGTGCGACGAGGCAGAAGGTGCGTAAAGTTGTCGGTCGTCGTACGGCTGCGGGACTTCGAACCGAGCGCCGCGGGCGGTGTCGACCGGCTGCGAGTTATAAGCTGCCTCGGCTCCACCGCACTCACCGGCCAACACGATTCCCCAACTCGGCGGTGCACACGGTTCACGTTTGTGCCCGAGAAACATAGCCAACGAAGTGAAGGCTACTTTACATTGACCGCATTGAAATATATCCTCAGACATGTTCTCCGAAGACAAGGCCTCCATTTGGCACAGATTGATTACTTTAGATCATAAAATTTTGGCCATTCATTACTCAATCCACAAATTACTGATATATATTTTTTTCTTTCCCAATGGCAAGTGACCTCTTGACTTTACAGTTGAGGCTCAATCAATGTGCCAATATCAAGTTGTAAGATCCAAGCGAATTCCAAATATAGGAATAATGTCTAAAAATATGACTAGTCAACACATTTAAAGAGAGATTTTAAAAAAAGATAACAAAACAAACATTCTTCCTGTTCTAGTCCTGTGGTTTTGTTTTTGTTTGTGTGTGTTGGTTGTGTCTTGTGTGACGTGACGCCCTAGTAGTATTATATTCTTTGGTTGTGTGTGACTGGTCGGTCCGCACGAGCGTCTCTTTGTAGTAAGCACCTGACAGTTAACTTTTTTTTCTTACGGAAAGGCAAGCATAGTGTGACCGTATAGCCATGTATTGTTTTTCATTCTTCTCATTTACATTTGTTTTCTTCTTTATTTATTTCGATTAAGAAAGGCAATCAGCGACTGATGTAACTCATTTGATGTGTTGATAGGTTTTTGGTTGCGCGTGGAAGCGGGTTTCCAAAACGTACACCTTGTAAAAAATAAATAAAAAATACAGGAGCATAAAAAAACACAAAACACTGCTATTAGAAAAGACTTAGCCTGCGGAAATCAAAACTGGGGCCAAAAATAAAAAAAATATATTTCACGAAACAATTTTCATACAAAATGGCGACTTCCGCGAAACTCCGAAACTCTGCAGCTTCGGCTTTTTGGTCGCTTTCGGCGACCAGCCTCAGCGGCTCCGGCTCACACAGGTGCCTACGCTGTGTTACGCAAGGACGGCGGGGCTGCACTTCCCGCAGCGCCGGAGAAGTGGCAAGCCTAAGTCGCTATTGAAAATAAATTTGCGCAAGTCGCCATTATGTATGAAATTTTATTTTTGGCCCCAGTTTTTTTTTCCGCAGGCTAAGTCTTTTCTAATAGCAGTGTTTTGTGGTACTTTATGCTCCTGTATATTTTTTACGACGTGCAACAAATGCAAATGAGAAGAATGAAAAAAAACAAGACATATGGCTGTACGGTCACATTATCCTTGCCTTTCAGTAAGAAAAAAAAAAGTTTACTGTCAGGTGCTTACTACAAAGAGACGTTCGTCAGCAAAGCCAGCCGAGAAACCAAAGAGAACATAACCTGCGAGAAACCACTGTTATATTCTTTGACCAGTTGACCACTGTGTTCGAGTTCCGATATACCCTACGAAATATTTTTAAATTTTCCTTCATGGCTCATGCCATCATTACGAAATATTTGTTAACATCGATGTTTGTTATGCACTATTGTTAATAATGACGGTGAACAATACTATCGCGCATCAACGGCTCATTTTGACTGGAGACCGTGAACGGTAAATATAATCTGCAGATATATAGAGTTACCTATTACCTACCATAAAACAATTCGAAGCAACCCGATCAATTTACATACAGTAATAATTTTATGGTTATAGCACGCCACGTTACTTTGTTGGCATGATATTAGTCTGAAAGTATCATCGCAATAAAATTGCTTATTCTACCTTGTAGGACGTTATGGGGTCGTGCATACACATGGTTGGATTAGTACCAGCTTCGTGAGTAAGCCGTATTTAGGAAAGGATATGGCACCATGGATCACATAGCCACATTTTACTGCCAGAAAAGTGGTGCAATAGGCCAAAATAGGCCACCGCTACATCGAGGTACTCCGAAACCTGACTGATTGACTGAGACAAAGACAGTAAGAGTCCACCGTGTAACCACCAAATGTTTAATACATTTTGCAAATCTTCAACCTGGATGATTTTTATGATGAAGGTTCAAAGAACTACTGCGACGTCGCCTCATCGAGTGCGGCTGGAGGGATCAGGTGAGGATGCTCTGCCGGGACGTGGTGAAGGAGAGCGAGGGCGCCACCACCACCCTCGACTCGCTGGTCACGCGCGTCACTCCGCGCGCGCGCGCTCTCGTACCGGACACTGTCAAGAAGGAGCTGCTACAAAAAATCAAGACACATCTCATAACACAGAAAGATGTACAGATATCCTAGTTATACATTCACTATATTAATTCAAACGCTTCACTGTCATAAATAAAAACAGGAATGCAATTTTATTAATAAATTGCATAGTACTCTTTATCAAATTAAGAAACATCAGCTTTGAGGACATCTAATGCTTAGGGCGTGAGAGTATGTCCTCACTCTCCCTAGTTACGCATTGCATAGTAAGTCCGCACTGCGTAGTACGTCTGCTTTCTTGGTGTTGTCCACAAACTACCTAATGCTATTTGGGGTGAGGGGGGTTAGGGGTGGTGGTCATCAAGCTTCATGGTCCTGGTACGTGGGGGGAGGTCGAAACTTTGAGAATTTTGCATTATGTAATTTGTGCACGACCCCCTTCGTACTTACTCATTGACTGGCCTTCAGTAAAGCCCGAGTTTTCTAATTTTAGATAAAGTACATTGACTGCTTGTGATCACATGGCGAGCTGCATGCAACATCTCTAGATAGGAATATATTTTCTTTAATCATTGCTTATATAATCCTATTACTTTAAGTGAGCTAAATTGATTTCTCGAAAACTGCTCTAACAATTTGAATGAAATTTTTTATTTAGATAATGTAATTTTTTTCAAGTCGGCATAAGATCTCTAATTTTGGAGACACTAGTTTCGCCTTGCACACAAACTGCACACAAGAATGATCAAAATCCATAGTTCCTGGACACATCCATACCCAGGACGCCCAGACTACCATCTTTGGGGACTTGGCTGTAATAAGTAATAAGGTTCTTGTTCATTCACCTTATTTAGTATTTATTGTTTGTCTTATTGGATACACATGGCTACAAATAAGGTTATAGTTGCAAAATCGCCATTTTACAGGAGAGCATTTATTTGTTCTTTTGATAAAAATGTCTTAAGACAATCGTGTGAGATGAACACTTTATTTTGTTAGTAATGATGTTTCTGCATTAAATAGATCTTTCGTCAGGTATAGAATACTGAAAGGGGTGGTTTAGGGCTAGCCTCTAAATGTATGGGAGAATAGATAAAATATGTCTTCAAAAGGAAAAGTAGTAAAACACAAGTTATCAGTTTCATCACATTTCACATACACAATCACACTTTCAGTATTCCATACCTTCTGCGGACACCCTGTGGTACAGGCTGTTAGGTATAAGGACACGGAGCGCATCCCGGCTACGGAGGAGTGGCCGGCGGGCACGTAGGACTGCCATTGGACTCATTTTATCTCTGTCTCTGTAATCTGTATTCACTTTGGCCGGCCACTTGTGGCTATTTCATGAAGCTTTATTTCAGTGACAATGTGAAATATAATTTTTTTTTATTTATAAAAATTTAGTTTAAAGATTTGAAGAAAAGCTATGACCATTTTTCTATGGGTAACGATGGGAGGTGTTTTGTATGCGTTGAGACAGCATTGGCTGAATTAATCATATTCTAAGTTACCATGTAAAATAATAGTATTTCCATTCCGTTCAGTGTAATATTACTTGTATATATATGCTGTAAATATTCCATCTATGGTGTAGTGTAACCAAAGAGACCAGGTCCCTTCTAGAATACTGTGTAAGAGCCAGCCCTGGATTTGTTAATAGGCCGTATAGGCCGCGGCCTAGGGGCGGCAGGGCCTAAGGGGCGGCCGATTTTCAGAGCACACTCGCTCGTTTTGTTAACCCTTTCACTTCCTAACTTAAACTTATATATTGTTTTGTATTGTTTTGGGTCATCCGCGCGGATGACCAGGAAGGTAACAGGTTAAGGCGTTAATAAAGTTTGTGCACGATTATAAATATCAAACAAGTCACGTCTTGTGGATAGATAGAGTTTTCTATTTATTAAAGGTAAATCTCATTTGTTAACCTTTCGCTCACGCGCAGCAAACCGTAAAGTCCCCAGTTAAAAACAAGCGAAGATCAAGCAACGGCCCCTAAGTCCCAAAGCTATTATGGCGGCCGGAGTTGGTTTTTAATTTTTTACTCTGCATGCTTTGTCTTAGCGCTGTCTCTGTTTCTCTAATGGTTAGTTGAATAATGAAAGAAGGCAACATAAAATGGTTACACTGAATGTCAGCGGTGAAACAAGTCTAGCTTAAAACTTTGTATATGTTCTCTAAATCGTTTCTTTGTCGCTCCGCCAGAGTGTGGAACTGTCTTCCGGCTAGTGTATTTCCTGAATCCTTTAACCTGGGTGTCTTCAAGCGTCGTATTAACGGGCTAGACAGCCTAGCAACAGTCCGCAAATCTGCTGGCATGGCACCTAACTGAGCGTGGTTTCACGAGAAGAGGTGATTTTGGCTCTGTCGACTGCACCGTTGGTCTCGGCACAGCCAGCCATGCTGGTTTACATAAAAAAAAATAATTTACATCATCCGCCGGTACATATTACGGGTCGGTTGTCCCATGTTTGGAGAGCTCTGGTGAAACATTTTTCAAGAAGATATTGACAACGAGGTCAACAGAAGGATTCAGCTAGGCTGGGCGGCATTTGGGAAACTCCGCCACATCTTTTCATCCTACATCCCACAGTCATTAAAGACGAAGGTTTTTAATCAGTGCGTTCTGCCAGTAATGTAGTAAACGTACGGAGCGAAAACGTGGACCCTGACGATGGGCCTGGTCCACAAATTTAAAGTCGCTCAGCGAGCTATGGAAAGAGCAATGCTTCGGCATTTCTTTGACCGATAAAATCCGTAACCTGATACGTCAAAGAACTAAGGTAGTCGACATTGCCAAGAAAATAAGCAAGCTGAAGTGGCAGTGGGCTGGGCACATCTGTCGCAGACCCGACAACCGATGGGGTAGACGGGTGCTCGAATGGAGGCCACGTACAAGCAAACGTAGCGTGGGACGCCCCCCGGCTAGGTGGACAGATGACCTAAAAAAGGTATCCGGGAGTGGATGGATGAGAAGAGCGGAAGACCGCGTGTGGTGGTGTGCCTTGGGAGAGGCCTATGTCCAGCAGTGGACCGATACAGGCTGATGATGATGATGATTGATGAAGAGTTTGATGTAGGTTTATTGGAAATGTATTTTAGTTCTATTCCAAAATAAAAAAAGATATGTTATTGATTTACGTTTTGAGGTATCTTCATTCTTTCCTTCCTCCATAAATCAGTTGATTTCTAACTTTGCCTATTTTTCTATGCATTACAATTGCGATTCAATTAGCTCAAACTTATATCATATAAAAGATAATTTCTTCTAGATTACAATGACGTCCAAATTTAAATGAGTCCCGAAAAAAATTCAGAGTTATGAATTTATAACTGAGAAAGCGCGAAATTTTGCGTGTCTGCGTGATATCGCGTAAAATTTATCTACCTTGGCCAAAGCAATACTCATTTCATTCCTATCCTATGCTACTCGTAGTTAGGTATGTTTATGTTACTGCGCGGGCGGCACGGCGGCGGAGTGTGGCGAAGGGGCGCGGGCGGCCTTGGAACAGCAAACCCGCCCGCGCCGGGAACCCCGGCCACCACGCCACCGGCCTTCAGAGAACATTTTAAATTTTTAACAAGATGATTTGGAGGATGTTTTTTGTGACGGAATGTGTACATTTCAACAGTCACGTTTCCTCTAACAAGACTACAGATAAACCGGAGTCAACATCATTGCTCAATCTGAGGTGTTCCTCGTGAACCAATGGCACAACTAGTTGTGCCATAGAGAATTCATTTGCGAATTTATTCCCCATGACACAACTATGAAATTCATATCAACTAAGTGTCACAACTAGTTGTGCCATAGGGAATTCAAATTCTCTCTAGGTTTTTAAGAAAACAATCTCTGTGCAACGTTTACCCGAACTTGGACATAGCTCTAGGCATCACGCTTTGTACTCCGGCCCCGGCCACAAATTGTTCTGGAGAAAGGAATTTTTCTTGTTTAAAATGGGTGAAGAACTATCAAAGATATTCATTGCCTAAATAAAAACTAAACTCTTTGGCTGTTTTATACATAGAGTCAGAGATATAAACACCATAAATTTTAATGATATTATAGATGATCCAATAAAAATCCCGTAAAAAAATTGTATTCTTGTTTCATTTTACACTTTCACTTTATTGAAAAGTGGAATGTGTGAAAAAATTATTTGAAATACTTACAAATTGTTTGTTACCTAATAAAGGCCTACTACAATATGTGAGTGACTATAAGATTTCTGGGAAGGATGAAGGGGCGGCGCAAATAAAGTGGCCTATACTTATGAAAAGTATAATTCCGGCACTGGTAAGAGCCAGTGATCGGCGTAGGTAGTGCTATTTCCGGGATTTGGTGACCGTTATCTTAACATGGATATTCCTTAACGTAAGTTACCTAGTCCACCTTAGATTTTGTTTCTGTGAACAAATGTTGTTAATTTTCAATATTTGCTAATAAATATTGCTGTGTTTTGAATATTTGTTTTGTTGTTATCTTTATTATTTAATCATCTTCATATTTCACAAATTATTATATATTTTTTTATGGTAACGACACGGTTGGCTACATCACCTACAACATCCGTGATATCAGCCCATAACACTGGATGAACTAGGTACCCCAGATCCCGGGATCATCAATCCCGGAATCCCCGGGCATGTCCATATTAACATCATCATTCATGTTCATCGACACCAAATGGCACTACCGACGCCGATCACTGGTAAGAGCTATCGTTATCAATTCTTTTATTCATTCATAAATTTTGCCAAATTTTATGTACTTATGTGAAAACTCGTAAAAACTAAACAAACGCAAATTAACAATTAAATTATATATTTCATTTTAAACATGTATATATTACATAAACCTTATAAAAAGAATACATAGTATATAATAATGTTATTGCTTACAACATAATACTGCATTACATTTTATTCGCAAGTCCTTGAGATTGATTAGAGATGAATGCCGATGCTAGTTGTCTTGTTTGTCATGGTCCGCGACCTTCTTACATTATATTTACAAATATATAGGTACCTTACTTTTTTCAAAGACGTCACAAAACAAAAAAAGTTTACAACATGCACATATTTTAACAGAATATCTAAAGTTTCAAACATTTAGTTCTAGATTTCAATTAGATAAAAATTCACAACTCAATTATCTAAAACATAAAACACAATCAATCCACTGGCAATATTCATTAATTTCATTATAGATACAAATAACCTTATTGAGCAACATGCTAACTTCTTCAAAAAGCATTAGAATAACAGTATCAATGTAATGACACTGTAATATTATGTTTTACAATATTGTAGATGGTTGGATGGTTTCGAAATGCATTAGGTATAGATATACTTGTAAGTACATGCAATGCAAGAAAAACATAAGTCAATAGATTATTAGTATATTTTTAACTTCAAGTATTGGTTTAAAATTTAATCAACACATGCTTACAACTATGTACATTTTAGAAAAATAAAGTTAGGGCCACCCCAAATGTTTTAAAATTGCTCGTCTAGACGTTGACGTATAGTTACACCGTACAGTATAATTTGCACACCAGTGTCAAACTTGGGCATAGCAAGTCCTGCGGCGAATTAGTCTGAGAGGTGAAAGAGAGCCAAAATATCCAAAGGTTGACTGGAATAAATCTCTGCAAGGGATAGATCCGCCTTTGTACCTCGTGTAAAGGATTATATTGTTTATGTAAAATGTTATTAGAGTAGTCAAGATCCATTTCTAGAAAGCTCCTGTGATGCAAAAAATCAAAAGTAGTTTCACTATAAAATAGAGCTAGGGGAGATGTAAATTCGGACATGGCCATACCACAATGAGAATAAAATAAGGCTATGTTAATTATTACAAATATATTGTATATTATTGTCAGTTTATGTATTTCGAGATTTTTTTGAGGATACGCACCGCGCATCAACTATAGAAAAAAAAACCTGCCTCACCTCAGCTCAATAAGGCTTACCTTACGCGGTTACATTTAATTAACATCTGAAACAGTTTTCAAGGTGAATCAAACAGATGATAAGCAAAGGAGAGATCATTTTTATTTTATAATATACTAATAAATAAAGTACTACGAAAATCTGTCTGCACGCGTTACCGTCGATGTTATGTTCGCTTATATTTAAGCCAGATCTACTCAATCAAGTCACATGCACTCATGTTTGCTGTCAACCCTAAGGATAGTTATGGGATATTTTGCCGTGCAGCGAAACCGCGGGAACAACTAGTGGTGTTATAAGACATCGCCGACCATCACCAAATGATGTAAAACATTCATACAATCATCGGTCAAGAAAGGTCAAGCGGATAAGTCAGCGATTTGTGACCACATCGACTCCGGACAAAATCATTGGATTAGATTCGATCAGGTGAAGATTCTCGCCACCGAAAAACGACATCTGCCACGTATGGTCCGTGAGTCGATAGAAATTGCCAAACACGACAACTTTAACCGCGAAGACTCGTTCAAGATCTCGCCGATATGGAAGCCGGTACTGGCGACGCTGCAGTCAAGACAGAACCGAAGCGACGATGTCATAGAGCTCGACACCGTCAGCAATTTCTGTAGGTCCGAAGAAGCAAGGAACGCAGCGAATCCGGAAGTGATACCTACCCACCACTACAATTTGCGAAGCAGGCGAGCTCCTGTCAGTGACGTGCTGGCTGCCGGAGGAGCTAGCACGTCCTCTTGAGAACGGGTCCCATAGAGGACTCGAAACGTCGAGCTGCAGCGATGCGCTCGCCATTATCGCACCGGTAAGCCGAGTTCATTATTTAATATTCATACAATCATAAAAACAGCTGTTGAAAAAGGTCCTTTGAGCAAATCCAAAGCTCGCTCGCCTCTTATATTACAGCAATCCGAATTGAGGCATTATATTACGAGGATGTGTTTAGGATTACAGGGCTGAAATTAACATGTCGCAATTTGTGCAATATGTATTTGCAGATTATTTACATAAATTCTACATGATTATAGCATGAAATCAGATTGAAACTGGCACATTTCTTGTTAACTTTGAAAACACCAGGAAGAGTGTGGGTTTCTGAAATTTATTTTTGTTCATCTTTTTTGTGCAACCAGCAACTAAGAAAATATTTACCAAACTCATGTGTTTGTATAATGGAAAAAGAAATTTTAAGCTAAATAACAAAAATAAGTCAACTATGCCCTACATCTTTCATATTAAGACCAAGTCATCTGAACCAGTGCAAGGCCGAAGACCGAGCTGGATTTTTTAAACTATTTTATTTTTTATTTGAAGATAATATATTCCTTATGCACAAATATCTGCATTGCTGTAATAATGAATTTAGTAGAGGGAATAATAGTTCGCTGAATTTTCAAATATTATTTTTACAATTCCATAAACATGTCTACATAACTATTATATACATAGCTGCAGGCTACCCATGTAGGCAGATACAGCCTGCCGTCACAATTTTTGAGCGCTGGCCCAGGTAATGGGGGTAACTTCGCGCATATGCACTGACTATTAAAAATCGACTATTCAAAAGGATGATAATTTATAATGAAGCGGACATCAAGTAATATTTAATTATGTACATATACTACAAACCTAAAGTAGTTAGGTATTTGCGATTATTTCCATTTCTTGGGTATATCATTGTAAATAATATTGTTTAAAACACCAGAAATATTTTTCTGAAATTTAATTTTGTAAAATCCCAAGATGTTAAACATTCTTTTCCATTTTTTAGGGTTCCGTATCTGTCGTACGGGACTTTATTACTAAGCCTACGCCATCTGTCTGTCTATCTGTCTGTCTGTCCGTCCGTATGTCCGAGGGCTGTATCTCTTGAACCGTAATAGGTAGCCCGTCAAAATTTTCACAGAAAATGTGTTATTATGGCCGATATAACAAAAAAATATTAATATGAAAAAGTAAAAAATTGACAGGGGTCCCCATAGAATAAACTAAAAAGTGTATGCGCGCCATCTACCAACAGTATGAAGCATTTTAACTAATCATGAATTTTAACTAATATGAAGCATAAAACATTTCATAATACACGCCATAGATGGCGTGAGGGGCGCTTGCCATGACATTGCGATACGGAACCCTCAGTGCGTGAGTTCGACTCGCACTTGGCCGGTTTTCTTTTATATTTACATACATACAGAAGAAAAATATTACTACACATTAAACATTACTATGAACATCAAATAAATAAATGCATTTTAATAAAGTTGATATGAACAAAATATACTTTTTATAAAATAATTCTTATAATATCTTTAAAGCTTCACAAAAGGTGACTTAATTTTGATATAGGTACGTATTTACAAGATTTACACTACTCATGGAATGTTATCTGGACAGTTTCACATTACACTTTAGGATTTATATATAATTAAAATAATGTACACTCTATGGACACCAGGTTCCAGACAATTTTGTAAATGGAACCACATTTGCAGTGCGTGCACTCTCCACACAGCAACTGATAAAATATCTCCATCTGTACCGACATGTGAAGTCATTATTTAAATCTTAAGCGCCCATAAAGAATACCCTCACCAACATTTCTAATTTCTTAACAATTACTCTTACCTCGTAATATGACCAACTTTTAAAGTTCTAAAAACACAATGAGACAAGTTTGTGCGGAGCGTTGCGCGTGATCCTGTACTTGAGATTCTAAACTCACTCGTGAAAGCACACGCTCCAAACATAATAATATAATTACTTTCTAAGCAGAACAATTACTAATGAAATAAATGTCGAAATGAAATTAGGGAACATAACGCATCTCACTATTTATTTATACATAAAACTCATATTCTAAAATAAAGCTACTGCTCATCTGTTATAATATTAATGACCCTCTTAATCATGATATGGCTGTGTGTGTGAATAGGTAAACATCCTTTAAGACAAGTTCCACTGTCTCTTATGGCAACCAAAGTTTATTGTACCTACACGTCTCACTGGAAATTACAGAATTTCGAGGAATTGTTTAAAACATATTTATGAAAGTTAAAGAGTGATCAAGTCAAGATAATATAAGCGTAAGAGGAAAATTTCGCTAAATGTACTGAAATGTGAAGCAATAATAAAATAATTGAAATAAGAACAGGTAAAATACAAATTTTACTTGACTCTATTTCACAACCTAAGTTTTTTTCTAACCGAGTGTACTGTCTAATTCACAATAAAATCCAGGGGCTCTAACATTTAAAACATCTTCAACTTTATGCTTTCCTTTCCTTCATAAGTCCCCTTTGTGTTGGCAACGTACAACGGACCGTCTTGAGTTCTCAGTGCGGAGAATGGCCCACCCGACTTCCCAAGAGGCTGGGCAGCAAACAACAACAACAACAACAAGTCCCCATTGTGAGTTTAATGTTAATGAATGCACACAACTTATCCTGTAAAATGTAAACTGGATAAAAGCATACCGCTAAAACCGTAACCAAATAAAAGCCGACGGTGCTCACAGATTCAAAATGCACAGAAGATTCAGCTAAGGTTGCGACAAATTTTCTCCATTAGCTGCCCAAAGATTAATACTGTCGTCAAAGTTAATTTCTAAGTTACTAGATAATTGGAAGCCCAAATATTGAGCGCTACCATCGAAATATTTTTGAGTACGGCCAACGATCCCTAGCTGCGGTCGAAGTGTGGGTAGGAGAGTATGAGAGTGGAGTGTGTGGAGTCTAGGTGGGGTGTAGACGCCGTGCGCGCACGGCGCGCGAGGGCGCCACGCGCGCCATCAACACTAGTGACGACGCGAGCGCGAGACGCACAGGCGCTTGTGACCCGCCTGGCAACCTGCAGCCACAACACATTCTTATTCTCATTTATTTTGATATTGTGTAAACAAATATGTATAGATTTCAATGTGCAATTTACAAAGGCCTAAAATAGTGCTAGTTGTCATACTTCGCTCTGGCCACATTCTATTGAATAAATTTAAATTCCTGATTAAAAAGAGAGATTCTCCAAATTGTAATCGGTTTAACAAGGACGATGACATGTATCATTTGCTGATGCGAGTGTGGTCAGAACGAGGAGTTATGAAAGAGAATTTAAGACATCACTTAGTGTGGACAAGCTCAATTTGTTATTTAGTATAACTGTTGGCGAGCCCAAGTGAGAAGGATTTAGTAATTTGTGTTGGATTTCGTTGAGCGTTCTCTATCCCTCAGGGACTCTCGTTCATTAAGGAGCGTACTCACCGGTACAAAATTTGGGGCGCAAATTTGATCTCTGCACTCGATACCCAAATTTATACAAATGTTTATCAGTCTTCTAGTAAAATACATACATACCACAACACATATCCCAACAATCGGGGTAAGTTAAAGTTCGCGCTGCGAAATGTTCCCCGTAAGTACTCTCCATAAGGGATAGAGAAGATGAGTAGTATGGGGCTGATATTCCCAATTTATTTTTAAAGCCCTAAAAATAAAAAAAATAAAAAAAGATTCCTATCCATCTCAAATGAAGAATAGAGAGACAAGAGATAGTAGAAAACTGATATTTGTACAAAATAATATACATAATAAACACATAACCTTTCTTTCGGCTTGAACATAGAAGGGTAAAAATAGAGATAGCATACCTCACTAGTACAGAAGTGACAGCTGCGACGCCGTCGTGCGTGGGCTCGATAGCGACGGGGCGCAGGTCGTGACCGCGCCGCCTTCGCCGCCCCGCCGCGCCCCCCATGCCCCCGCTCGTCCACCCGCCGCCGCTCCCGCTCCCAGTCACGCCCCCTCCACCCAGTACCACTATCACCGATGCAAACGGCCTCTTGGCCATGTGCAGCATCTGCAACAATATAACTTAATTATTACATTTTTGTTCTGTTTCAAAAGAGAAAACTTAGGTTATAAAATATTTTGATAGACGTGTAATGGAGACCTCATTTGATAAATAAAAAAAAATACACGGTTTAGAAAACCAGGCGCTGTCGAACTTATAGTGACCGTTCGACCGTTAAGGCTGGCCGTAGTTTGGGGTCCAATCCACAAAACTGTAGGTCCCCTCTCGTACCTTACAAGGTTGTAGGGTTAACTGATCTAGATTTTTACCACCGCATTGAATGTAGGTCGGTCGAAGCCGCTATGAAAACTAAAGGGAAGCACTGACATGGCACAGACTTCACTAAGGTGATATGCGGACATCACGGGTGTGCAGATGATGTAGCCAACAATGGCAGGTTCCATAAAAAAAATGTGTGAGTACTGGAACTCACGAGGATGCATTGGCTACGCTCAAGGGCATGTTAGTTTCACACACACGCACACACCCTCACACTTACGAGCCACATCTCCATACATGCTTACATGAAGGGTAATGTTTGTAGATGAAAACTTAATTTGCATTACCTCAACAACGTGTCGTCTCCTCGCCCGCCGCAAGTCGGCGGCCTGCTTCGCCTTCCAAGCGACCACGCACACCGCCAGAAACAGAAAGAAGCATGAAAAGAATACGGAGAAAAATACAAAGAGGTCGATGTGGAGTTGGTCCTGACGAAAGAACACGAGGCCGAAGCTCGCGGCGCCCTCTTCCGTGTGCAGCGCTCGCAAGATCAGGTAGAACTTGGTGTGCGTCAGATCGTGCACCGACTGCGGCAGAGTGAGCACCAATCGGTTGCGAAGGTTTCTCACGCGGAGCAAAGTATTTCTCTTGTCCACAGTTACGAAAGTAGCCAAATTGTCCGCCTTGTAATCTGCCAGAGTGTACTCTGTTTTATCGTAAGACCAGGAAAAGTGTGCCTTCTCTGAGAAGTGATCGTCGAATGAAGGTATCTTCCGGAAGGTGTCGTGCTTGTAATATGCGGGATCTATCTCTACGTAGTGCGAGCCGGTGGTGGAGTTGACGGAGACCACGAAGGAGCTGTCGTTGGGACTCATGAACAGGTCGACGGCGCCCTGCGTAACGTCCACCATTACTCTTATGTCCACGTTCATGAATCTCGGTATGACCACGAAGAAGACCGTTTGTCCAGGATACAGTGGTTTCGGCTTGATTTTGCATTCATCTGAAAAACGCAAGGCCAAGACATAAAAAACGCTCTCTGCCTTCACTTCATTCAATGCCGCCTCAAGATAATTTGACACCGGCGCGGTGGCGGGCGCTTTGTCGCGCACCGCCGCGGGTTAGAGTAAAGAATTTTACATTAGAAGTAAAAGGTAAAAGGTAAAAGGTAAAAGTAAAAGGTAAATTGAAAAATTTTGCCCGAATTAAAAAAACCTAGCCTATCCGATTCGGCATCTGAAACTGTATTTCCTGCCTTCGGGTGTTCGACAGGTTTTTTGTTCACCGTGTATAAGGTCTTTTTTTTAAACTGACGAACCGTAAAGGCGATATTCTGCATCGAAAAGAGATCCTATTAAAATTATAAAAAAAGGGGGTAACATTCTTATATTTTATTAAATAAAAAAAAATTACAAACAGACTCGTTCGGTTCGTCAGTTAAAAAAGACCTTATATATAAAATATTATTTGTATAAATTGATGTTTGTCTCACCAATAGATTTAGCATCGAAGCACATCTTATTGTCGGCGTTCATCATCTTGTAGCACTGATGGCCGTTTTTGGGGTCACCCATGTAGAGGTCCTTGCACTTGACGCACTGGTAGCGCCAGCACTCCTGCGCAGAGTTCTTGCTCGAGCTGGAGGTCTGGCAGGTGGCGTCGCTCTCTGTGTTGTTGCCGCAGTTGCACTTCTCACCGGTCACTGCGTCGCATATGTCACCGTGACCGTGACATTCGCAACTGGTTCAAGCAAAACGAGTAAGAAAGTAGGCAGAAAGAAAGACGTGGAAAAGGCACAGAAACCCATCCTCAAACTCAATGACGTTCCTATACCACTGGTTTCAATGGCACGTAATCTTGGTGTAAAGATGGATGCCAGCCTGAGATTCGAAGAACATGTCACATACAAATTCAGGACTCGCATGGGCAAACTACGTACGTTGTACAGAATTAGACGTCACCTGTCAAGAGAAGTCAGACATGTACTCACTGAATCGCTCATTCTCTCACATTTCACCTACTGTGACATAGTTTATGGGCCGTGTTTGTACAAAAAAACTGATAAACATATCCAACGCATCCAGAATGCTTGTATACGTTTCTGCGAGAATAAGGTGAAACAGAGGGACCACATCACTCCTCATCTCCACCGGTTAAATGTTCTTAGAATGGAGGGACGGCGGCGCCTTCATTAAGCCATCTTTCTTTACAAACTTATTCACACTAAAAAACAGCCTCCACTTTGGAAAAAAGCTCAGGTGGCTTTTTCCAAGAAATAAAAAAAGATGGATCAGAAGGTCTACCGCACTATTTCGCAAACGCTCATTTAGATCAACATTATGCAAGGACTCACCATGCCATTTAAGATTTGGTATTATGCTACTTTGAAATGGCGCTAGTGTGTAGGTACGGCCATTGTTGGATCTAAACTTCAGAAGGTCGACTGGTCGACTCATTATTCGGTCATGGTAATAAAATGGTACCACAAAACTTCTGAACGTCTTGTGTGACAGCCCTGTGTGAATAGTTACGTGTTTGCTTCTCGTAAGGTCCCGAGCAAGTTAGGTTGATTTCTAAACAGAATAATTGGTGGAAAACCTTGAAGAAAGGGGCTGGTTAATTGAAAAGGCTTGCTAGTTCAAATGGTACATTTGTGGTTGTTGGAGATTGCGTTGAATGCTGTTGTGGCGGAGGATAACCTCCCACTCCATTATTACTTATGGTTAATAGAACCACATGAGGTGTGTACTTTCGTGCAACCCTCACTGTCAAAAATTCTCTAGAGATGGAATCAATATCGATGAAAAACGAATCATGGCACTTACGGTCGACAAGCGTCTCGATAATCCTCAGACCCTCTGAAGTTGCCCTCAATGCACTTCTCACAACGAGCTCCGTCCGTGTTGTTAGTACATCTCAGACAACGCGCCTTGGAACTGGGCCCGGCTTCCCGGTACAAGTCCTCTACATCGCGAATGTCGCGCGTTGGAGGCAGGTCTACATTGTCGCTGGTGCAGATGTCGGTGTGACCGTGGCAGTACACCGAGCAGGGGATACACTGGCCGTTGTCTGTGGGATCTCCGACGAATAGAGGTTTGCACTTCTCACATTGGTTCCCCTACAACGCAAATTAAATACTGATACATATTGCAGTACTATGTGGGGTCAGTACTTAAAAATAATAGCCCCACTGCATCTCTCCCTGTGCATGTCGTCAAAGGCGACTAAGGGATAAGGACAAGATGCCGTGCATAAGGGTGACAGGCTAGCCACCTATCACCTTGGCACGATCCTTCCACCAAGTTATGCACCAGGTGGGTCTTCGTGCCTTACTTGCTGCTTGTTAGTTATCTTGTCCTAATACTTTGCTAAATGTGGTGGTCGGTATTGTGCTGTAATTTACAAGAGTACTTACAGCACAACACTGACTACTCTGCTTGCTTACCCTGATTTTCGTGATGCAGCGTGTGGTATGTATGTGTATGTGTACATATTGCATAATATTGACACTGTAATTTTGTACCACAATAAATTTTTTAAAGTTTTTTTGTGTCCTTATTTCGACAATGGTGCGTAACGAGGCAATCCGCCGACGCACGAAAGTAGTTGATATTGGACACCGGGTGGCTAAGCTCAAGTGGCAGTGGGCTGGGAACCTCAGCCGAAGAGACGACGACTGTTGGAGTAACAGTGTCCTACATTGGCGGCCGTGGACAGGAGAACGGAGTATGGGAAGACCACCCTCCTGGTGGGACGATAACATCAAGTACATCGGCGGAAAGCAGTGGTTCCGTACCGCTGAAGGCCGGGAGGACTAGAGGAAAATTGGAGAGGCGTATGTCCAGCAGCGGATGCTTACACGCTGACTGAAATTTCGACAATCTCTTCTTCAGTAGAACACTCAGCTGTGTGCATGTTTATGTGTGTATGTTTATTCTATGTTGTCTTGTGGTAACTTCTTCAGTCTAGTTTAGGTTTAGTCCTAACTTGCAGAGGATCTTGAGCAAGCTGGTTTGGTATATTGTTTTAAGTTAAATAAGTATAAATAAGTTACAATCAACAGGCCTCTCACCATGGTGTTGTTGTGGCACTGGAGGCAGGTGCACAGCTTGTAAAGCCTCTCACAGTGATGATGCCCGTTGCACTGGCACTGTATGCTGCAGTTGACGCCCACATAGCCGAAGTTAAATAAGTATAAATAAGTTACAATCAACAGGCCTCTACCAATGGTGTTGTTGTGGCACTGGAGGCAGGTGCACAGCTTGTAAAGCCTCTCACAGTGATGATGCCCGTTGCACTGGCACTGTATGCTGCAGTTGACGCCCACATAGCCGAAGTTAAATAAGTATAAATAAGTTACAATCAACAGGCCTCTCACCATGGTGTTGTTGTGGCACTGGAGGCAGGTGCACAGCTTGTAAGGCCTCTCACAGTGATGATGCCCGTTGCACTGGCACTGTATGCTGCAGTTGACGCCCACATAGCCGAAGTTAAATAAGTATAAATAAGTTACAATCAACAGGCCTCTACCAATGGTGTTGTTGTGGCACTGGAGGCAGGTGCACAGCTTGTAAAGCCTCTCACAGTGATGATGCCCGTTGCACTGGCACTGTATGCTGCAGTTGACGCCCACATAGCCGAAGTTAAATAAGTATAAATAAGTTACAATCAACAGGCCTCTCACCATGGTGTTGTTGTGGCACTGGAGGCAGGTGCACAGCTTGTAAAGCCTCTCACAGTGATGATGCCCGTTGCACTGGCACTGTATGCTGCAGTTGATGCCCACATAGCCGAAGTTAAATAAGTATAAATAAGTTACAATCAACAGGCCTCTCACCATGGTGTTGTTGTGGCACTGGAGGCAGGTGCACAGCTTGTAAAGCCTCTCACAGTGATGATGCCCGTTGCACTGGCACTGTATGCTGCAGTTGACGCCCACATAGCCGAAGTTAAATAAGTATAAATAAGTTACAATCAACAGGCCTCTCACCATGGTGTTGTTGTGGCACTGGAGGCAGGTGCACAGCTTGTAAAGCCTCTCACAGTGATGATGCCCGTTGCACTGGCACTGTATGCTGCAGTTGATGCCCACATAGCCGAAGTTAAATAAGTATAAATAAGTTACAATCAACAGGCCTCTCACCATGGTGTTGTTGTGGCACTGGAGGCAGGTGCACAGCTTGTAAGGCCTCTCACAGTGATGATGCCCGTTGCACTGGCACTGTATGCTGCAGTTGACGCCCACATAGCCGAAGTTAAATAAGTATAAATAAGTTACAATCAACAGGCCCCTCACCATGGTGTTGTTGTGGCACTGGAGGCAGGTGCACAGCTTGTAAAGCCTCTCACAGTGATGATGCCCGTTGCACTGGCACTGTATGCTGCAGTTGACGCCCACATAGCCGAAGTTAAATAAGTATAAATAAGTTACAATCAACAGGCCCCTCACCATGGTGTTGTTGTGGCACTGGAGGCAGGTGCACAGCTTGTAAAGCCTCTCACAGTGATGATGCCCGTTGCACTGGCACTGTATGCTGCAGTTGACGCCCACATAGCCGAAGTTAAATAAGTATAAATAAGTTACAATCAACAGGCCTCTCACCATGGTGTTGTTGTGGCACTGGAGGCAGGTGCACAGCTTGTAAGGCCTCTCACAGTGATGATGCCCGTTGCACTGGCACTGTATGCTGCAGTTGACGCCCACATAGCCGAAGTTAAATAAGTATAAATAAGTTACAATCAACAGGCCTCTCACCATGGTGTTGTTGTGGCACTGGAGGCAGGTGCACAGCTTGTAAGGCCTCTCACAGTGATGATGCCCGTTGCACTGGCACTGTATGCTGCAGTTGACGCCCACATAGCCGAAGTTAAATAAGTATAAATAAGTTACAATCAACAGGCCCCTCACCATGGTGTTGTTGTGGCACTGGAGGCAGGTGCACAGCTTGTAAAGCCTCTCACAGTGATGATGCCCGTTGCACTGGCACTGTATGCTGCAGTTGACGCCCACATAGCCGAAGTTAAATAAGTATAAATAAGTTACAATCAACAGGCCCCTCACCATAGTGTTGTTGTGGCACTGTAGGCAGGTGCTCAGCTTGTCGGGCCCCTCACAGTGAGAATGTCCATTGCACTGGCACTGTATGCTGCAGTTGGCGCCCACGTAGCCGAAGTCGCACTGACAGACATCTGGCTGCACGCAGGAGCCACGCACGCAGCCCTGCTTGCACACCGGCACGCACGCGCCCTCCGACCGCTTGTGCCCTTCCCCGCACACGCACTCGTAGCCCTCGCGCAGGTCTTGGCATTTCTGTTCACAACACACACATACACATTATTCTTTATTTCATGTTGTAATTTTTTTTAGTTTACGCAGCTGCTTTAATGCGAGGGATAGCGGATGAGAGGGTGAACCTGGGAGCCATAAAGCCTACAGAATAGGGAGTCTCGGAGAAATATTATCCCTTTCACTTCCTAACTTAAACTTATTTATTATTTTCTATTGTTTTGGGTCATCCGCGCGGATGACCAGGAAGGTAACAGGTTAAAATAAACACTTGGAACAAAACATTTAAACACCGCCACCGCCCTGGCTGGAAGCAGAACAATATCATCAATATCAATCAATACTATTAATAAATCTGTAAGGGATAGTCATGGCGTAAGTGACTTTGTTTTATGAGATACTGAGTTTGTAGACTCTATGATGATACTAAAACTAAATTGTCGATTTTTAGAAATCTTTTCTGTATGTATGTATGTATGTTCCTCCATAACTCTTAAACCGATCATGCGAATTCGACCAAACTTAGTAAGCATATTTACCTACATGAAACACAGGATAGACTACATAAAATTCAGATCCGTTTACGCTAAAATGTGGCTCCCATACAAACCAACATGTTCCGCGCCCTGGAGTAGTATTTACGAACGAGGGAGCGGGCGGCGGCTAGCGGCGCGGTGGCGCGACGCGCGGAAGGGCCTATAAATGTCACACCAAGCGGCCGCACTCGACATATTATCTACAAGCTACGTTCAGGTAAACGATAAACCTTCTCCCGCCCTCGGGCTTAACATTTAATGACTTGCTATCTTAGATAGAATAATATGAACCCTTATGAACGTAGTATATATACTAGAATACTATACTAGAAAAAATAGAAAGTCTCAAAACAAACCCTGGATATCGAAGAACACAGAAGATATGATAAGGCAAAAAAAGCCAAGTGGGACAAATACAGAACTACTGGACGTGAATCTGATTATCGTGACTACAGGCGCACGAACAATCAACTTTTATCCTTAAATCGCGCTGCAAGAACTGAATTTGAAAAAGAAATTTTGAATCGTGGCAACAAAGCCTTCCACAGTTATATACGGCAACAACTGTCATCAAAAATGTCTACTCCCCACACGCTTCTTGATGGCAATGGGGGGTTTGCTACTAGTGAAATCGACGTTGCAAACACTTTGGCAAAACAGTTCGAACTGAATTACGTTCAAGAACCACCTGGCGATACACCAGATGTTACTTCACCTCGACTGCAAGATTCCATTGAAGAAGTCTGCTTCACCGAAGTTGAGATCCAAAAGTTACTGGAGAATTTATGTGAAGATACAGCAATGGGACCTGATGGCATTCCGGCAGTAATTTTGAAAAAATGTGATATTTTGGCCGAACCCTTGTGTAAAATTATGAAAAGCTCCTTCGAAAATGGCGAATTACCAGATGACTGGAGGAGCGCGGTTGTAACACCATTTTATAAGAAGGGAAGTAAACTAGAACCAATAAATTACCGACCAATTAGTCTCACCTGTCTCGTCACCAAATGTATGGAGAAGATTATTAATGGCAGAATCAAAGAATTTCTAATGCGCAACCACGTCATAGTTAATGAACAACATGGATTTATGTCAAGACGCTAAACCGTTACAAACCTACTCGAATGTCTTAATATGTGGACCATAGAACTGGACAAACGCTCTCCGGTCGATGTAGTCTACTTGGATTACGAAAAAGCTTTTGACCGTGTTCCGCTCCGGCGACTTTGTTGCTAAATTGGAACATTTTGGCATTCGAGGTAAACTTCTGAAGTGGATAGAAGCCTACTTGAATAAGAGACAGCTGCAGGTACGAATAGGAGAAACTCTATCTGACCCTAGACCAGTCTGGAGTGGTGTCCCCCAAGGATCAGTGATTGCTACGACTCTCTACAATATATACATAACTGATCTTCACGCTATCATTAAATGCCACTTCAAATTCTTTGCTGACGATTCAAAGTATTTCACCAATCCAACTACCAGCCACAATAAACTGCAAGCTGATCTGAACAACATACACCAGTGGTCTTCGGATTGGCTGATAAAACTAAATGCCCAAAAGTGTACAGTTCTCCACCTAGGAAAGCAAAACCCCAAATTACCATATCACCTAAACCACATACAGCTACAGCCTGTTACATCGCAGAGGGACCTCGGTTTAACCATCCACTATGATCTGAAATGGGAGCCTCACATATCAGAAATCGTCACAAGAGCCAACTCTCTCATATACCTGATTAAAAAGGCCTTTCATGTCTTGACACCGCCTACAATGCTCAAAATGTTCAAGTCATTTGTCCGCCCTCTACTGGAATATGGGTTTCAGATCTGGCAGCCGTACTTCTCGAAGGATATTCAACAGCTAGAACGAGTCCAAAGAAAATTCACAAAAATACCACGGGAGCTACGACATCTTAGTTACGAAGAGAGACTCAAAGCGCTAAAGCTGCCCTCCCTGGAAGCTCGACGCCAGAGAGGGGATCTAATAGAGGTGTACAAAATTCTGACGTGTAAATACGATTGCCCTGAGCTGATCCAAATGTTCACATTGAACCAAAACGTTCATCTTCGAGGCCACAGCATGAAATTAAGTCGAACAATCTTTAACAGCAATACTCGCAAACATTTTATAACAAACAGAGTGGTGGACGACTGGAACCAACTTCCAGAGGAAGTAATAAGCGCACTTACTACTAACCAATTCAAAAATAGACTAGATAAATATCTAACAAATAAAACATAATCTCAAAAATAGTGCTCGAGAACGAAAAAAAAAAAAAAATTAAACAAAAAAATCTAAGATAATGACGAAAAACAACACATTTTAACTGGATTTAGACGTATCAGCCTAGGCTGCCTGTCTAAAATAAATAAATAAATATAATTTGTGTAAATGCAGTTTGGCGTTCGGCAGCGCCCTAACATGGCCCTAACTTACTTTTACTTTTTTGAGAAGGATTATCATTTACCTGAACGCAGCTCGGCCTTCGGCCTCGCACTTAGTTACTTTCGTTGAAAAAGTATATGGTTTACCTATACGGAGCTCCGCCTTCGGCGTCGCCATTAGTTACTTAGTTTCTGCGAGAAAAATATAATTTACCTGAAAGGAACTCGGCCTTCGGCCTCGCCCTTAATGACTTACTTTCCTCTTTTGAAATATGAATTTTACACGAGCGAAGCCGCGGTCAAAAGCTAGTATGAAATATAAATTTTTCATATGATTATTTCATGCTTTCTCATATGAGCAACGCTTGATTTGTCTAATGGAATACTCACCTCTGAAACAGGATCACAAGTGTGGTGTCCATTCTCGCACTCGTTCTCAGGTGGACATCGTGCGTAGTGCCAACTGAATGTCTCATTGACGGGCTCGGCTGTGTGTTTGGCAGCGGCGTACACCTTATTGCAGGTGGTGCGGGAGAGATAGTCTAGAGGAGATTCCATGGATCCATCCGTGCAGGCCCCGTCGCCATCTCCGCCCGCGCGAGCGCACCAACCGCAATGCGAGTGGTGCAAGCACAATGCACATTGTGTGAAGCTCGAACAGGGCGCAGGACACTTCTCTTCATCTCTCCCACTAAGTACTAGTCCACAGACGCCTCCCGCACAATAAACCGCTTGGTACGCTGGCGATATACACCTGTTGAGGTGTGTCGCCCATCGACATTCCGCAAAACCGCCCTCTGCCCCCTCAGACCGCAGGCAGGACTGACAATCTGTGTTGGTGTAGCAGCGACTGGGACATTCATCCTTCTGTCTCGCTCGCAGAGGGTGGCCCGATATGTCTGTCTGAGCGCACGTCCAGTTGTGTATGGCCTCTTCTGATATCTTTGTTGTCCCTCCTTAAAAACATATACACATTATTTTTTTTTTATTTGCGTAAGAGTAATGAAGGAACTGTCTTTTAGTTTAATTTATATATTACAGTAGCTGACCTTCTCTAAGTGCAAGGCGAGTCCAGGTGCAATGTTCAGAAATACACTTGTCACAATCAGATGCAGCACAGGCCAGTTCGGGACATTTGTCTGGGACAGTGATGTAGTCGGTTCCAACATTACATTTAAAGCTTATACACGATTCACTGTTGGAGACGCACTCTCCTGCAAAAACAAATTCATTTCGTATACAACTGCACCTCTGCTCCCATACTAGAATTAAATACTGTAGATTGGTGACTTTTCCATTGTGAATTGTCTTCTCTTGCTAAATATATTGACCACATATTTTCATTAAAGTGGTAGTTTACTATGCTATTTTCTAGTAAATTTATGAGATCCTTAGATGTCAAGAAGTCAACTTGGCAGACATAAAACACTTAGCTTAAAATGACACATGAATAAAATAATTGGAAATATTTTATTTTATTTTATAGAAAACGCAACAGCAACATGTATCACCTGTCCACCCATAAGATCTCTAACGACGCCGATGAACATTCAGTTGTACGCGGGGATTGTGAATGCCATGCCGGCCTGACAGGTGCCTATTCCCGCCTCTCTTCACCCGAGACTATACTTGGAGAGTAATATGTTTACAAATAAAGTTGTTTACATTGGTGTTTCATCAATGTAAACAACTTAATACCTACGTCTTTGTAGTCAGAACTCTCAGTAAAATTGTTAATCTTGCTTTCAAGCAATTTTTTCTATAGACTGTAGGCGATGTGATTGGCTAGTCACTAAAATACTTGTAATAATATGTGTTAAAAAAAAATATACTGTGACGTTTCTTGATGGTTCTTTTTCGGTGTAATTGAACTGGATAGAACAAATTGTGACAAGTTCGAGTGCAGTCTAACTGCCATATGAATGATCCATAAACAAAAACAATACAAAACAACCAAATTAGGCGAGACACAAGCAAATTATAAACTGGCTCTTTCAAATTAGCCGGAGCGGACCCCTCCTCCCGCCGCTCGCCGCAATCTTAGCTGCCCATTTCAGTACCGATCTATTAGCAACGCCGCGCTTGTAAATTGCATGTTGCAGATAGCAAACCACAAATTTAAAAAAATTATTATGCTTTCACCAAAATTACTACAAAATCATCTCCAAGATATAAACATTCTCGTCTTTAGCAAGATGCAGACCGTAAAAGAAAATGTACGAAATAAACGTACCGTCACCGCAAGACTCGCACCACTGACAAGCCGGCAGCTTTTCATAGTGTGCGGGCCAAGCTGCCAGGCAAGTGCTGCAGGTAGTGAGGTTCTCACAGGAGCGCCGCGCGATCAACTCATCGTCACACGCCGCTCCGGGGTTGGTTGCCACCGGCGCGTCGCTTACTCCTTCACAGCCAGCCTTCCCATACGAGTAGCACTTTGAGAAATTAAAAGTACTACAAAAACTGCAACCCATATGGCTTCGACACTCGAATTTACTGGAGCTCCACAGCGAGCAAAGATCTTCTGGAAGGGTGATGCGAGTAACTTGGCACTGAGCGCTGCCCGTCCAACCGCCCACTATGTATATCGAACCATTGTTTTCAGGTTCTGAGTCAATGGCCATGGCGTGCGCGATTGTCGGCGGTGGGGGATTTCCAACGATACTTATTCCTGTAAATGCAAGCAATAGTCAGCACAAGATGTAACATTTCATTTATATGAAAAAAATGAATAATGGATAGTTCATACCTTTCACTAATTTGACCCATTGATTGCAGTTATAAACATATACTATTAGTGCATCAGAGTTATTGAATGGATCCGTTCGTCCTCCAAACACTATCATGTAATCATTTGTCGTTACAGCTGAATGTAGGTACGTGCCCTGAGGTAGGTTGTCTGTTGGACTGTTCAGGTTCGGGAATGTCGGCAGCTCGCTCCAAGCTTTCGTGGGATAATTAAAACTGAACAGTTTATCGGATACTACTGTCCCATTGTTTCGGTACAAGATTCCTCCAAATACGTATAAGCTCTGAGTAGGCGCGTGGTAGACTGTGCTGTGCCCGGCTATACCGATAGGTTTTGGACCAGTACATGGGAGCTTCTTCCATTCCTTATTGTCCAAATCGAATTCCCACACATCCTCTAGGAAACCACTCTCTAAGGAGAATCCTCCGATGAGGACCAAACTCTCGTAGTCCTGATACTTCTGTAGTGTGAGTGTGTGCCCGGCGAGGGGCGGGGGGTACTGTTGCTGCTCAGTGGGCTTGATGATGCTCCAACGTTGGTCCTTGAGGCTGAACTGCCACAAATCTCCGAGAGTTGTATTTTGCGAATTCTTGTCCTGCGAACTCAGTCCACCGTAAATATAAATATTTTGCTTTGAGTGATAAATGTCAGCAGCGTGAAAGTATCTGCCTTCAGGCATCTTGGCATCTGGAGTAGCTTCAACCGTCACTTGCATCCAAGTGTTGTTTTTTGTGTCAAACAGTCTTATATCATTAAGAGGGCCGTGAGATAGAGAGTATCCGCCGAACATCCAGAGCCCTCTCCTGTCCACCACCAAGCTGTGGCCGAAACGTGGTAAGGTTTTCCTCAAGTGGTCTTGGCCATCTGCCAGGTAGACAGAATTAAAGAGTTCTGTAAAAACTAGTTGAGTTTTATCTAAAGATATGGAGCAATCTTCTCCACCAAAATTTTCAGCACAGAGACATCTGCCATAAGTCTTATCACAAATGCCTGCATTCTGCGATATGCTGCAGTTGTTTGGACATATTTCCACTTCGCAGTCGACCCCGCTAAAGTTTTCTCCGCATACACAGTGTCCATTTTTACATACTCTTGGAGGCGAGCAATTATTTTCACATGCCAGCACTGTGAATATTCCTTCAAACCCTTGGTTTGGGCCTCCCTGCTTATAATGCACTGTCAGATTACCACTTCGCGCTTCCACCACACCAGACGAGGCTCCATTGCAAAACACTCCCACTAATTGGCTCTGCTTTTCGCTACCCATATCGGGAAGTCCACCAAGTCCATCATACACATAAACTGCATTTTCATCACAGGGAACATTTAGGGTCGATGAATTGATGGTGAACTGGATGATTGCATCCTTAAGCCCTTCAGAGGACACAATCCACAAGCACTCCTTAGTCGGGTCGACGAATCCTAAAGGTGGGTTAGACTTATGGGAACCGATACCCTTAGTCTGCAGAGCATCGAGCATTCCACGTGCCTCACAGTGATAGTAGCATCGACCACCATGCCTCGGATCTCCATAAAAGTTTCCATCGCAACGCTCGCAATTAGGTCCTTCCGTATTATCCTTGCAGAAGCATACTCCTGTTGTAACGTTGCACACTCCTTGTAATTCATCCCCATGATCGTTGCAGTCACACCGTCGACAACCCTGTCCTGTGGTGGCGTTGCCGTGACTCCCGGCCTTGCAGAACTCGCAGAAGTCTCCTTCGGTCCAGTCCTGACATTCATCACACTTTAGCACACCGGTTCTACAGGTTGAGTGGTTGTGGCAACCGCAGTTGATGGAGCAGTCTTCACCCGTCCACCCGAGATCGCATTGACACTTGTAGTGAGGTGCTCCGAGACAGTACCCATGGATGCAGTTATTGTAGCAAGTGCGTAGACATGACTTCTTGCCATCACCAATGTAACCTTGCTTGCACTTGCAACTGTAAGATCCGTGTGTGTTGTTACAGACTGCATGTTCATGACAATCGTGCAGGCCAAGCCCGCACTCGTCCACGTCTGGACACTGAGCGTAAGCCCAACCCGCATCTCCCGATGTGGTGTTCAGAGCTATAGAGCAGTCGGCGTGTGGCTCTGTGAAATCACCCTCTGTGCAGAGGCCACGTATGGGATTGCCGCGCGAGTGACACCAGCCACAGCCCATGCTCCGCAGGCAGGATGAACACTCAGTGTGTCGTTGACAGGACTTGCACTGATCAGCTCGACGGGATCCGTCATCGCTGGGCGCACGGTCTAGCCACTCTCGGCATAAGCCGAACTGATACTCGCTGGTGTAAACGCTGAAGCTGAAGCACTGCTTAGTGGCTTCACACCAGACGCAACGGCCACGCTCGTCCAGACAGTGCTCACAGTCGACTCGTGCACGACACGGCACCGGACAATCCTTTGAGTCGATGACGGCACCCTCGACTCGTCCTCGACGCGAGCACCGCGCCTCGTCCGCCCACCACTCACAATGATTTCCCTTAACGCAACTGTCGCAGCTGATGTGATTTGTGCAGTTAGGACAAGCTGCAGGCTGTAGTGTGAGGTATCGCCAATCTCCATCAACCATACACACAGTCTGTTCGCTGGATTCTCTCGTCTCACAACGGTCAGTCAGTTCACACCACCCACAAGCTGCATCTGACAGGCACAGCAAGCAGTTGTCGTAGTCGATGCATGAGCCGTTTGAATAAGGTTCCAAATACTCAAATGTGAAGACCTAGAAAAGAAACAATTTTATAATGATCAATTGATGTGGTTGAATTAATTGTGAGAATATGCAAAATAAAAAAAAAAATTTTCAATAAAAGTAATTTAACTCACTTTAGCATTTTCCTGTGACTTATTGTGTTGTAGTTCCATCTTGCCGTGATGATGAGAGGGGTATAATCCTCCATAGAGAGAATCATTTGCAAGCAGATCTACGGTGAGTCGTCCAGGCTCTAGAGTCGGCCAGTCTACGGGGGAACACGCCGACGGTTGGGCGACCAGGCTCGCCACTACCTTATCTGTATCTCCCAAATTCAATGAAACATTTGCATAGCCAGCGCAGACGTGGAGAACCTCTCCTGTGCCATTCCAGTATTGAGGAATTCGGAGCCAACCCTTGAGACGAGCTTCACTGGGTCCTCCGAGAATGTGGCTGCTGCCTCCTCCGGCGCTCCAATCCACAGTGGTCGCGTTGACAATCGATACTCCATCGGGGTGGTTCCAGTCCGCAGGCTGTTGATATCTCAGGAAAGTGAGTCCAGGACGTTTGTCGAGCTCTTTGCATTGTTCCGGATTGGTCACTTCTGTACCGACATTGCCCCACCATCCTGGGTTTTGAGATGGTGTGTCTTCACCGCATACTCCATAATTATCTGAAATAATAATACATTTTTATTTATTATTATTGGAGACAACAAACCATTGTTTCAAAATAAAGTACAAATGAATACACGTGCCATCCTTATGATGACACCTGGCGTTCTGCACACACCAGGTGCAGTGGTCGAGGCCGAGTTTGGTACTGATGGAAGGTAAGGAGAGTCGAGTGAGGGTGCTACTAGTGTTGGCCGGCGCGCCCGGCGGTGGCCCGTGGATGAGGCAGGAGTGGCAGTCACCGAGAGCAGGACATATTCCTCCACATCTAATTGATAACAAATTGGTTGTGCAGTTTGAGCCCACCATTCGGCCGTAACAAGTCTGAAACAAATAATGACTTACAATTATCTCCGACAGTGAAAAAATATTTATTTGTATAATATATTTTATATATTTAGTAAAATCTTAAATTCTCACGCTCAACTCTTTTGCTACTACTACTTATTCACATGCCACTATATTAATTGAATCTCAAACATCCAAAGGTTGACTGTAAGATATCACTACATACATACATACCACACGCTGTATCCCAACAATCTGAGTAAGCAGAGTAATTGGTGTTGTGTTGCAAGAACTCTGGTAAATTACAACACAACATCGACCGTGGTGGTGGATTTAGCAAAGTATTCAGACAAGATCAACTGACCAAAGAAGAAATCTCTGTACGGGATAAGTCTGCCTTTGCACCTCATGTAAATGTTCTAATGTGCTTATTACTGTTAATGTTGCTTGGAGCATAGAAGTATTTTCTATTCTATTTTTCTACAAAGTTTTCTTTTTAAGTTTCTGTATCTCCCATACTAAGCCTATGCCGTCTGTCTGTCTGTCAAATTTTCACAGAACATGTGTTATAATGGCGGATATAACCACAAATAATAAAAAGTTAAAAATTAAATTCTTTATGAATTGTTTAGTGAAATGTGTTATTATCAGTATCACATTATTTTTTCATAAGGACACTCATATTTATTCCCCATGCAAGAACATGTTTTTCTATGTTTTTTTTTTGTGGTGCGGAAACCGCAGTGCTTGAGTCTGACTTTGGGCGTTTTTTTTTTAGGATTCCGTGTCTGTAGGGAAGCCTTTTACTAAGCCCACGCCCTCTGTCTCTCTGTCCGTCCGTCCTACTGCTGAATCTTCGTAATAGGTAGCAGGTTGAAAATTTCAATATTCAAAATACTACAGTTTAATTTAAAAATTTAACAAGAACAGTGAACCTCATCGGCAGTACACCAGCCGCACTCGGGGTCTGCCAGACATTCGGGTTGGCTGTGGTGGCGCGGACAAGCAGACTCCGGGTCCATGTTGCTGATACCTGCTTGCCAGCTGGGCACTACGTAGGCCAGGAGATCCCCTATGCAACAATCAATATGCATATTATATACCTACATACATATGGTCACGAACAGCTAACTTCGTAAATAGAGCTTGAATTTCCGCCAAGTTTAAAATTATGCGACATTTCGCGTGAATTTTATCTATAGATAATATGGCGGTTGATGAACAGCGGTTGGCTGTCAAAGTAGGTCTCCTGAGTGAGAAAAAGGCTTCTAATTTAGTGTAATAAAATAAGGGAGATAGGGATGGCCCTGTAGGTCTAGCTATAAACTTCTCGTGTTTTCTTATAATAACATAACCAATGTTATTATGATAACAGCTGTTTTGAATTATGAGAAAGAGATGAAATTATGTGGAATGTCTGTAAGTAGGACAGAGATAGCACTAGTTCTGGAAGTTTCGTGTGTTTGTTTAAATTTAACGGTCAGTTCGAGAATTTTCATGATCTATCATCTGGAATCATATGACAGGTATATAAGGCTTGTAATTCGGAGCGAAGTGAGAGTTCCTTTTTGGAATGTGATGAGAGAGGTTCTCTTGAATTGTGATACATGCGACAGTTCAGTGAAGTTTTCTTTGGAATATGATACAAGTGAATTGAAGTGTATACATATAAGTGACAGTAAACAATCATGAAGTGGTGTGATACTGAGTGAATTAAGCATGTTTTGTCACGTTTTCGAGTGGTGTTTAATTTTCTATCATGCTTCTGTCTTGACTGTTTAGGTTAGGTTGAGGTAATAATTTTTTTTTTTTACTGCTGATCTAACTGAAATTGAGTTTAAATTTACGTTGAATTTGAACCGAGCACGAGACCAGCGATGGACCAATCTCGGTCTCTTACAGCGCACTAAGACTTTTCGACTCATGTCAAGCCCTCACCAGCTTGTCTGCGTTGACGCAGTTCTAGTGCTGGGCTCAACTCCCTTCTCTCTACCGACCAAAATGAAAATCTTTATGAGGCTTCCAGTGCGGCCCGCAAAGCTCATTCCATGTAGGAGCATTTCACCTATCTGGTTTTCCCATTAACATTGCCATTACCATTAACATTGCCGTGATATCCTCCAACGATGAGTAAAGTTGAAGGGGGCTTCAAAGCTGCCGCATGAGCAAAGACGCCTTGCTTCTTAGGATAAAATCTTCTCGTTTTTCCCAGAACGTCCAGCGAAATCCAGGCATGGCACCCCAGATGATAAAGGTACATTTGGCCGTCATAACATATCTCTTCTCTATTATGACGGTGGGAGTATCCACCGAAAACGACCAAATAATTGCCTGAAATGTAAATACAACACTTTAATTAAGCAGACAAAGTACTTGTCCTATTGCTAGCTGAATGGTACCAATCACGAAACGATCAACCTGCAATCACTAGACGCGTTGAAAAAAAGTGAGTGAGAAGGTTCACGAGAAATTGCTAGTAGTGATAAATTGCTAATAGAGAATGCCCCGCAGGTGCTGACATTCAAAATCGGTTAAATAATCCTCTTTTCATTATTTTTCTTATTTCCCTACTTCTGAACTACTAAGTTACACTAACTACAAACTTTAAATGTGGTTCAAGCGCACCGATGATGGTAGCTGTATGAAACGCTCTTTCCCTTGGAACATAATTGTCTCGAAGCAGCGCCCTGGGGTAGTGAAGTTCACTCCAGTGCCGGTTCTCGATGTCGAATGCAAACATTCTGTCCGAGAGCTTTGAAAACCTGCAAGAGCATAATGGAACTAGTACGGTCAGGTGTCAACACTTAGGAGATATACACTTGTAGGACCCTGTCAAACTCTAAATTGGTTTGCATATCTTCTAGACACTACACGAAAACGTCGATTATTTTTCTGGTGAATGTTTTCCCTAGTTCCTATAACTTGCGGAATTTCAAATACTGTGTCAATAAATTAGATGTAAACCTTTCTATTGGGCTGCGCTGAGCATACTTTAGCCAGAAACAGTGTTATTGATTGTGTCTGATCATCTAACAGATTCTTTAATACAGCCACTGACCAGCTTTTATAAATAAACCATACAATTGTGCTAGCTTATTTAACTAAGAAAAAGGTTTGAAGATATATGTTAAATTAGTATGCATAATATTCCTCAAAGATATTTACATACATTTGTCTAATGAAATAATATAAAGCTTTAGTATTTTTCAAAACTTCAAAACAAAAACAAACAAAAAAATTATTATAATTACAAAAAAATACATCAAATGTTATACTAATTAAGTAAATTAAACAGAGGCGAAATTCGAAAAAAAAAAACAATTCACATATCTACTCTCGACATATTCACAGCTTGAGGTTTACAATCACCCGCTAAAATAGTGCGCGAGCCATAACAAAACACCCATATACAGATACTTGATACATACATTTTAAGATTAAGAGATATGAGTACAGGGCAGTTCTAGATAATTAAGTGTATTACAACATTCCAATTAGTGAACAACTGCAACAATGACTAGTTAAAACTACCTACTATGATGAATTCATTAGTGAGTACAAGTTATTGTGTAATAGTCACAGTTTGCAAACTTTATACTTACTTCGCATTATATATAACTCTTCTCACATATAGAAGACTTCATGGTTTTAGTGGCGGTTAGAGACAAATCAGGCTCTCTTATGAGAAGTATATGATAAGAAACCTCATTTTAATATGAAAATAATAATTTTTATTTATTAACAGTCTTAACCTGGTGAGTATAATGTGTGTTGAGTGGCTGCCTTTGTAATCAATGTCAAATGAATGTAATTAATGAAATATGATGTGTAAATGTTCGTTCACAGCTTGCAGCTTGGTTAGTGAGGTAGTGTACCTGGCCACACTGGCGACGACGCCTCCGTACACGAGTATGGAGTGCGAGTAGGGATGGTAGACGGCGGTGTGCGCCACCACGCGTACGTCCAGCTCCTTGCCGCCACGCACACGCACCTTGCTCCACGCCTCACTGCTCACCTCCCCTATCTTTATTTTATACATTCTGAAATGAGAACACAGGCAATGTTAGCGCCACTGAGCTCGAGATATTTGGAATAGTGAATCAGCCGAGTGGGCTCCCTGTTCGTTACCATTTGTATTTTTAGAGGTTAAATAATTGTTATAAATTTTTTGTTTGTTTAAAAATGTGGAGACAAATTATAAATAAATCTTAATGTGTTTGGTTACATGACCTGCTACACCCATGTCTATCTTATCTATACTTTATTTGTAGGAACTAGGTGCCATGCCAGTACATCGCTTTGGTCGTGCTGGATACAAATGCACTTCATCTCAGAATTTTTAAAGTGTATAGCGTGAACTCTTAACTTACCGCGAAGAAAACTCCCCATCTTCCGTGCTGCCTCCGAACAAATACAGCTCATCACCGACGGCAGTGAGTGTGTGGCGAGTGAGGCCGGGCGGGGTCACGTTGGAGTTGATGGCTCTCAGCGTCCACTGGTTGGTGATGGCATCGTAGAGCCACAGCTCCGACGACAGACTTCTGTTCGAAAGCTTCCCTCCGTACAGGGCGAACCCATTTTGATACGCACACGCCGAATGGCCATATCTAGCGTCCGGTCGAGATGCATTTGTTCTAACCGCCTGGATGTCACTATTTTGAAAGGCGTGCTTTAGATAAGGGGGTTCATCGGTGAAATGCACGAGGCTCTCGGCGTACGGCGTCGAGGACGCATCTGGATATAGTCCCAGCAACGGTAAAGGTGTTTTGTCGTGTTGAGAAAATGTAGATAATAACAAATTGAAAATTGAGCTTCGGTTTCCTACATGCCACCGACCATCTATACCCTGAAATAAATTAAATTTAACAATAATGTTAAGCCGCTTCAAGGTTATTGTGGACCAGGTCTACCTCAGATAATGAAAAGCTCAGATAATTTATTACACTATAGTCAGATAAAGACAAATTTCTCAAAAACATGTAATTGATTACATATATGTGCTATTCACATTCTAAAATATGGTGACGAACACAGGACTCCACGGCTTCACCGAACACAGCCGGGTCCATAGCAAGTAGGACAACATTTCAATCGAGCACCAGACCAGCGAGCGGCCACTCTTGTTCTCTTACAGTGAGCTACACGTTTCGGCTCACGTCAAGACCCCTCGTCAGCTAGTCTGCGTTGACGCCGAAGGCAGATTTTATATAATTTTTTTAAATCTTGTTCCTCCATAAATTTAAAATTTTGCATCTCAGTTAAGCTCGGTTAAACACGACCTCGGTTATTCCTAGCTCGGATAATTGGGGTCGTACAGTAGATGGGAAACATGCCATTTATAGTGAGTATTGCGGAGAACGTAAACTTAGTGGCATTGACTGTATTGCTCGGAACTCATGGTGAGCAGATATTAGCAACAACTGGTTAGACTTAATATGAATACTTATAATGTAGGCACAAACCAATTATTTAAATCTGTGCATTAAGGCATTGCTATAGTTCAAACTTAAATTAGCAATCATTTAATTCTGCTTAAAAGTTTATTCCATTAATTATTTTGGCATTAAAATTGCCAAAATAATTTATAGTATTGTATTGTTTATTGATAATTCATATGGCAGTTAGACTGCGCTCAAACTTGTCACCATTTGTTCTATCCGGTTTGATTACACCCACGAAGAAGAACCGACAAGAAACTTCGCAGGGTAACTACTATACAGGTATGATGAAGAGACATTACCTGATTGAAGACATCCCTCAGCAACGATTGGTCAATCTCTTCATTTGAGGGATACCTACGTACTATTTTACCATCTTCATCCTCCCATTGACTTGTTTTAAATCTGAAAGAATAGGACTTTAAATAAATTCCTTTAAAACAGAAATGACATCTTATCTAACACTTTAACAGCCAAGCGTTTTAAAGCGCGCCTTCTCTGGTAAGGCGGCCATTTTTGGCGATATTGTAAGATTTATAAAAAAATAACTATCAGTGTTACATGCATAATAATTTTTTTATTTATAGGACGGTTTTATATATTTTGAGAATAAAAACAAAAAACATTAAAATTATTTATTTATATTTTAAATGAACGTCCAAATACTGTCTGAAAGCGAAAAGAAAAAAACTCTTACACAGCGTGCGGGGTACTGGCGGGGGAGCGCTACGCGCGGCGCCTGGCTAAACTCCTTCCCCCGCCTATACCGCGCACCGCATGTCGGTGAACTATACATGTGTGTTAAGCTAATTAAATACACTACAAGAGGGTTACACGCAGAACACGTTCCACGAGCGGGATTTTGTAATAAACAATATGAAAGTCAGTCCCGTACGGCGTGCGTGATCGGCGTCCTGACACGACAGCGTCTGCCCGTATTAGGTACGTGAATAGCTGTTAAAGTGTTAAGTCTGAACCGTGACTGTAGTGTGGCTGGTTTCAGCAAGTTTAATATTTCTTCACTAAAATGAGAATGCAAATTTTTTTTTAGTATGTATTTTCTACCATTTATAAGGATATAATTTAGTACACAACTGGGTACAAAAACTGTTAAGTTAACATTGTTTTTCTGTTCCAACATTTACTTCCATTAACTGAGTCCGTTATTCACATATGGTGATGGGCCTATGCCTACCTATGCCTATGCATGCACAATAATATTGTCGCGTTGTCATATGTGGCGAATATACAAACGAGTGTGAGTGAGAGCGTAGCATGCATGTGATATGAAAGAACATGTTTCTATCCCAGTAGGGAGGCTCTTCTTAATGAATAGTAATATTTAAGAAATAGGATATTACTAAACAATATGTCTCCATGTCTAGTCTTTTAATTGTTTACTGTTGGTCTAGTAGGTTAGATTTAAGTTTCCACGTGGCAACTACAATAATTTGTTATTATCGCTACTAGAACCATTTCCTGTGATGTTATAGTGCGTTTTTGTGAGTGTTTGGTTTCACCGTTGTGCTGTTATTCCCAGAGTTGAAATAGATGTTCAAAGTTTATCTTTTTCACTGTCGAAACAAGAAAACGTGTGCTGAACTCGATTTGATCGAATTAAAATTGTTTAACTTTAACTTGTTACATATTTTTTAACATCTTTAACCAATAACAAAGTGAATTTTTTTAGTAACATGGAGCAGCGTATATTGAATAACAAGTAACAAAGTTAAATTTTAGATTAACTTGGCCCACATCAATTGGTGACGGGTTTAGTTTTTCTTTAAAAAATATGTGAAAAGGTAAATAACAAAAATATGTCTTCTGAACCTGAATTGTGTTCGGTAGGACTGACCTGTATATCTGAAGTGAGTCCAACACCATGTTCAGGTCGTAGCCTCCGAACACGTAGAGAGAGTCTGTGAGGTTGACATACACGGCTGAGTGTGCGGCGCGCGGCGTCAGTCCCGTCTCACTCCGAGACAACCAGTGCCAGCTGTTGCCTTCTTTGTCATATTGATTCAGAGAACACGACTCTCCTGAATATCTGCCATTGCATAAAATAATTGTTGCAATTATTTTCTAAATCTAAGTTCATAATTTTACTTGTAAGGTAGTTGGTTTGGTTTATGTAACACGTCGGCAAAGCACAATTTGCACTTAGAAATGTGAAATTTGTTGTCTAATTTAATTACAAACAATTAGGAATGTTTTTAACTACCTATAACAATCATTACAAACTTTTTTCAACAGTCTGTGATATAAAGCAAGCAAAGCCTTGGCCTAGCCTACAAGGCGAAGAAAGAAACATTGACACATTTTATTGTTTAAAATATATGTAATTTAACAAAAAAAGTATACGAGAGGATCAAAAATCTGCTCGACAGCTGGCGGTGACATTCTGTTAGTAACGGTAATGTCACACTGACAACTCCTGAACTCCTGATTGGTCAGATAATGCTTCTACGTGGTAGGTATAGATGATGGAATTGAAAGAGAAGAATAATTCCCCATTAAAATATTTTTGGTAAATTATATATCTAATTATATTTTTTCATTTATATTAAATTAATATTTATATTTTACTCAAGAATATGTGCCATATCCCTAGACACTGATCGATATGTACCTATGTAATGAGTAATGACGGTATCTATTATTTACACTATTGGTTGAAAAGTTATCTTAATTAATATTTACAAGCGATGTCTTACAGATTTTCAAGTAATATTCATTCATACCAAAAATTACAATGTTACAATGAAACAAATAAGTGTGTTGTCACATGAGTAAAGATAATGAGAACATGCGTCACTAATGTCACAAGTCATGTTTCAATGTCACTAGTTTGCAAGCATGTTTGTATGACAATAACACTAACTTGCCCATAAATCAAGGAAACACATTAGACAACTTCTTTCAGCCCAGAATGAATATGGCAATGCATTAAAACAACAATCAATTCAGCTGAGTATAAAAACTCATTATGTCGTATAATGAGAAAGTTGTTGATTAGTAATAAACTGGCTTCATGCCATTAAATTAACCCTAGAAAGGTAATCTTGTTTTATATTATGTCAAAGCTAATCATACGTCAATCCGTTGTATACTAGGTATGTTATAGGCTATATTTTGGTGTATACATATAAAGTTTACAAAGAACATTTTTCTTAAGATAAGATTTACATCTTTCTTTCTTAACTTTTGCATAAGTTATAGTATGGACTATAAATTATAGAATTACATAAAATTTTATATCTATCAAAAAACACAACTCTACCAAAAGATATGCACGGTAGTAACGAAGCTAGACATCACACAGAAAAGTGAGATACTTAAAAACGTACATGTATACTATTTGGTTTCATACGGGATAGTAATAAAGCAGTTATACTATTTACACATTTTCATTATAAAAAATGTTTATATACCAGGCCATAGTTGGGTACATAAAAGCTAATCATACTTTGATTGGATGTACAGTAGTCACAACGTACAAATGTGCGTCCAAAGGTCGAGCTAGTGCAGGTACAGTAAACAACAAGCGACGCGCGACCTTTAGACCCACATTTGTACGTTGTGACTACTGTAAAAAAGCGTAAGATCTTGAAAATGGCCGAACTCACTAAAACACCAAGATCTCCGCGACTACTGACATGGCGAGAATGCACAGCAAACTAACTAGCTGGGCGCGTTAAAAAATACAAAAAAAATTCGTGGGAGTGTACCTACATCGATTAACTTTCTTGGGTTAACCAAACTATCTCATATTCACATATCTATTAAAACATAGATTAAGTACATACATAAAATATAATTAATTAATAAATAAAACATACAATTTTAAGTGTAGTGATTAGTGACTAGTGAACTGTGCATGAGATACAACAACAACTGTGCATGGGACACTAGATCAACACTAGCTACGATTCTACTCCACTCACCCTTTACTGCAGTGACAGCGGTCTCCCTTGCACTTGCCGTGGCGAGAGCACATGTCCGGGCACAGCTCGACGTTGCAGTCGCGCCCGCCCCAGTTGCCGACGCAGTAGCACTTGTTGGACATGCACAACCCTCGTCCCGTGCAGTTGTTGGGGCAGTTGTGCACCGCAAACTCCGCACGGAACCCGTCGAGCACATAGTTTGTGTCACTGTACAGTAGTATCAGCATCTATAAACACATCACGCACCTCTTCACTCGTGTGCACCGGTGATGACACAAACTGTATGAGATGTAATAAGAAGACAAATCCGAATCACTGTAAAATATTATCTGGTCCGGCGAAAATTTGTTGTGTCAACAAGTCAATGGAAATGTAAATGAACAAACAAGGTAGTGGTTTAAGGTCGTAACCTTGGAACATTTTGTTCCGCTACACTCTCACAAAAAAAAAACTCCAATTTGAGAATAAACGCAATAAAAAGGTATCACTAGATACTCACATAACCGCTGGACGCTGTGACGTTCTGAGGTTCAGTCTTGCCACTGAAACTCCCGAGTAGCGGCGCGTCGAATGAGTCTCCGTCATATACGAAAACATAATCGTACGAACATTCCGTTCCCATGCGGATGAAGTTCAGCGTAATATATTGACTGCTATTAGATGCCTTGATTAACCATTCGCAGTGAGAGTCCTGTGGGGCACATACGGGATATTATAGTGAAATATAAGGAAATATATATTATAGCGTCATGTAAGGAGTTCGTAGGCACGGCCAAACATTTGTTATGCGGATGCAAAATACTACTTGAGCGAGGCCAGTATTCCTACCGTCATGATAAAGTCCTCCAAATCATCAGAGAGGCCATCAACCTGTCAATTGCACGGACCAGGAAAGGGCAAACCAGTAGCGGCTTCCAGAAGGTCAACTTTGTGAAACCTGGAGCCAATAAGCTGCCCAAAGATAGGACTAAACCTTCTTCAATTTTGGGAGCAGCAAAGGATTGGGAATTGTTGATGGACACACATGAGAAGCATTACCAAATGCCTTCGGAAATCTGTACCACAGCATTAAGACCGGATATACTCATATTCTCAAAAGCGACAAAGCATGTAGTACTTGTTGAACTTACAGTTCCATGGGAAAGTAACATACCGAAGGACCACAACATCAAGCTTAACAAGTACTGCAACTTAGTAGACCGGATTGTGAGAAACGGATTCAAGACTGATCTCTTCGCTGTGGAAGTCGGAGCAAGAGGACTACCAGCGAAGTCGCTCTACAGTCTCTTCAAGAATCTAGGGCTCCCAAGATCGACGCTAAGCTCATATATGGAGAGAGCTTCGAAAACGTCACTGGAAGCATCCTACAGAATATGGATGGGTAGAGAGAGGGAGGTCGAGAGCGGGACTGGTGGTTTCCCCGCGTCCTAGTCAACGCAGACTAGCTGACGAGGGCTTGAAGCGAGCCGAAACGTGAAGCATGCGCGGGAAATTTAGAGTGGCCACTCGCTAGTCCCGACCTCGATTAATACCCTCCTCTACTGCCGATAGGCCCGGATATGTTCGGTGAAGCCATCGCAAGCTTAGATCCACACCTTCCTTCTGAAAGTATGTACTTAGGTAAAAGCATAGTAAAGATTTCATGGGTGGAAACAGACCTGCGTGTAATTGGATCCACTGGGGCCATCTGTGATGATACCGCGCGCCTCCGTGAAGACACGGCGTGTCTTGTCGCAAGGTGCGGTGGTGACGGCGGCGCATACCATCGTCGCCGCCACCACACATGCCCACACGAGCGCCAGCGGGCCGGCGCCGCGCGTGCTGACCATGCCAAGTCGCTCGGCGAAGCGTGGACGGAGCTAAGCTACCCGCGCCGTCCGCGCCGAGGTCTACATGGGCGCGCGCCCGAGGACGGCAGACGTGCACTCGTCAAGGCTAACCGCTTTAGCGTTCCACTACTGACATATTACAGAGCACGTGCACGCTCCACACTGCCGCTTCGTTCGCCTCTTATTTCTTGGCGTTTAGATCTAGATTCTTACTATTGCAACTTCTTGGATACATAGGTAATTATAGGAGTTACAAAGAAATAGTCGACATCAGGACATCCTCACTGCCTTGCCTTGTAATGCAAGTTTTTATTTTGACATTTGTTTGACATACGTGATTTCTAAATGTGTTTGCACTTGGATTCTGGTTCGTTTGCAATTTCATATAAATGGTTATCCGTAGTTGACACGGAGTATTTAATGAAGTTACATAAAATTACTTCCTTAAAGTATGAATTGACATAAAATTATTGAAGTACGTATTTATTGAAACATGTAATTCGATAACGCCTGAATATTTTCTGCAATTGGAAGGGGAATACTAATAGATACGATACGATTTCACAGAATTAAGCTGCCCGCCAGCGACCGACCCTTGGTTAACAAGTACTGTCATTCGAGTATGGGTAACTAGAATGTTGTTAATTAAGCCGGTCGATTTAAATTCGGGCGCGAAAGTTAGAATAAAAAAAAATGCATCTATAGATTGAATCTACGGTTATATATAAATGCATTAGCATTGTGAATTCAATAGAATTTTCCTCGAAATCTAATAAATACTCGTAAACTATGATTATCTGCAATTAATATTTCTTTGGTCTAAATACTTGGTGTATTGAATAGTCGGGCAACGAGCATTAGTCGCTTTTACGGCTAAGTCGATGTGTACGGCTGCCTACATTGTTTATACTTAAAACTAGCGTTTGCCCGCGGCATCGCTCGCGTGAAATTCGTATTTAAAAAGAAGAAAGTAAGTAAGCCCGCTACCGTATCGTTATTTCGGCGAGCGGAACAATTCGGTTTGTCTGAGAGCCACATCTTAGCGTCACCGGAACTAAATTGTATTTAGCATATCCTGTGTTCGTCCCGTATAGTAAAATGTGCTTGTACTAAGTTTCATCGAATTCGGATGATCGGTTTAAGAGTTATGGAGGAACATACATACAACGTGTCCCAAAACTCAACGTCAAGCGGGAACCAGGGAGTAGGCCAGTTTATTACTACCCAGGGAAAAATAACAAAAACAAAATCTGAGTCATTTATATTTTTAGAAAAAAATTTAACTTAATATTTTTTTGGGAAAACTACACGCATTCTGGTTTTATTTGGGATACTGATCAATAGCAGAGTTATTTAGGCTACCAATAAAAAAATGTCAATTATCAACGTTTTTCAAAAAATTCACAGATGTCATGCATTACATGACCTTCGGGTACATTGAAAATGACTTTTAGGACATATTCAAAGAGATTAAAAGGGGCTATAGAGAGGACATTGCGAATATTTTCATATAAACTTTTTGAGCTCAAGATTATAATACGCCATCTAGCTTTGAATAGCAAAAACATGATGTAATATAGAACACATAATTAGAACACATTTCATCTATCGGTCGATAGATGGAGCCAATAGTCTAATAGGACGAGAGCCAACGACCAAAATGATAGTTGATTTTATATGAGCGATAAAATCGTTAAATTTAATTTACTATTCCGTTTTGATCAATTGACCCAAATTCACTTGTAAAAATGATTTTGAGACTGTTTGAGCTATAATATTAGGTGCTGAAATGAAAATGAAATTGCCGTTTCTACAAACTGACCACTTGTATGTCAGCCTCGATAGCTCAGTGGTGCAGACAGTCAACTGTCGCTATTGAATGTTAAGCAACGCTGGGTGCGGTCAGTACTTGGATGGGTGACCGCTGACCGTTGGAGGCTGACCGAGGTTCGGATTCCTCGTAAAACTGTAGGTCCCTTCCCTCCTAATCTTACTTGGTGGTAGGGTTTAACCCGCCCGGGTTGGTACCACCGCACTGAATGAAACTTCGGTCGAAACGGCTATGTAAATAGTTTGTGTTCTCCGACCAGTTCAGTGTAGCCGGCACGATCAAAGGGGGAAGCACTGACATGGCACCTAGTTCACCCGGTGCTATGGGCTGACATCACGGACGTTGTAGGTGATGTAGCCAACCGTGTCAGTTTCCATAAAAAAAATAAAAATAAAAATAAAACTTTGAAAGTGGCTACCTTTTTTTTGCGTAGGAATTCCAATTTCAAATATTTTCAAGGCAATATAAAGGCAAATTATTCTTTTTTCAAAATCAGTTGTTCATTTGTTTTCCCACCGTTCGGTTTTTTTTACATCGCTGGTTCTGTGACCATGGAAAAATCTAAATTGCGCGTTATTTTCGAATATGAATCCCGTCGCAGCACCAACGCAGCACAGACGGCATGCAATATCATCGACGTGTATGGACCAGGCAAGTGAACGCACTGACTGTGCGTTTTTGGTTTGATCGCTTCCGTTTTGGAAATTTTCATCTCAATGATGAGCCCCGTGGCCGACCGGAGACGAGAGTCGATAACAATGAATTTAAAGCCATAGTTGAAGCAGATTAATCACAAACCACGTCGGAATTAGCAGCAGCCTTCAATGTAAGTTATAAAACGATACTGATTCATTTACGTCAAATTGGAAAGATAAAAAAGCTCGGAAATTGGTTACTGTATGAACTCACTGAAAAACAACAACAAAATCGCGTCGAAGCTTGTCTTAACTTTTTGAATAAGCACAGAAATGGGGGGATTCTGAATCGGATTGTCACTTGTGACAAAAAGTGGATCCTGTATGACAATCGAAAACGTCCGTCACACTGGTTGGACACACTGTGCCGGGATTATTCATTACAGCTTCTTGCACGTCTGGTCAGTGATGATGGCAGGGACCGCGGGTTCGAGGCTCGCAAAAGACGGAGAAATATATTTTGTATTTTCAACTATTGTATATGCCTCTCTATCGCGCTCTCGCTTGCACACACAGGTCTCTATCGCGCTCTCGCTTGCACACACAGGTTTAGATGGAACGTTACACTTCTTCGTGCGTGCAGCCGGTGTTCATCAATTTATAAGACGTGACATCATCACGTCAAAACAAATCCGACGAGGCAGTGAAAAACGCCTTTAAAGAGTTCATCGATTCCCATCCCCAGGATTTCTATAGTAGAGGCATCAATGAACTTCCAGTAAAATGGCAAAAGTGCATTGATAATAATGGCCAATACTTCGATTAAACAAATATATATTTTTCATAAATAAAAATTTTTGATTTTTTCTATATAGGTAAAACGGCAATTTCATAGGCAAGGGCCTAATATTTGTTTTGCCTCATTTGGCATTTTTGTAAAGGTTGGTACGCGCACCGCTACTGACGTCTGAAAAACATGTTCTGGTTATCTTAGATCGGTAATTCAACAACATTCCGAAAATCAAACGGAATACCATGACAGGGTTCGGTCAAATGTGTTGCCATTTTTAAAAAATACTGTCAGGAGACGCTACACGAAAAACATTTAGTATCGGGTTGAGGACAATTGAACGAAATACTATGAGACAAAAATATTCAAAAATAATAGTAGTAAAGCTACTGTATAACAGAGGGCGCTTTTTATTTTTTCAATATGGCCTAGTTGATCGTTGTTCTAGAATCATCTATGGAAATTATGTATTATATTAAAATATTGAATAAATATACACAATACTTATGAAAATAAACTGATTACATGTTCAGTCGTATTTTTATATCGAGATTTGCAATACCGCAATGCGCAACTCGACATATTTTCTTAGATTTTCTTCTTTCTCTAGCACACGAATACGCCCTCACATGCGGACTGCTGGCGCTAGACTGCAAACAAAGAGGATATAACCACTGCGTTAGACTGAACGACTTTGTACCACTAGGATCTAAGTAGTAGATTACGATTTTGTTCTTGTTGTCCGGTCTATATGGAAGAGGGTGAGTTTAATGTCTTTGGACATATTCAAATATAAGCATATAGCGAGTCGCCGACTGTGGGCGTGAAAATCCTGGTGTGGCTGACGCGACGAACTCAAAGAGCGAACACACTCCAGATTCTAACAGCGCGCACCTGCTCACTATATAATAATAATTACTTCTACTCCTCTAAATACTAACATGTATTCGGCACACGTATAAAAGCTCGCCTCTGGAATAATCTGCCCGTGCATTTACACTCCCATGCGTCTGAATGTATTTAAGGTAAATTTGAGAAATCTTTTCTATTCTTACTGAAGTAAATACATTTTACTAGCATACATACAAGCTACATATTGCACTAGCATTTACCCGCGGCTCGCGTTAAAGTCGGTTTAATAGCAAATCCGATTTAAACGAGAATATGATAAACGATCGCCTCTTTTGTATTTTCTCTCTCTCTCTCTATCTGAACCCTTTCTCCCTCCCTCTCTCCCTAACTCTCTCGCTTCCCCTCCGTTTCCCTCCCGCCCCTCGCTTTTCTCCATCCCCCTCTTTCCCCTTCTCTTTAACCTCGTTATCTGCCTACCTCTCTCCCTAATTCCCTCCTTCCCTTCTCCCTTCTCCCTCGCTCCCTCTTACTCCCCCTCTTTCCCCCATCCTCACTCCCTCCGTCTCCCCTCGCTCCTTTCATCTTCCCCACCCACCTCCTTCCGACCTCTCACTCTTTCCACTCCACCCTCTTTCTTACCCTCTTCCTCCTTCCTCCCCTCCCTCCCTTCTCTCTCCCCTGCATCCCTCCTCCCTCACCTCACTCGCTCTTCCCTTCCTATTCCCCTCTCCTACAATTCACCCCTCCCTTCTCCCCCCAGCTCTCCCTCCCTCCGACACTTCTATCCCTCCCTATCTCAGTCCTCGTTCAACCATCTATACCCCGCCGCTTCCCCCTCCCTCCCTCACCCCTGCCGCTCGTTCGTCGCCCCTCTTCTCAACGCCTCCCATCTTACACACCTCCCCTACCCTAAATCCCTTCCACCTGCTCCATCTCCTTACGTCCCTCCCCTCCCACCGTCCTCCCTCCTTTCCCTTTCATAGCTCCCTCCCCTTACTGGTCCCTCCCCAACCCACACATCAATCGCCCTATATATATCTAATCGCTTCTACCATACCAACAACCATTCGACACTAAATTCCGTTCATACTATACTTTCCTATACTTTCTTTGATACTGCTCAGTCCTAAGGCTATTTCGCGTGATGGTATATAGCCTAAAGTGTGCTTCAAGAACTATCTTTACATTGGTGCAAACTACATCAAAATCTGTTCAGTGGTTCCGGAGTTTACCTCAAACATATACATACATACAAACAGACAGACGTTCCCTTTTATAAAAAGTAGAAGAAGAAGATAGAGAAAAAGTAGAGATTGGTTTGTAGTTTATCTTAATGCATTACTTAAAACATTGCCACAAACTATTCTTGTACATATTAATATTATATACTTCTCCCGCATCCCTAAGGTTAGTTAGAATAGAATGCCTCACGGCATTAAGCTCACCTATTGTGCCTAATTTGGTGTTCAATAAAGAATATATATCCATAATTTAAAAATTTGATTATAATTTACTTGCTTTTTCATACTGAAACAATTAAATTAAAATTCTCAATTTTCAAGTGTATGCATACACGATTATGTATGCTTAAACAACCATTTTAACTACTCACACTGCAAGATAAAGACGACACGAAACTCGCGTAATGGAAAATTTAAAAAAATCATAATTCCCAAAATTTTCACTTTTTTCAAACAATTCAAAAAACATCCCCAGATATTTAGTCAATCTTCAATATAAAAATATAAAAGTTTAAAATATATATTTCGAAATATGTTTAAAAGTGCCCTTTTTAAACCCCCTAAAAACGGCCATTTTAAGCGGTGTTTTGCGATTTTCTTAAAAACTCTCAAATTGTTTAAATATTTTTTTTCACAATCTTCTAGCTCTCGTCGATACGCGTCATTTGAGACCCTAAATATTCACGTAACTACTCACGACACCAGGGCCAATTCGCACTTATGCTGGAAATAGAGGCCTATACTGAAGCGATCGAAAAGACATTTCCAATGTCAAAATGCTCATATCATAAAAAACAAATGACTCCCATTTTTTTCTTATTTTTCCCTGGGTAGTTATAAACTGGCCTACTCCCTGGTTCCCGCTTGACGTTGAGTTTTGGGACACCCTGTATATACATACCTATAATACAGGGTGTTCGGCACATCGACCGAATTAAGTGGGGTCATTTGTAACGTTTTGACCCATGATACCTTTTGTCAGATGTCACGTGGTATAAAGATACGATTTTTTTTTCTTTATTTTTGAAAATTACCAAAATCCCAGTTTTAAACCCTTGTAACTTTTTTGTTTATGTTTGTGTCAGCACGAAATAAACTTTATTGAATTTTACGATGTAGGTATTCTTGTTCTAGAAAAAAATATTATTTGATGAAGGTAATACCATGAAAAGGTTTTACGACCTCCCAAAGTCCCGAGGATGAGTAAAAATGTGACATAATCTTAATTTCTTAATTCATAAAAAAAAACTGACAGCAATTGAGCGCTTCATTTTCTTGAAGTTCGCTAGTTTACGCCCTTACCAACGGTACACCACATGTCATACAAATAATTCACTATGTGGTCAAAATTAGGCACAGAGACAGAACAGAACGACAACACGGGCACTTATCGGTGGCAGGCTTGCCAGGTGTTCGGTTTTTTACCGAATTGTTCGGTATTTCAGCACCGTGTTCGGTGTTCGGTATAACGAAAATACCGAAGTATGAGAGGTTCGGTATTTGCTAAATATCGATTCATATCACACTTTACTGTTTCGCAATATCAAATCCATACAGATTTGGCGCGCCGTTGCCTGCCGGCGCGTGCTGTACAGACCCTTGCAGATTTTCGCCGTAACTAATTTGCCATTTTTAAATAAAAAGCGCGAAATGTTGCGCCGAACCACTCGTAAGGTGTTTAACGACGCCCATGGGCGTTCGGTCGCATAAGTCATGAAAAGTGTGTTCTTGAAGAATGCAAGGGTCCCCCTTTGATGTAAAAAGTTCGTTTTTTTTATCTGAACCATCTGGCAACCCTGATCGGTGGTCGCTTCCCGTATCGAGAGCTTTTTCGGGAGCATTTTCAAATTTAGAATATGTACCGGTCGCGCGGGCACTCTTGCAAATTATCCCTAATTTTGTCGTTCTGTTCTGTCTCTGCACTCTGTACTAAGCCTCCGTCGTCTGTCTGTCCGTCCGTCCGTCTGAGGGCTGTATCTCTTGAATCGTAATAGGTAGCCGGTTGAAACTTTCACAGAATACAATTTATTCACTCTGTGTTACTATGGCGGATGAAACAACAAATAAGAAAAACAATAAAAAGTTTAAAATAAAGGGGAGCCGCCATACAAGAAACATTTAATTAAAATAGATTAGTCACACTATTGAATAACAGATGGCGCAAAAGGCTTTTATGCTTGAATATTAACTTTTTCGTAATTTTAAAAGACAATTTCATTTTGGTTTTTTATTTTTTCATGACAGTTTTCACATTGGCGTATTTAATTTTCAAATATGACATATGATGTTTGACAGATCACTTTAAAAAAATAAAGTGACGTTACTATGGTAACAGCTGTCAGTGGGCAAACATGGAGACCTGTCATAACATAAACATATCTGATAATTCAAATTCGAAGACCATGCCACCTGAGCGGATAGGCGGATATTATTGATAGCGGATGATACGGAAACCTCCGCGCGCGAGTAAAACTCGCACTTGACAGATTTTTTTAGGAAGGGGGATTTTTTTTCTCACTTTTTTCAAACAATTCAAAAAACATCCCCAGATATTTAGTCAATCTACAATATAAAAATATAAAAGTTTAAAATATATATTTAGAAATATGTTTAAAAGTGCCCTTTTTAAACCCCCTAAAAACGGCCATTTTAAGCGGTTTTTTGCGATTTTCCCAAAAACTCTCAAATTGTTTAAATATTTTTTTTCACAATCTTCTAGCTCTCGTCGATACGCGTCATTTGAGACCCTAAATATTCACGTAACTACTCACGACACCAGGGCCAATTCGCACTTTTGCTGGAAATAGAGGCCTATACTGAAGCGATCGAAAAGACATTTCCAATGTCAAAATGCTCATATCATAAAAAACAAATGACTCCCATTTTTTTCTTATTTTTCCCTGGGTAGTTATAAACTGGCCTACTCCCTGGTTCCCGCTTGACGTTGAGTTTTGGGACATCCTGTATATACATACCTATAATACAGGGTGTTCGGCACATCGACCTCGTTTTTTACCGAATTGTTCGGTATTTCAGCACCGTGTTCGGTGTTCGGTATAACGAAAATACCGAAGTATGAGAGGTTCGGTATTTGCTAAATATCGATTCATATCACACTTTACTGTTTCGCAATATCAAATCCATACAGATTTGGCGCGCCGTTGCCTGCCGGCGCGTGCTGTACAGACCCTTGCAGATTTTTGCCGTAAATAATTTGCCATTTTTAAATAAAAAGCGCGAAATGTTGCGCCGAACCACTCGTAAGGTGTTTAACGACGCCCATGGACGTTCGGTCGCATAAGTCATGAAAAGTGTGTTCTTGAAGAATGCAAGGGTCCCCCCTTTGATGTAAAAAGTTCGTTTTTTTTATCTGAACCATCTGGCAACCCTGATCGGTGGTCGCTTCCCGTATCGAGAGCTTTTTCGGGAGCATTTTCAAATTTAGAATATGTACCGGTCGCGCGGGCACTCTTGCAAATTATCCCTAATTTTGTCGTTCTGTTCTGTCTCTGCACTCTGTACTAAGCCTCCGTCGTCTGTCTGTCCGTCCGTCCGTCTGAGGGCTGTATCTCTTGAATCGTAATAGGTAGCCGGTTGAAACTTTCACAGAATACAATTTATTCACTCTGTGTTACTATGGCGGATGAAACAACAAATAAGAAAAACAATAAAAAGTTTAAAATAAAGGGGGGCCGCCATACAAGAAACATTTAATTAAAATAGATTAGTCACACTATTGAATAACAGATGGCGCAAAAGGCTTTTATGCTTGAATATTAACATTTTCGTAATTTTAAAAGACAATTTCATTTTGGTTTTTTATTTTTTCATGACAGTTTTCACATTGGCGTATTTAATTTTCAAATATGACATATGATGTTTCACAGATCACTTTTAAAAAATAAAGTGACGTTACTATGGTAACAGCTGTCAGTGGGCAAACATGGAGACCTGTCATAACATAAACATATCTGATAATTCAAATTCGAAGACCATGCCACCTGAGCGGATAGGCGGATATTATTGATAGCGGATGATACGGAAACCTCCGCGCGCGAGTAAAACTCGCACTTGACAGATTTTTTTAGGAAGGGGGGCCCCCATACTAGAAACGTAAAATAAAATCGATTAGTCACACTATTTAATAATAGGTGGCGCCACAAGCTTTTATACATTGCATTGTTATAGCTGCTAAATTGCCAACGACCTCATTGAGGTGCTGTCATTTTCCCACCGTAAATTGCTATCGACCTCATTGAGGCACCATCCTATTGTACATATCTTCGAAATTAAAATTCGAAGACCATGCTACCTGAGCGGATAGGCGGATATTACTGATAGCGGATAGATACGGAAACCTCCGCGCGCGAGTAAACCTCGCACTTGACAGATTTTATATAGAAAGCGCGCCGAACCACCCGTAAGGTGTCTAACGACACCCATGGATATTCAGTCGTACGCTAGGGTTGCGATGCCATGCCGGCCTGTCAAGTGCCTATTCACGCCTCTCTTGAAGAACCCGAGCGAGACTATACTTGGGGGGAAATATGTGGGCCCTGCCCACATATTTCCATATAGATAGAGCATTCCAGAGTTCTGTGGAGGAAAGATCTGCAGAACCGATTGGTACGGATCCGTAGTAAGTCCAACGTATAGGGACGCAACCTCTGCCCAGTGCGCGTTGTGTGTATGTGGAAAGGGAACGGCGGGATCGCGTTAAACAGCTCCTCCGAGCATCCCCAATTCCCCATGGAATGAGCGATAGAACACACTTAGGGTGCCGAAATCCCTACGGAGTTGCAGTGGTCCTAGATCGCGAGACACGTCGGGGTGACCCACTAGTCGCACGGTTCGACACTGGATCGAATCCAAAGACGCAAGCTGGTATTTAGCTCAAGTGCGAGCAGTACTCCAAGCAGGACTTAATCTGCGATTTATAGAAAAGCAGCCTTTGGCCTGGCGTGAAGTACCGTGGCACCTTATTGAGTACGCCCAGCTTTTTAGAAGTCAGCCTGGCCTTTTCCTCGATATGGCTTCGAAAGTTTAGGTCGTGCGACAGTTAGACTCCGACAACTGCGAGGCAGTCGCTTAATTCTAACGACGTGCCCTTGAAGGAAGGAGCTGGTGTAAATGCCGTTCTGTTCGCACTGAACGCGCAAACATTGTGTCTCGGATGCGTTGAACTCGACCAAATTACCACGGTACCATTCGGAAATAGACCGAAGCGTTTGTTCAAGTTCAGACACAAGTCTTATCGCCTCTTCTCATCCAGAACATCCTGTCTGGCTGAAGGGTGACTGGTGTAGTAGGATCAGCGTGACGTACTGACATCCACATAATTTTAATGACATTGGTACATTATTGTGTGTAAAGGATAAAGAGTTGCGCCTTTGCTAATGATATTGAAGTAACAGGAAGCAGTTTGTGATGTCAATGGCAATAAGTCAGAGGTAGAACTTCTATGGGAGATCGTCAAGCCTGCATACTGGGACCATTGCTCTTTTTTATTTATACCTACTAGGTTTTGCCCGCGGCTTCGCTCGCTGAAGACTCGATTTAACAGCAAATCCGATTTAAAGGCAATTATGATAATAAACAATCATTTCTCTTATATTCTCTCTCTCTCTCTCTCTCTCTCTCTCTCTCTCTCTCTCTCTCTCTCTCTCTCTCTCTCTCTCTCTCTCTCTCTCTCTCTCTCTCTCTCTCTCTCTCTCTCTCTCTCTCTCTCTCTCTCTCTCTCTCTCTCTCTCTCTCTCTCTCTCTCTCTCTCTCTCTCTCTCTCTCTCTCTCTCTCTCTCTCTCTCTCTCTCTCTCTCTCTCTATCTCTTCCTATCTCTCTATCCCTATCTCCCTCCCTCTCCCTCCCTTACATTCCCTCCACTCCTCCTCCCCACCGTCCGTTTTCCTCCCTCCCATTCCTTCCACAACCACACATGGCATTATTAAACAAATATAGTTTCGCGTTTATAATATTATATGGGATATGGTTTGGGATGGGATATACACTTAATTTACAGGAAAACCTAAACGAAAATCCTAAGCCTTCTAGTTTTATCACAGAAAACGGGATGGTACGGAACCCTCGAGTTTATCTTGCTTATTATAAAACATGGCGCCAGTGTGGGACGACGAAATGGTTAACATAATTTTTTAAATGATCCATCATACATGCGTAAATCAATTAACACTAAAGCTAAGCGCAAACTGGCGCGGTGGTGGCGGTCATAGCGGTGGCGGCCAATGTAGCGGTGGCGGTGGCGTTCAAAAGTCGCGCAGATCAGAGCGTTCAGATTCGACGGCGGTGGTTCCGCGGTGGTTGCGTAATTTCTAAATTTTCGTACTTTTAATTACAAAATTGAAAAAATTTTCCTTTTTTTTTACTCTTAAATTTAACATTTTTTTTATTGTTTACTTTTGTTTTACTTTTTTTGAATTCCGCGTGAGCAGTATTGTATAGAATTGAGTGATTGTAGGCCTCGTTTATAATTATTTCCTCCATCCTTTCGTCAGTTCCTATGATTATCACGCGATCAGATGCTGCAGGCGCGATCTGATCGCCACCGCCGCCACCGCCGCGATCAGACCGCGCACTGACCGCACGCGTGCAGCGATAGACCGCGCCAGTGTGCGCTTGCACACACAATTGCATATAACCTATCTGATCGCCACCGCCACCGCCACCGTCGTGATCGCCTTGATCGCGCCAGTTTGCGCTTAGCTTTACTAGGTGGTAGGCTCAAATTGTAGCCGACTGGGTTGGTAAGACGGCCGCATAGCAGCCTCGGTTGTGTTTTCCTCTATTCCAGTATAGCCAGCAATCCAGGGAAGTCTCCGGTATGGCACCTACCTTTTCGGAGGTGATATTGGCTGGTCGGAGCATGTGCTTTGGCCCCTCCGACTCAACCACCCATACCGGATTACATAAAAAAAAATTAAAAAACACGTTTTTCTTCTCAGCAAATAGTTTCTAACCCACCATTTATTTCGAGCAGACATTGCCATAATTAAATAAATGTATGTACACACAACAACACTACCTCCTCAGGCGACATACTCGAAATAACTGGCTGGTGTGGACGGCGAAGTCTCCGAAACATTGTTTCTATAAACATCTACGTGGTCTTTCAGAAACTAGTTTACGAAACATTGTTTACTAGTGAATTCGTGGCTGAATTGCTGAATAATGGGCTGACATTATGGGTGTGGAAAATTGTAAAACTCAGATTCCATAAAAAAATTGTAAAAAAAATGCGGAGGTCTTTCAACGATAAAAATGTAAAAAAAAGGTTGATAATCATAAAATGTTTTCTAACCGTTTCAAAGTTTGTGTGAACATAGTTTATAGGTAGGTACGAGCAAAAGTTGCATGACCAAAGATTGTACGAGCAAAGGTTGTACAAGTAAAATGTTGTATTAGCAAAGTGTATATGGCCAAAGGTTGTATTTGTATTAGCAAATGAATGCGTAGAAATGTGCCGTTGCTGGTTCGTATCGAGCACGTATAGTCAGTGCAGTGGTAGAGAACGACACAGCCTCCGCCACCCGAGCCGCCGCCGCCGCCGTGTCGAGTCGAGAGCGAGACGTGTATCGATCGAGCCGGGGGGCGGAGTGCTGAGTCGGCACTCGCGCGCGGCGGGGCGGGGCGGGGCTGCGGGGAGCCGCGCCTCGCCCCGCTGCCCCGCCCCGCAGCACCTACCCGCTGAGCGTCGGCCTTCAACTGTGTAACGGGGACAACTGGGAGTAAGTACTTGACACGTAGTAGCAAGAAAATTGTATCATCTAGTCTAGGTACCGGTCATAAAATCATAAAATTTGCATGTCTACATTCACAATAATTGAAAAAAAAAATTCATTGAGATGATTTTCAGATTTTTGTCTTTGTATGTTTGTCTGTTTGTTTGACTAAACATAATGTAAAAAATGCTGAAGTACTGGACCGTACTGGACGTAAGATTGTCTAGCTAGTGGGTATAGCTAGCTAGCAAGGGAAGTCTCCGGTATTGCACGTTCTCGAAGGTTATATAGACTGGACGGAGCATCTGTAGTCCGAGGGTCAATAACTGACCGTTCTAGCCTCTCTGACTCAGCTATCAATACCGGATTACACAAAAAAAGTGTATTTCTTATAGCGGAATTTATTTTTCTAAACTATCACAGTAAAACTAAATGCCACGCGAGCGGAGCCATGCACGGGCTCAGCTAGTTACGCATACAGAATGTTTCAGGATAGGCTTGATAAGCTTCAGGAATAGAAAGTACTCATTATTAGAAGAAGAAAATCCTTATCACTCAAATCTAATATGGAAATTGTAAGGGAGATTGGGCAACAGTGCTGTCTAGGTCTAGGGAGTGCAATGACCTAGTCCAGACCAGACCCCTTTTTCTTTTGGTGTTATTGAAATTTCAGTGTTTGCGGTAGACCTACATGCAGTTCAATTCATTTATATCCATGAGTTAATGATCTTATTTTTAATTTAACAAAGGCGCACATACAGTTATTTGCAAAATCTGGGCGGACAAAATTATTTTTGTGTCTAATTAGATTATTATGAATTATTGTTAAAAATTTACATACAAAATTATTATTATTTTTTTATTTACTTTTAAGTCATTTTATCAACAATTCAAGACTTATTAACTTCTGCAATAATATATACATAGGTAATAGGGTATGCAATTAAGACTAGGTAAAGGTACGTAGTTAACCCCCTCATTGTCTTTATTCTTCGTTATGACTTTCTGACGAAGACTCTACATTTTATTGATTAACATCTTGTTTAGGTAAAAAAGTCATTTATACGGACGTATCCGGGCATGTTTACATTGTTATTTAATTGGAAATAGTGCCTAGAATAACTCAAAATAAAAATCATAGCCCGATATATCACGATACACAAACAAAAACTTTAGCTAAGGATAAAATTGATCAAAACCAGGGAATAAATCTGGGTTATTTTTATAAGTTTAAAAAAAGTTATAGTTAATAGATTATCGCTATTCTTTGAAAACAATTATTAGCCTCTTACCTGCTAATACTTCGAATTTGATTATTTTTATGAGCGCGCCACGAGAAGTGATACGTGAAAGGGTGAAACGATCGAATTCCGACTGATGCTACGCGAGTGGGCGGCCAGAGAGAGGGGGGCGCGCCTGATCATTGTTCATCGGTTTGTTATCTCCACCTGAAACCAGTTTTTACAACTATTTTGCAATTTCGTTTTCGGGACTAATGTCCGCCCAGATTTTGCTAATACCTGTATGTGCGACGTTAACCGTTCACCATATCTTTATGAAACGATTTTCACCAAAACTACTATAAAATTACCTATTCTGGGAAGACGGTCCAGAGCCTTTCGTTCTAAAATATGGACCCATTTCGAACCCTCAAGTTACAAAACCCTAACCTGAAACAGCCTGTATACCTTCACCAGAAATTAATTTTAACCTTGACCTATATTTTCTAGATTGTTCTTACACTACAGCGTACATACGTAAATAATTTCTTCTAAAATGAAGTTCTGACAGGAAGGTGTAAAAACAGAATTTGTTCAGCAAACTGAACATAACCACGAACACGAAGGCCTAAACAGCTTACAGCTTTTTATGAAGCCATGATACCATGTTATGGTCGGCTACATCAACTAGGTACCTGAAGCGTTCAGCTCATATAGTTAGAAGACTTATACATCGTTTTCTGCACATCGCTATATCCTATCGTTTTATAGAGTTTTTGCATATTTACGTACCGAAGTAAAAAATGTGCCTGCATTATGAAGGCAGATGTGTGATAGCTACGTAAGTAGCGAGTGATCTTGTACGGAGGTGGCTGGATGGGGCCTCGCGAAATGACTCGGCGTGATTTGAACCCGAGTACCGTGGCGTTAAGTAGTGTCGACGAAGACGGTACGATTGGTTGGCGTTTCAAAGGTCATCCACGATTATTGACCTAAATTTATGTAATACATCGATTACTACAAAACCCATTTTTTTATTGAAAGCGCGACATGTGGTGCCGTGCCGAGCCACCCATAAGGTGTCTAACGACGCCCATGGACTTTCGGTCGTATGCGGGGTACATAGGCATATTTCGTTGATGTACTTATTAATGTATATATTATTTATTGGACATACATTCATACAAAGTTGGGACAATAGGCGAGCTTAATGCCATAAGGCATTGTACTCTAGCTAAACTTTGTATGTGAGAGTTGCACGCAAGCGAACAAGGAATGTTTATGGTTGTGTAAACTGAAAGACCACTAAAAGAATTAGTACTTATAATAGTTTTCAGTCACTACTGAACAGTTGAATATTTGAAAATTTGAATTAGATTACTAGGCGATCTATCTTATACCTACATAGATACCTACATACAAGTTATACCTACATAGATAACATATTTTTCATTTCAATAACTTTTTGTTAGATAACTATCTGAAAACCTTATAAAAACTATAGAATTGTATCGATCAAGCGGTGAACTTTGTTTATATAGGAAACTAGTTGTGCCCGTGGCTCCGCTTGCGGTAAAGTCGGTTATGTAAAGTCGTCTATATAAATCGGTAGTTTTGAGTAAATCACATGAAAGTTAACCGTACATACATACACGCAGATGGGAGACGTTGAATCTTATATTGTGTAGGGATAGGGAACACACTCACAGGAAGTAAGACCATTAAATGTACACGCCGCGCGCCATACGAGTTACGACACGTACTACCACTATTTGATTTATATGAGCACTACCTTTTCGCTTCGCGTGACTTTTTCCTTTAGCTCGTTTAAAACCTAAAACCATCTTTTTTTTTTTATGGAATCTGACACGGATGGCTACATCACCTACAACGTCCGTGATGTCAGCCCATAACACCGGGTGAACTAGGTGCCATGTCAGTGCTTCCCTTCATTTCATGTCGACTACACTGAAAACAGTTACTATTTACAGTTGCTTCCCCCTTTGATCGTGCCGGCTACACTGAACTGGTCGGAAAACACAAACTATTTACATAGCCGTTTAGACCGATGTTTCATTCAGTGCGGTGGTACAAACCCGGGCGGGTTAAACCCTACCACCAAGTAAGATTAGGAGGGAAGGGACCTACAGTTTTACGAGGAATCCGAACCTCGGTCAGCCTCCAACGGTCAGCGGTCACCCATCCAAGTACTGACCGCACCCAGCGTTGCTTAACATTCAATAGCGACAGTTGACTGTCTGCACCACTGAGCTATCGAGGCTGACAAGCCATCTTTAGAAGTGACACAATGTAACAATGAAAACCATATTGTTAATCGATGAAGTCGTTCTCGAGTTATAAGGATGTTCAAATATTGAGGTACGTAACAGAGCCGCCGCGGGCGGCCGGCCGCCTGTAGAAAATTCGCTGTATTTATTAGGATTCATATTATGGTAGTATGTACAAATTCAACGCTTGAACATGTCACAATGCATCTACATTTTTTTTATATCCATTTCGATAACCTACAAACGAGAGCCAGTAAATAGATTCAGGAGTTTTTTTAAATTATAAATATTTTGTTATCTACATAATAAATAAAGACCACATATGTTTTTTTGAAGCAATAAAGTATTTCTATCCTATCTATCTATATATCTATCTAAGGTTATATAAAATACTGTTTGTGAGCAAGATTAAAATGTTACTGAGAATTCTGACTAGGACTTGAAATAGTCTGGCACTAGAGCTCCTGCCCCGTCGACTATAGGTGTAATCCCGTACGTGACGTCACATCATTAGCACAGCACCGGCGCCGGTTATCACTTCATTCCGGATGAAAAAATTTCAACAGCCCTCCAGCGGCGCCGCACTCAATATTATAATGCTTTATTAATTTCCACCTTCATAAATATTAGATGCCGCCACTTCATTATAAGCTGAGCGTAGAGCGCTAGAGTAGCTATCAGCTATAGGCTACATATACACATTTTATCAACGAATATTGTATGCAGCTTCAGTAAGTAGGTGCCATGGCGAAGGAAGGAAAAAAAAGTTGCACTAGCTCATCTACCATACCACGAAGAAATTATTTCCCGCGTTCTTCTTAGAGGCTTCCTCTTACTTAGAGTGTTTTTCCTTTTCAGTGGTGCGTGTTAATATTTATTTATTTATTAGTTTCATAATACTGCATTATGGCGACCGCGCGCTGAACAAATGATGATTTTATAGACTTTTTTTTGCGTTATTTTGAAATCGATAATAGTAATCTTCAATCAATGTCCACAGTGTAGAGCCCGCATGTTGTGGAGTCGGTCGGGCCGTGCGGCGCGGGCAGGGCGTGTCGGCTGCGTGTCCTTGATGGTGACTGGACTGCCACAAAAATATACTCGGGACGTGACGTCCCATCCTAAGTGGACGTTTACTATGCTAATGAGGCTGGCTGACCGTCGCCGCCGCCTCCGCCGCCCGTTATTTTTTTCAAATTCGAACAAATATTGACCCACATTGTCCCCGCCGCCGTAATCACACCCTCGGGTCGAGGTGAGCACAAACAGTTGCCTCGTGTGAACACCGCTTTATGAGTCGGAATATTAATTCGAACATAAAGGGACAGTTTATCGCACCATTTGTACTGGAATTACGTTTTTGATTAACAACTTAAATTCAAAATTTTTTCATTGGGTATATTCTGAAAGAATTTCGTGTTTACACATCTCATGTTTCTAATGGCCAAAACACAAAGCCAATCAGAAAACACTAATTTTAATATTATAAGCAAAAGCTAACTTACCGGTGGTGTATGTAAAAAATGTATGAAATAAAAAAAATCGAACCTTAAAGTAGAAGGCGGTCGGTTATTTTTGCTTACTTTAGCACCGCCTTCAACTCTAGGGTTCGATTTTTTTTATTTCATACATTTTTGAAGGCGGTTTTTATTTTTTTTTTAATAGTTTTTTATTTCGCAGCTTTTTTTAGTAATTTTTTGCTATTATTGTTTATTGTTTATTGTATAATTTCATCCATAGGTAGGTACCCTACGTTTGGATATATCGAAAAGTCCGCCAGTTCTAAATTCAATGCGAAGAAGAATGTACTCGGCGGAATCGCTCGGACTTCGGCCTCGCGATTCCGCCTCGCTTTCCAATCCGATCTTGTCCAAATTAAAATGGGACCACAGGGGAAGGACCAGCTTTCAAATAAAAAATCATCAAAATCGGTTCATCCAGTCGAAAGTTCTGAGGGGACAAACATAAAAAAAAATACAGTCGAATTGAGAAACTCCTCCTTTTTTTGAAGTCGGTTAAAAAGTGGCATACCAATTGATTACTATAAGATTCAGATATTTGTATCTCTGTAATCTGTCCTCATATTCGCCAAGTCACTGGCTCGCTCGACGCTCCATCCGTTGTCCAATTAATTCAGGGGTGCTGCAAAGCTCGTGTGTTTGTCGGTCAGGGCGCCCTCACCTCAGCACATCATCATACAAATGGCACATTATCGCTGTCCTCTAGGCCGGCTAACGGCCCTCGCCGCACCACCGCACCGCACCGATGTCCGGCGCACGCTTATCTAACGGCGCGGCGGCGCGGCGTAAACTATATTTGTTTTATACCCATCTCGTCCGGTCGAGACTCGCCATGGCTTGCTTTCAGGAGAAAGATATAGAGAACGCGAAGTGCGAGAGGGTACGTGTGTGTGTATACCTATAATGGAAACCATGAACAAGAATTAGTCTCCATTGGAACATACAATGCCTATGGATTTAGCAATGGGAGAAAACCCAGCTGAAGTTATATGTGCTTCAAATTAGGCGTAAGCGATGAGAAAGAATTTATATTAATACTTTAAAGAAAAAAAATTGAACATATATCTGTTGCGACTTACTATTCAATTTAATCGACTTAAAACAAGGAGGATTTTTTCAATTCGACAGGTACCTTGTCGTTCGATTCAATTCGAAATTTGTATCCTTTATTGATCATCTTTTTTTACATCTTTTTTTAAATCATTTTAAATTCATGTTGCCCGATTACTCTGAGGTGGCTGGTCGGATCGAACAAAGTGATTTTAGTAGAAAACGTATGATTTGGAAAGAATTTTCTTTTTTATGGAAACTGACACGTTTGGCTACATCACCTACAACATCCGTGATGTCAGCCCATAACACCGGATGAACTTGGTGCCACGTCAGTGCTTCCCTTCGGTCGTGCCGGCTACACTGAACTGGACGGAAAACACAAACGTGGTAGAATGGTGGTATCAACCCGGGCGGGTTAAACCCTACCACCTAGTAATATAAGAAGGGAGTCATATCCCTTAGTCGCCTTATACGACATACACGGGGAGAGATGCAGTGGGGCTATTCTTTTAAAGTACCGGCCCGACACGGTACAAGAATAGCGATAACCGACCGATTTCAAGAAATACGTAAAGTATTCGATATATCTAAAATATATGGAATACTCTGATAGAACCGAAGAGAAATATCGTCACAAAAAGTTCCAGAAAACCTCATTGAATCCGCCATAAGCAAAGATGAAAATATCGACCAGGCAAGCAATCACCAGGCCAGGCAATCACACCAACAAGCGCAGCAGACGTACTACGGAAAACATTCCCGAAAATTCCGGACGCAAACTTCCAAACGTCGGACGAATCCAAGGATACTTATAGTTACAATATGGAATTTTGAAGAGTAAATAATAAATGATTTAGTGATAAATAGAGAACTTTATAGAGATGTTCCGTTTTTCCGAACTAACCCGGTCATCCTGAAAAATAATTTATTTTTAAATAACTTAATTCAGAATTTTCCGAACTGATGGTGTACCAATGCTTATTAGTTTCTTCTTTTATGCTTATTAATATCTACTTAGTAGTATCCGAGTTTATCTGGAAAATCGGAAAACAATATTGTATGACTAAAAAGAGTGATATAGAAAACAGTTTAAAACAAACTTCAAAAAACAACTACAAAGGACTAAAAAGTATTAAATAACATTTCCACGATAACAAAACCGTTTCGATTCTTAACGGATCCTTGCGTTCAAGACGGTGCAAAAGTACATCTGAAATTATACTTAAAAATGTTTGTGTTTTAGTATATGAATCGAAACGGTTTTATTTGGTTTTCAATGAAATTTTATTTCATACTCTTTATCGTTTTTCCACAAATTGGAAGTCGGTTCAATGTATAACAATGGTTCAAAGTTAATATTATAGTAAAAAATTCTGTCACACTCACTCAATCTCAGCATGCTTATAATTTTTAGGGTTCCGTAGTCAACAAGGAAACCTTATAGTTTCACCATGTTTATAAAATGGGTCAGGTGTCTTTCCGTCCGTCCTTCCGTCTGTCTGTCTGCCCTGACCGAGGTGATTACTACGGAACGTAAAACTCAATAAATAGAAAAAAAAATTGTCCTTATGGCATGAAAACTATTTTGAACAGTAGAACAGTTTATGATTATTATCTTTTATTTTAGCATTCTAGTCGACTGCGGCGGCGACACGCGCGCGGGAGACACGGTGCGACCGCGTGATCGCCGCACACACTCTCGCCACGCGTGCTACGGAACCCTTTGTGTATGATCATTGATCAACGTTCGCGCAGGCTTTTTTATCGATTAAATTGATTTACATGTGGAGCATAGTATGGCATAGTGAACTATAAACGAACAATCCAAGATAGTACTTTAAAAAAACAATTTTATTTTATCGATTCATTTAATTACGAAACAATAGAGATGAATTATTACCATAAACAATAAACAATGTTAGCTCAAATGTAATACGCAGATAAGAAAGGGTCTCAGAATATCGTGTTGCATTATTAAGTGCTTGCTATTATTGCTACAGACTAAATGTTTATTTTGCGACCGGATAGGACGAGACGTGTTCCACGAAGCTAGGCAGGCTAATCTCTTGCATGCAGCTTGCATGACGTAACACCTACTATAATTGCTGTTTTGACATTGTACGAGTAGGTAAGTTTTGTTTAGATTTTGTTCGGCTTGCAAGGAGCATTTATTTTAAAAATAACAAATTATTAATTTTCTCTATCCATCAATATTATGACGCCTCTATTGACTTTTTATTTCATATTCCTAAATTCATTCCTAAGCAAGTGAACGAATTTGATCTGGGGAATATGTTCATGCGGGATGGAAAATGTGAAGGAGATGTAGAAAAGAGAGTGAAAGCCGGCAACCAAGTGAATGGGGCGTTGCACGCTATTATGAGCAGCCAAAGTATGTCAACTAGGGCACGTTTGGCTGTCCATGGTGGAGTGCTGGCCCCTACACTTATGTACGGGCGTGAAAGTTGGGCACGGCAGACGAAGCATGAAAGCAGGATTAATGCTGTGGAAATGCGCGCGTTGAGTAGTATGTGTAGTTACAATGAAAGATAGATTGAGAAATAGTGCAGTGCGAGAGCGCTGTGGGCTGAAAGAAGATATAGTGACAAGGATTGAGAAAGCTGAGCAAGCTGAAGTGGCAGTGGGCTGGGCACATCTGTCGCAGACCCGACAACCGATGGGGTAGACGGGTGCTCGAATGGAGGCCACGTACAAGCAAACGTAGCGTGGGACGCCCCCCGGCTAGGTGGACAGATGACCTAAAAAATGTAGCCGGGAGTGGATGGATGAGAAGAGCGGAAGACCGCGTGTGGTGGCGTGCCTTGGGAGAGGCCTATGTCCAGCAGTGGACCGATACCGGCTGATGATGATGATGATGATTGAGAAAGGGGTGCTTCGGTGGTTCGGTCATGTTGGAAGAATGGATGATAGGAGACTAACGAAAGAAATTTCTGAAGCAAATGTGAGTGGAAAAGTCGGGAAGGGTCGCCCTAGACGCACGTACCTGGACCAGATCGGGCATGTGCTCAAAAGGGTCAAGTGCTTAGTACCCGTAACCGACGAGCATGCATGAAGAACATTATGGGAGGGGAAGAGGCGGCAGAGGTGTGTCAGGATCGTTGTCGATCCGTTGTCTCAGCCTACCCCACCGGGAAACAGGCGTGACGCTATGTAGTGTAGTATTCCTAAATTCTTTTTGTACTACCTATATCGTTTAAACCAGTGGTTCTTAACCGGTGGTCCGCGGACCACGGGTGGTCCGCGGAAGCTCCCGAAGTGGTCCGCGAAGCCATCCTAAGAATATAAAATAAGTGACATAAGTCGACAAAAGGACGCGCGGGGAGAGTTCGCTACGAGTGAGTAAGAGCCAGTCAAGTCAGTCAGTGTGGCCAGTCGGGTCTTGTCAAATGCTACCTGAAATTGATAAAAAAATGTTTTCAAAAACATTAAACCGCCTTCAAAAAATCGTTATAATAACTAAGAAGAAATCAAGTTGATTTGAAAAGTAAACCGAAAAGTAAACATTCGATGCAGGAATTAAACTTGAAGATTTTTGGAGCCAAAAGGCAATATATTTCCCAAAGATTCGCGAAATTGCTGTACGTTCATCATCATCATCAGCCTGTATTGGTCCACTGCTGGACATAGGCCTCTCCCAAGGCACGCCACCACACGCGGTCTTCCGCTCTTCTCATCCATCCTAACTTTATTTTCATCGACATATTTTATCTACGCGAGCAGGGGTTCTCGGCGCTTTTGATAATTAAAAACAAGAACCGAAATCGGTTGGATGCTAGTGCCGACATGCGTTTGGCTTTGAGTAGAACTGAACCAAGGATTCAGCAGTTAGTAAAGAGTATGCAGTCACAAAAATCGCATTAAAATATATGTCGGTAATATAAAACTTTCGTAAAAAATAAAATACCGTTGGCTTTGATGGAACAATTTTATTGTATACGTGTTTTATTTGTAGAGTAGAAGATAGAACAACTGTAAATTATATTACCTCCAAACAGTTGGTGGTCCCTGGCAAGACAGAAATTTAGTCAAATGGTCCCTCATCACTAAAAGGTTAAGAACCACTGGTTTAAACGCACGTCCACTCGCACGCCTCAAAGATTCAAAGGTTCACTGGAAGAAATCTCTATAAGAGATGAGTCCGCCTTTGCACCACATACTATTGTGTAGGTAAACTGTGTTCTACATATATCTATATAATTTTTGTGGAACAATAAAGAATATCTATGAAAACTACTTTCGTAGACATGGATAAATGCAAGAACGTTATATATAAGAGCTAACGTTCTTGGATAAATGGTACTCAGGAACATGAAATTTTATGGTTGATTATAATGGTTCCTTTTCTGATGTGTAGTGGTATGAGCAAATAATGTAAAAACATACGATATACGGATGCGGATACAGGATACGACAATAATAACAACATTATGTAAGAATTTAATTCTTAGAAAATTTGTGTATTCACAATGGCGAGATAAGAAATCAGTGTTTCGGAGTAATTGGGAGTAGGGGAAACAAATATACTATAAATCAATCGTGGTAACACAATTACTGTTCTTCCACATTGATTAATTGTATAAAGTGGTTAAGATATTTCCATGTTTCAATTAATCGATTAATTATTGTTTTCTTAGTTTAACTCTCGGCCAAGTTCTCTGTATTACTTCTATTGTAGTACTCAAGATAAGGCTCTTCCGTTCGGTCAGCGTCAGCGTATGTAGAGGCTAAATATTATTTCAGTTTATGCAATGCCATAAAAGTGGCCGAGACAAACAGAAACATAGTCGGAAACCGATAAAGAGAGTAGATGCTATAAATCAGTGGATATGTCGATATACGGCGGGAGTCCGGGAGAGTCTGGGAGCCTCCGGGATAGTCCGGGGGCGCGCCCGGGAGCGACCGGGAGCTAGTTCCAGCGCGGAGGGACACTGCCGCTACGGACTGTCCTCCCATTTCAACTCCACTACTTGATTTGTCGCGCCACCAACCAAACCGGTCAGTGTTGTGCCACCAACTCGATCAGCTCTGCAAGTCATTTAGATAGTAATAAAAACATCTATTGGAATAATAATAGACTCTGATAGGAATTAAAAGTCAACGACAAACGTATGGTAGCTCGATAATACCTACCGACATATCTATAACTTATAACTTTGGATCCTTTGGATCAATGTCATTCAGAAGACTATACAGAAATAGTTTTATAAAAAATAGGCACGTTACAAAATATAATCTTGATGGAATATAAAATTATTTGTTTTTATCTATTGTTATCCATTACGCAATTACTATTGTTGATAACTTTTTATTACCCTACTGCGCGAAGCAAAAAGGAGGGTACTTTATGTTTTTTGTACTATGGTTCTGAAGCGGTGCAAACATTTCTAGCCATTAGCTAAACTGTTAAAATGATTAAACTTACTTTATAATTTGTTTGTAGTCCAAATATTTACATAAACATGATGCATTTAATTTTGTGTACCACATATTATATTTAATAAAAACATTTCACAATATTTATTTTTTATTTTTCTTAATCAACGACATCACCAAATACGTCCTTAATTTAATTGTTTCTGAATGTTTTTGCTGATGCGGCCATGTGGTAAATATTTATTCGACCTACTAATGGAAAATTTCGAACTGCTGATATTAAATTTTTGCATCATGTCGGTTACCAAAGTCTGAATACCGAGCGTTGAACCATTGTTTTCGCGTTCTTTGCTAAAATCGATAAACTTTAATTCGCAATATTGAAAGAGTGAACACATTTTTTCGAGTTCGAAAGCATGAAAGAATGAAATACCTACGTGTTGTCATTAAGATAATAAAATTTGGTCTGACATTAAATATTGTTTTATTTGTGAAGATAATATAAACCCAGTCAGATTTACATAGATTGAACCCCTGCCTGACCTTAGCCATTAATCACCGATCGACAATTATGTACAATTTTCAATTATTCGCTATTTATTTAAGTTTTTTATTTATATATTACGTCACAAACTCTAAACTGATAAACATTATCGACGTTATTTCGCAACCCTAGAGCCTCCACCGGCCTACGCAGCTCGCATCTTCCCCACACGGTCAAGAATATCTTAACTATTATTGTGGAGTCGTTTCCTCGCGTTGCATAATCACACGACCCCACTGAACATAAAGCTCCATTGTCGATGTATTTCGATTTGTTTTCCTAACTGTGCGCTCCTTCTCGATCGCTCCTTTCGCTGTTTATAGCTAATTCGACTAAAGTACAATTCGCAAAATTGAGATATTTGCCGCTTTTAGGGTTCCATAACCCTTATAAAAACGGTCAGATGTCTGAACGGCCGTCCGTCCATCTGTCTGTCATACGCGCTGGTCGCGGAGCGAGGCTACGGAACCCTCTGTGTGAGGTTTTTTATATTTTTTGTCCATTCGATTATTCTATTTAGATCATAAAAAATACATAAAATGTTAATATTTTATATCAAAATGAAGATTATAATGTGTATTTTGAAAAAAAATTATGTTTGTGTGTTACCTACCTATGTACCTATCTCAATAGTGTCATATATTAGAAATTGATTAACCCTGAAATGCGGTTTATGTTTCTTTAATCTAACTTAACTGGGGTCATAAGAGTCCGTTCCGCTTTGTGACCCTCTTGGCTCCTTGTTAACTCCGCCCCCTGCCTGATGCACGTGCCTGCGTTGATATTTACGCAATCTAGAATTTTTTACATTGTAAGGTTTTTTAAGGGGAATTTAAGGTTTAAAATACAAAATAATAAATGGAATATATATTCTGCCTTACAACGTGAGGCGGAAGTATAGGTACGCTAAGCCGCGTATTTACGTAAACGTGTCAATAAGTCGCCGACCTAATTCGACGTTAACACGCTTAACCCGAAGCCTTATTAGCTTCATTTGTTTGGAGTGGACAGAAGGTCAAGCTGTCTGCTCCGTCAATATTGAAATACTCTAACAGAAATTGTCATTTGCTTATAATTAATTGTCCAATCGTACATACATACCGTCACGCCTGTTTCCCGGTGGGGTAGGCAGAGACAACAGATCTCCACATGCCAATCGTAACCATGGGAAACAATCAGAGTTATGTGTCTACTTATGTATTTTTAATCCCCGACGAAAATAGAGGAGTGTTATAAGTTTAATGAGGGTGTGTATGGGTGTGTCTGTCTGTGGCATCGTAGCTCCCAAACGGTTGGACCGATTTGGATGCAGTTTTTTTATTGGAGCTGGTTTAATCGAGATGGTTGTAGCTAGGATTGTAATCAAATAATCAAGTAATTAAGTAATCAAAAAATTATAATCTTAAAAAGAGGACCGACTTCAATTCGGTTTTACAAAAAAAGCTTAAAATAATGTTTAAATATGTTTTAATCAGTTTGGCATTTGTGCTCCACTTAGCCACGGCCAATATTTTATTATTTTAAGGCTCATAATTGTTATAAATTTTTTAGATTATTTCTATAAATAAACTAATTTCATTGTTTATTGTTTATTGCATAATTTCATCCATAGGTAAGGTAACCTACATTTGGATATGTCGAAAACTCCGCCAGTTCTAAATTGCATAAGTGAATAAAGAACATCTATTGCTTAAGTGAATATAAGAACACAAATTCTAGTAAATACATCGGCCAACCTACATTGGGTATGTGTGTATGTCGTTGCTTGCCCCGATTCAAATTAGGCTAATAACATCGACAGTTTTGTTTATTTGGCGAAGTTTCCTCGCAGAATATTTATAGTTTCCGTATCGTTCATTATGCGTATTGAATGATCAGAGACGCTTGTTCGGGTGCGGTATAAATCTCAATCAGTGTACTAAATAACAGAGAGAGAGGCGGGCAAGTTCGCCCTAGCGCCGCGCCGCCGCCGCCCCGCGCCGCGCCTCCGCCCCGAGCGCGGGCCTCAGCTACTTTCGGCAAGTTTCATGAAGTTCTGGACGCTCGCTCGTTACTGCTGTAGATAATATAACTAAGTATTCCAATGCAATATACCTATACTATAGCGTGTGTACTGGAAACTATATATCACTAACATTAATTAACTAGTCAGTTGTATCACTCAGCAACGTAAGCTGCTACTCAAAAGGAATGATTCAATGGCGACCTTATAGTTTTGATATAGGTAGGTACCAAATGATAATTTCGTTTTTATTGAAAGCGCGACATGTGGCGCCGAACCACGCATAAGGTGTCTAAAGACGTCAATGGACATTCGGTCGTATGCTGGGGTTGCGAATGCCATTCTGGCCTGCCAGGTGCCTTTTCGTGCCCCTCTTGAAGGACCCGAGACTGTACTTGGGGGGAAATATATGGGCAGAGAGAGCGTTCTCCAGGTTTACCGGTCCTATATAGGAAAGATCTGCAGAACCGATTGGTACGCATCTACACTTCCCGACTACAGCATTTTCTAGTGATCTTTCCACATTTCCGAAATTTTTTGCAGTCGGGGTTTACACATGTTTTATTTTATTCATTTTAGTTCCAGACCATTCAGCGTGATATATTTTTGAAATCGCCTTTCAACAACGATACCAATTCCGTATCGTTGTCAAGAGCTCGATAAGGCGAACGAACCATTCGATGGGGTTTGAAGAAAGACTATTTTCAAAATTGGGCAATGTGCCGCCTAAATGCCGCCATTTTGAATTTTCACATTTTTATAACCTACGCACTTAACCGCAAAGACGAATCCAACGACACCTCATATGCTATTAATAAATCCATCAAGCTCTTTAGGCTACAGAGCATGCCAAAAGGCATACTCGTACCTAAATACACTCGAAAAACATTACCCTTCTTATTGCTTCGCGCATTCGGGTAAAAAGACCAAATTCGCTGCAAGGAAAGAAATGATTGCGAGGACAGGAAATACATTTTATTTCAGCCATTTACAATTTATTATATTATTTGGTAGCTTCTCTGTTCCCAACCCTTCGTTGGGTAAAACGGAAGCAATAACTATAATGTACCCAGCGCACAGTGGTGGACGTCAATATTCCTGGACTTTTTCGTGTAGTTAAGAAAAACAAGAGCGCCATAACTCTCCGGGCGCTGATCTGATAGGGTCTGTAATGGCAGTAATGGTTCCGCTGGTCAGCCGCCCGCATGCAAATAAATCTGCGGCCCGATGCAATGATGTGTGGAAAATGGGCTGACTCGGTCACCCCTTGCCGGCCGCGCGCCGCCGTCCCGCCCCGCCCCGCCCCGCCGATACCTACATACATAGCTTGTGAGGTCAACTTCGAGTAGGTGCCTTATTTATTTATTTATTTATTTATTTATTTATGGATAGCGCGACATGTGGCATCGTTTCACCTACAAGTAGGTGTCTAACGATGCCCGTGGACATTCTGTCACGCACGGGAATTGCGAATGCCATGCCGGCCTGACAGGAGACATTTCACGCCCCTTTTCAAAAACCCCAGGCTGTACTTAGGAGGAAATAGGTGGGCAGGGAGTGCGTTCAACATTATTTGTTATTATGTCATTATAGTAACTGTGTAGGTATACATTCTCCGGTTCCGACTGTTTAAATGTTGCCAGATGCAATAACGCATGGTGTTATTATCAGCCCTAAATATCTGCAATATTCAATTGATAACTTGGTATTGGCGTTATAAAAAAAAACTAATTTTCTTCTCGGCAGTATTGTTTTTTTTTTACGATGATTACACGGAGACCGAACCGGGGGTGGGGCAGTTAGTGCAATAAAACAGGATCGCGTCCGCGACCCGACGCGACGACTCCTCGAGCGTCGCCGCGCCGGTCGCGACCCCTCCACCACCGCCCAGCGGTGAAGCGAACCCCCGGCGACTCCCGCTTTAAAATAATGTCGTAAAAATAAAACTATTATACGATTTATTGCGTTTTTATTTTACTTTATAAATAATGTATTTTCTTTTGAAAGTGAAGCCAATTTTATATTTTAGGCTTACCCAGCTGATAGATGTTCTACGAAGAGGAAGGATAGGGTTCTTACAGTAGTTATCTATCACTATTACACGAATCTAACTTAAGGCCGAATAATTATAATAAATGGAATATATTTTTACAAACATAGTTGTATTTATTTTTCTTTCCAATTCCTTGGACTACTTCCTTCGACGAGTATTACTGACTCAACATCTTCACCTGTTTTTCCTTTTTTTCTGCTAAAAAGAGAACGATAAAAGTCAGAACAAATGATAGTCAATAAAATAAATAGCAACGAGCCAGCTACGCGGGCGGGGGCGGGGCGGGGGGGGAGGGGGCGAGGGGCGAGGTCTCCGGTAAATAAGTCCGGCCGTGATGTGCCCCGGGGGCTGCCGTCTCCTTTATTTTATTGTCTCCTCAATTGGCTCTTCAAACTGACTCAGAGTGTGAAGACTCCTCGCATATTGCAGTCTCGGTAGCACAGACTCCGCGGCCCCCGCCGCGCTAGATCCCGGCTACAGATTACAATATACTCCATGTATCTACTGTGTATCTACTATACTATACGGAGACAGACTTCCTTCATAAAAGAGTGGGGCTAAAGTCCCGACATTTTTATACTTTAGAGCCGAGATTATTTGAGAGATCGACTAGAAGGAAATGCCGTGAAATATTTTTAATAAAATGTCCTCCGCATTGAGCGCTCGGTAAACATCGGAACAATACTACTATCCCTCGATGGAATTGTAAAGCACAATGTCAAATACAAATGTCTCTCAATGTACATTTTGACTTTATTGTGAACTTGTATTATCTACTCAGTAGGTACGTAGTTACCTAGGTTTTCAATAAAATATATGTTTTAATCCAATCACGGCACAGCCAGCATGGCGCCTCAATGAGCGCGGTGCGGTTTCACGGGGCACTGGAAATAATGGGAAAATGTTCGTTATCTCCCATTTAATATAATGGATATTGTACCTATCCATAATTCTTCTTATTTAACTAATTTATTTATTTATTTATTTAGACCTTCATAGATCTTATTGGCTGTCTTCATTCGACTGATTGTTGGACACAGCCATACAGTTTCTCTAAATAAAAATAAAGCTTTTAAAGTTTGTACCGGGATTACGGTCGTGATCGGTGTATGTCTAGGGAAGCCCCAGTCGCCACTTCGCATGCAGCGCACATTCGACTAATACTCCTCCAACTAGCCGCAGCGAAAATGTATTAATTTGTAAGGAATTTGTCGCGGCACCCTCGCGCGACCCTTCCGAGCTCCGCGCGCGTACACTCTCTTAGATTATCTTGAAAGGAGTTTCTTTAAGTGGAAAAATAAGTCAGTGAAATATTTTTAATCGAATAATTATTATCGGCAATAATAGAGAGTGAAATAGGGAAAAGAGAAGAAAAATTCAAACATCAACCAACCAAGGCGTCTAGTGAAAGTTAAGCTCATAGAAAAAAAAAATTGTTTAACGAAAAAAATCATTTTTCAATTTAATTAAAATTCGTAATTTATTGCCAAAAATATTTATTTGTTCCTAAGTATTAATCAGAAAAATCTGAAAGATTTTTTGTAAGTTTATAATAACGTAAAATTTTTATCAAAAGGTGTATTTCAATATTTATTATTTCAGAAGATATTACAGACAGATTAAGTTCACTCTCATTGACCGCTTTTATGGATTTTTGTTCACAGAGTAAAAAATAGAAAAACATGTAAATAGTAAAAAAAAAAATTGTTTTTAATTACTTACTTCCAATAAAAACCACTTGAAGCCATGTCTGCTCTGCTGTTACTTAAGAGCAGGTTTTTTCCGTAGGGCGCGTCGAGATATCGTTGAGTAGTAGTAACGCAACGATATTCCAATCACGTGCAAAGCAACTCGGTAATTGCCGGTAACGATACTTCCACTGTACTGTCTGTACAGAATCCGCAAAGCTGGACCAAAAGTGACCCGGAGATCCGTTCGGTGCAGGGGCAGTGGACATCCCATCACATGCTGTTAATGCATGTACAACGTAACTCAACTTTCACTGCATATATATAATAATGATTAATTCATTCTAAAGAAGATGTTATAAAACCCCTACCGCATACCCATCTATCTACATAATCTGTGCGTGAAAGCGATTCAGCTTAAAAAAAAAACAAATTGCTTACAACACTCAATATTAATACATCATCATTCCCTGAAAATAATACTAGTTGTGGTCATATTTAGATTTTTTATTCTTAAAAAAGTAATGAAAACATTAACTAAAATTATATAATATTAAAAATAACAAATTTTGATAAAAGATTTAAACGAGCGTGAAAATCTTCGCTAGTAACAATTATTAACCAATTTGAATCTAACTTGACTACATACAACAAATAAATGGAACCCTAACATAGAGCGGTTATCTAGTAGCAGGTCTTTTTATTCTCTCCTCAACATTAACGAAACAAAAAACAAATGTGCCGCAGACTTTTCACGTAGCTACAATGTCCAGCCAGCGCTGAATGCAGCGCCATAAACGTTATTGTCTCAGCGCAGAGCGTGTGACGGAGCTCGGCATTAGTCCTGCGACACGGTTATTTCTTCGTCCTGTCGATTTGTCGCCGGCGGTCATTACGGAGGTCCCGGGGGCCTCGTCACCGCGCTCGGTGCGCGGGGGCGCGGGGCCGCGGCCCGCTAAACGTAATCCAATCACGGACTCCGACCGTTCTCGCTTCCCCCCATCTCTCCGCGCCCCGAACCCCCGCACACCCACTGCCACTAAATACGAACTGACATTCGATAAAAAATATTGCTCTTTTTCGATAATAACACGGTATTGACTTGGAACAACTTTGTGTGAAAATTAGTTTAGTTTACAATTAGATGCCTATCTATAAAACATGTTAGTATTTCAATTCCTAGTAATTTTATTATAATCAAGAAAGCCACTTCCCGCTACGCAAAATTACCGAGTTAAAACACTAAACGCGCTCATTCCTTTTGAACGGTGACGAGTCAAACGTCTTATCGGCCGCTATATGTATGCCCTACCAACAAGACACAAGACATTTAAGTTATCTCGTAGAGGCTCTACGCTCTCGTCCGTAGTGCTAAGGGCGTACCGTAGTATATAACGAGAGACGCGTCGCGCGGCCGCCCGCCCACCGCCGCCGCGACAATTCCGCCGCCCGCCATCGTCGACTTCTCCACGATCTAAGTAACTTTTTACGCCCAATTGTTCGACCCAGTCGCCACAGCAGCAAGAATAAGCATACTCGTAACTCTCGAGGCGGGGGAAGCGAGGGACGCCACCACCGCACCGCGACTATAATAATTAATAGGCGAGTAAGCGTCTTAGCGCGCTATCTCCGCGCGCGGCGCCTTCGGTTATGTAAATGTTGCTCCCGAGCTGTGTTATTCTTTTATCGTCCTTTGTCTGCGATACACTGGCTCTTAGATCCTTCCGAGTCGAACACCCTAGAACTATGTTACTTATAACAATAAAATGTAATTAACTGTTTTTTAAGGTTGGCACCGTCAAAATGTCAAATAATAATACACGTCTAATGTGTTCTGGGAAAAGGTTACAGTTAGTACTTTTTCGTAAAATAAAAACCTTGTCGAGATCACGAAGGTGCTCCCGATACGAGGGGGGTCATACAGAAACATCGCACGTCCTAAATAAACTTCTTACACCTTGGGTAGTTGCGGATATACGTCTCCCACGCTCAATTAGTCACCAAACTAACAGCGGGGTGGACCGTAAGAAATCATAGTGCCCCATATTTGGCCCCCGCCCTCTCGCGGCCAAGCGACTTTCGCGGCCTGGCTGCCGCGGACCCCGCACCGTCGCCACAAGAATTAATGGGCCCCGAAACGGGACAAGCGAGGGGACGCCGGACAATAAGTCACTAAATCGGCTCCGATATCTCCCGAATCACTGACCGCTCGGCTTTGATACATGGGCTTAACTAGCGTTTATAGTTTTAGTGGAAGTACATCGGTCTAACCCAGGGCTGCGCGGCTTCATTTGATCTCATTATATATGTACTAGGCACAATGTAAACTCAAATATTTTCAAATTGAAATAATTCATTGAAAGAAAGCTGCTAGATAACCATTAAATATTACATGAAGACGACTTCCTTAATTTTCCAGAAATGCTATTTCAGTACCTAGACAAATGGAAAATATTTTCAAGGAATCAGTGTCCAGACGAAGACGACGGTAAATCGTAGCGATGGACGCATCTAAAACTAAACTAACGACCGTCACGAACAGCGGCTCGGCAAGTGACAGACGCGAGCGTGCTATTATTCTGTGACAAAGCTCGAGAGGCGACAGTTTAAAAGAGAATAGCGCCGAGCGCGGTGAGAGACGAGGAGGCGCTGCTTGTTAGGCGCGAACGTGCCCGCACTGGCGCCGCCGGTAAACACGTGGGTAGATAACAATCTATTTGGATTGGCTCTATATTTCATTTTTTCCCTCCGCGAGTTCCCCCACCCCCGACGCCCCGGCCCGCCGCCGCCTCCGCCCCCGCCGTCGCGCCGCCCGATCCGCACTAACTAGATACGGCTCGGCGCCGCACAACTAAATCACGTAAAGGAAATAGGGACAGGGAATACGGGTTACGTGCAAAGGTGCCGCGGGTCCTTTGTTCTGATATTTGTTCTCAGCTGACGACTGGCGACTCATCGGCTGTTGGCTCCTTTAGAAAAACTGTCTAGCTAGGTAGATAGATGAGAGTGCGCGTCGCGTGCGAGTGCCTGGCGCTCCGCCTGCGCTGAGTTCCAAACCTATAGCTCTACAATCCCATTCGTTTATTAGGATGATTACCTGTACTTGTACTTGAATTTAAGTTTCATTAAATGTTTTATCGTGACAACTTGTTAGGTTTGCGTACCGTACCTACTGGTACTATTACTAAGCCTACGGCGGCGTCTGTCCGTCTGTAAAGGCCTACCTTTAAAGGGTATTGAATCGTAATAGGTAGCCAGTTAAAATTTTCACTAATAATCATTCATTATTTTAGTGAAAATTTTAATAATTCATCAATAAAAAAAAAGTAAAAAATGAAGGGTTGTCCCCATACAAGAAACGTGGTTTTTTCAACGTGTTTTGTTTTTGCTCTATCTTAAAAACGGCAATACATACAAGCGTCAAAGTTGATGTGATTATATAGTGAAAACTCTAAAGTATAATCACGTAGTGGTACGGAAACCTCGGTGCGCTAGTCCCACTCGCACTTGACCGGTCTTTAATAATACTGATCAAAAGTAGAGACTTGTAAATGTAAAATAAGGAGCTAGTATATCGTATTCAGGTGATATCTGAAGAGGTCGCGCCCGCAAGTCAGGATCCAGAGCTAATTGTTTGAGCACACGGAGCCAGGCGGGCGCCGCGCGCCGGTAATGCAATCAGGGTTCCGGCGCAGGCGTGGCGTGATTGTGCTCGGTATGCGGAGCGCGTGCGAGCACCGCGCCGACCGCACCACTGACCACATTCTTTCTGTAAACGTTCATTGTTTATTCTCCGTTTCTGTCGATCATGCAACTTTTTGAATCGTCTTCGTTATATCTCAACCTATGTGAATCGGTAGAACAACGGAAATTCTATATGTACCTATTATAGAAATGCTTAACACGAAAACTCTAATAATTCCTAGGTCACATTTTTATTTTGTCATTCCATCCCTTCTGGCCCAATTCCTAGGTTAAATAAAATTGAACCGAGATGTGCGTAATGCTGGAATGAGGAACCGAAGTAGGCACTCGTAATATTCAAATGGGACGTCTTCATCTCGAGCCTTCTTGTACTCAGCGGAAATCTGTTTGGCGACGTATTGGAATTATTTGAAGTGAAGCAGTCTGCATAATGCGACGACCGCCGCAGCGGCGGCGGAGCGGAGGCGGCGTGGCGAGTAGGGGCGGGGAGGCTGTGCGCACTTTGCTTCGTGCTGGAGATAGCGTAGGAAGTAACAGTTAGCGAAGGGGTTTTATTATTTTTAAAGTACGCGCTCGTTTGCACGTGAATTGGCCACTTAACCACGGAGTAGCAGCGGTTCGACAGCACCCCTGTCGATGTACTCTAGGTAAATCTGTCGCTTCCCCATCGAGGTGTACATGCGAAACTAATACAAAAGTTATTCCAAAGACGTGTCAAGATAATGTAGAAAATCGTGCGGAGACGAACTCACGCGCCGCGCGCGCCTCGACCGCGGCGCGCTCGTTGAAATCTATTGTATAGAAGATCACGCCGCCGCGCCGTGCAGAGCCGTGCGTTGTACCTGTCGCGCGTAGAATAAAGATCTCCACGCGATACTCTATTATTATATATATCTGAGTATTGAGTTTTATTTGATTAAAATTTATTTATATTTAAATTAATAAAGGGGAAAAATACTAATGTCAAACGGAGGGGACCCTTCGGGCATTACTTCGTTACGACGTGATGCAACAAACTATTTTCTTTTTAATTTACCGTAAAATTTACCCTGAGAACCACATCACGTGACACAGGTGTGGCCTCTTTCAAAACTCTCGCGCACGAACAGACAATACTGGTTCAGAGCTTTTGCACCACAGTAAAAGATCTAAATAATAAAATTCTCACGTAATTTTTACGACGAGGGTTCGATAGCGCTCCCAAATTGGCAATCGTGTCAACTGGATGCGCATGTCATAATATATACCGGGGAACTATTTTTATTAAGATGGAGTAGAAGCACCCCAACTCCAGTTACAGCATGTCCGACATAAAGAGGAACGTGACTGCAATAGTGAGCGCGCTGTCACGCCGCGTCGCCGTCACTGCCGACCCCGCTGAGGCGCGCGCGATGATGCGGGGCGGGGCGGGATGGGGCGGGGCGGGGCGGGGCGCCCTACTCACCTTTTGAATATCGGAACTTGTCAATTTTATTGCAGCCCGCTCTATCTCTACCACTTTCGGAAGGGAATGCACGATCGCGAGCGGCATCTCTACCTGTTAGCGTCTCAATACATTTTATCTTGCATCAAAGTGATTGTAAGTTTGAGCTGAATTTTTATTCGTAACAAAAGACCTTCGCACCAAGATGCGACGACGGAGTTTCTGGCATTAAATTTGAGAAGGGAGCTTTTATCTAACTCAAATTTAAGTCAATTATTGAAAATTGCATTTTTATCGTACCAGCGCAAAACATAATGAAGGCAACTCCGACAAATTAAAAGATTTCGCCACAAAATGAGTGCGCCAAGTTCCCCTCCGAGGCGCCGCTTGGCGAGGCGAGCGCGGCGCGACTCTCGGCGACCGTCCCGTTTGATTCTTATTCATTGCCGAGGGGCTCGTAATTCCCGACTACATTATAACGATTTGATAATGTATTCACTCGATAAAGCGGAAGGTGGTACTTCGGAGTGGCGTATTAAAAAACCAATTACAGTGTGACTAACCGCGGCGACGGTCGCGCGGGACCGTTTGCCAGCCTCCCGCTATCCCGGGGGAGAGAAGTATATTTTAAATTTAATTTCACGCAGTTTGTATAAATTTGGGGGACAAGGTCGGGAAGCCGCGTTATTGTAGCGTCGCTTCCCGTGCCGCGCGACCGCGGCAGTGCGGCGGTCTGCATGTGATGAAGTTCATTAATCTCTTATTAGAGAAGGGGGCAGATAAATTACAATCCAGTTAACATTTTGATTGAGGGACCTTAATATCCCGCTGCAAAAGTTTTACAAATTCCGTCCCCTTCTCTCGGAAATATTTGAGTGTTTTACTTACTAATCAATTCTCAAATAGCAACGTATTGAAGAAATATAATTTAAAAAAATAATCAATTTAATGTTACGCTTATGGCCCTTATAAAATCGGTCAGGGGTCTGCCTGTCACAGCCTGTAGCTCCTATAAACATTTTGCGCGATCTTAATGAAACTTGAAATATTTATAGACAATTTAAGGCATAAGCATATTCAGATGTCCTCTACTATATTTAATAGGGTCCGCAAAAATTCAGATGAAAATAAAAAAAAATTCTAATAGCTCAACTAATTTATCTATTCGAGCTATGAAATAGCCTAAATTACTATTATTTTTAGAAAAAAAAAATTTATCTAAAATATTTTAGTCTCGAGAATTAAAATTGTGTTTGTAACAATGTGGGGTGTGTATTTTGATTTTTTTTTTCGATTCTATAATAAGGTGCCGCTTTATTAGATGCAAATATTTTTGGAGGGTTACATATCCGCCCTAATAAACACGTTTAACAAAAAAACAAAAACATGAACTTTTCGAGAAATTTAATTTCGTTAAAGGTCATTGGGCACTTAAGTATGAAAAATTTACCCACGACCTACAGAAATTAATTGATGTGGGATGTTTCGACATATATCTCTGGTTTTCGAATATATGGGTCGCATTACCATAAATAATGGGAATTAGACAGAAAATTCAATTCTGTATATGGTTTATTTCAACTTGATTAATATCTACAGGTGCAATCGTACTATCTCTCTTAGTACGAAAAATCAGAATCTACAAAAACAAAATAGTGTAGAGAATTTCGATAAATTGTTCATGATGGATAAAATAAAATTCTGTATTTGTAAAAAAAAAGATTTATTTATAAGATTTATTCTTTTCCATCTACTCTAGTACGCTAGTACATAATACCTCTTTGTACGCATGGTGTTTTTAATACAATTCCTTCATTTAAATTCTATGAATTTGTTCGTTGCAATAAATATCTTCAACTTTTAAATCACTTGTTATATTTTATTCCCATGGTTTTTTAAAATAATCTATCTATATACTATATACATATAATAAAATCGTTAAATTAATAATCTCTCTTTGTCTGTACGCGCATCACGCAAAAACCACTGAACGGAATTTGACGAAACTTTGTATAGTGACAGTGTATATCCCGGATTAACATAATAAACAAAAAAATATAATAAAAATTAAAATTATTATAAAATTTAAATGACAAGTTGACAACGGAGAACTGTCATCTCGACGTGAGCTGGCCGGTGACAAAATGTTTGATAAATAAAAAATAAAAAAAATTGAAGTCGAACTTATGTCGCTGTCATTGGTGCAATTTATATTTCTGTTGCCCGCGGCTTCGCTAGCGTGAAATTCGTATAAAAAAAAAAGTAAGTAACTAAAGGCGGAGCCGAAGGCGGATCTGCGCTCACGTAAACGATATTCTTCTCGATGAAAGTAACTAAGGGCGAGGCGGAAGTCGGAGCTGAGTTCAGGAAGAAAAAAAACATTCTTTCTTGAATGAAGTAAGTAACTATGGGCAGGCCGCTGGCCGAGCTGCGTTCAGGAAGAAGCTAATACATCTTGAAGAAAGCAAGTAACTAAGGCGAGGCCGAAGGCCGAGCTACGTTCTGATAAATAATAAACCATCTCGGAAAAAGCGAGTAACTAGGGCGAGGCCGAAGGCCGAGCTGCGTTCAGGAAGAAGCTGAACCATCTTGAAGAAAGTAAGTAACTAAGGCGAGGCCGAAGGCCGAGCTACATTCTGATAAATAATAAGCCATATCGAAGAAAGCAATTAACTAAGGGCGAGGCCGAAGGCCGAGCTGCGTTCAGGAAGAAGGTGAACCATATTGAAGAAAGTAAGTAACTAAGGCGAGGCCGAAGGCCGAGCTTCGTTCTTATAAATAATAAACCATCTCGAAGAAAGGAAGTAACTAAGGGCGAGGCCGAGCGCCGAGCTGCGTTCAGGAAAAAGCTAAACCATCTTGAAGAAAGTGAGTAACTAAGGCGAGGCCGAAGGCCGAGCTACATTCTGATAAATAATAAAACATCTTGAAGAAAGTAAGTAAATAAGGGCGAGGCCGAAGGCCGAGCTGCATTCGGGAAGCAGCTAAACCATCTCGAAGAAAGCAAGTAACTAAGGGCTAGGCCGAAGGCCGAGCTGCGTTCAGGAAGAAGGTAAACCTTCTTAAAGAAAGTTAACTATGGCGAGGCCGAAGGCCGAGCTGCGTTCTGGATGAAACTAAACCATCTCGAATAAAGTAGGTAACTAAGCAATATTAAGATTGAGTTAAATTAATTTAAATTTTATTATAAAGTCCACGCTTCTGACGGCAAACATACCGTGCATCCTAAAACCTTGCGGTTATTCCCGGCTGGATGGCAAGAGGCCCGATGGTATCACCTTAGTTCCATGGGCCAAGGGTAGGTCTTTGATGTGGGACGCCATTTGTGTTCTCACATTGGCTCCAAGTCACGTTCGGGCATCTTCAAGACCGGCCGGCGCGGCCGAGGCCTGGGCGGACAGCCTCAAACGCAATAAATATTATAGATATATAATTCAAGATTTCGAATTTGTTGCATTTGCGGTTGAAACCCTCGGTCCGTGGAGCAGTCATTGAAGCCAAAAGCTTTTTGAAGAGGCTTGGGTCTCTGCTGGTGGACGCAACTGGTGTCCCGCAATCAAGGGCCTACTTCATTCAAACGGTAAGCTTTGCCATCCAGCGGGGTAATGCCGCAAGTGTTCTAGGAACATTTGAAAACGCCCCTTTTATGATAGTTATTTTAATGTTTGTTAGGTAGGTTTTAATATTTAGTTATTAATATTACTTTTTTATATATTTTATTAAATAAATAGATGGAGTAAACGATATTATATGCTATCGAAGAAAGGAAGTCATTTAAGGCGAGGCCCGAAGGCAGAAGAGGGTTTTTGGTTTACCTGAACGCAGTTCGGCCTTCGGCCTCGCCCTTAGTTACTTACTTTCTTCGAGAAGGTTTATCGTCTTCCTGAACGCAGCTCGGCCTTCGGCCTCGCCCTTAGTTACTTACTTTCTTCGTGAAGGTTTACAGTCTTCCAGGATGCAGCTGGGCCTTCGGCCTCGCTGTTAGTTGCTTACTTTATTTGAGAAGATTTATCGTTTACCTGAACGCAGCTCGGCCTTCGGCCTCGCCCTTAGTTACTTAGATTCTTCTTTGAAATACGAATTTCACTCGAGCGAAGCCGCGGGTAACAGCTATTTTTACATAAAATGAAAAGTGGGATATACCTTATTAATTTAAAAGTAGTTTTGTTTCTGTAGGCAAACCTTCACAAATTGGGTCGGATTGTGCCCAATGACCTTTCACGAGAATATGTTCTACACAATCAAATCTTTCCGCTATGTACCTAAAGCTAAAGAGCAAATTATTTGAGGTCATTGACTCTCCTGGCCGGAGAGCATCGTGCGCGCGGGGTGCGGCGCGGGCGCGCCATTTTTTGTTAAACATGTTTATTTGCTAAACGCGATTTGGCCTTGGCTTTAATGGTTATTTAATAAATAAATAAATGTCTCCGCGGGACAAATTTCGATGGGACCTCATATTACTCATGCTGCATGCTACACCAGCAAAGGAAAAATACAACGAAATATTTTCCACAGCTTACCAAATTTTCAATATTTTCTTAGATTGTTTCTTACTTTCTTAGTGTCTCTCAGTAAACTACCCGGTGTGATTTTAACCTCCAGTATACTGCCGCCCTAATACAATAACGGCCGGAACAAACTGCGCTATAAAATATCGACAGTGAATAAATCAGTTTCGCCGCATCTTCCGACACTCGCGCAGTCGCGCACTACCCGGTACCCACGCCTCGCTAACTCAACCCTCTTCCCTTGCTTCTCTATATTAGTCTACTTATCTAGTCAGCCCACAGAGCAGCGATCGGCGGCCGTCTTCCCCATCCGACTGCCCCTGTTGTGAGTCTGTGACTCTGCCTGGTAGTGAGTGACTACCTCAACTTAAATATATATTTAAAAATAATAAATAATTAATATTTTATTAATGCTGGTGTAATTCCTTACAGCTAAACTAAAATTTAAACCGAAATAGTTAAATTATTATTAATTAAATAAAAAAAAATATCGGATTAAAAGTAATACCTACTAAATAAAATACGTACAGTTTTTGAAAGTATGGTATTATAAAATAAAAAATTAATACATTTACTTAGACACATTACTTTTCCGGAGAGTCTCAACCATCATGTCAATCGCATAAAAAAATTAAGCACCTCCGCGGCTAAAGCGTGAGACTGCGTCGGCAACCGTGCGTGGCGGAACACCCGCTGGGGTCGGGGGTGCGTGCACGGGGCCGCAAGGGGCCCTCACGGGGGCTCGCGGGTGCCAACGGGGACCGCGGGGGCGCACTGATTGAGCTCACTGTTTGAGCGCGACAAGTTAAACGATTTGAAACAATTTAATAGAGATCAAAAATGCCACCCTCGTGCCGGTGTGTCGCGCCGCCGCCGCCGCGCCGCCGTCGCACCACCTTCGTCGCCCGCCCGCACGAACTTTTGAAGTTTTTCCCTCTGAAAATAGGATTATCGATGAGTGGAGTCATGTACGATGGAAATACCGCATTTCCTCACTCGTTCTGCGCGATGTGTGTTTCAGCTGAATAGGTACACATACATCTTTATAATGCTTCATGATCTCTGACTGACATTTTAAAATGAAATGTTGAAGATGATTGTGAAGGCAAAATTTGAATGACCGTCCACTTGTTAGTCGGACTCGCGCATGGAGGTTTCCGCACCACAAAAAAAGTTGAAAAAACACGTTTCTTGTACGGCGCCCCCCTTAATTTTTCCATTTTTTATTACTTGTTGTTATATCCACAAAAATTACACATATTCTGTGAAAATTCAAACCGGCTAGCTTTACTGTTCCAAAGATACAGCCATCGGACGGTCGGACGGACAGACAGACAGACAGACGTTGTATAGGCTTAGTAATAGGCGTCCGTACGGGGTACGGAAACCTAAAAATATAACTTTATACATACTTTATGTAGTTACGAATTCGCTAATAGATCCAATACTGTTATTAATATTTATTATACGGTCAATTGAGATTTATCGATTCGGCCGGCACGTCCTTTCGTAGGTATATTCCGAGCGATCGTTCTGACCTCTAAATCAACATTTCCAAACACCGTTTGAAAGAACATATTATATTGTCAAGCTCATAATGTCTCCACATGTTTTATCGTTTATGTGGAAACTGCATTATACATGCATGTATGTATATTATTTTGGTATATATGTATGTACATATAAAACTGTAAGTACCTATGTATGTAATGTATTTATTTATTTGTATAATATTCAAGTATCTGTATTTTTCAGTTAATAATTAAACAAAATTATTTTGCACTACCCATCAACCTTACCCACAATCCCAGGCATGACTATTGACTAGTAGGGAATGGCCTAAGTCCGCGTTTTTTCACTTTTTATTGTGCCATAAAATCTACTTTCATTTAATTTAATTTCAATAATTTAAATCAATTTCGCTTTATTAAGCTTAATTTACATACAAAACATCCTTTCCCACAGTTTTAACAATACAAAAACTGATATGAATGAATTAAACTTGCAATAATTTCCACACGTATCAGGTTCAACACCGGACGCGCTATCTATCTAACCTACCTGAGTACCTCAGTCAGGCTATCCCACGTGCGACAATGTACAGGTACCTACGTTGAATGTACTCCCTACATTTACGTATCGCGTCTCCATACTCGTACGTACGTACGTACGTAGCTACATACAGTACAGGTGCATGCATGATATAATGCAGCTGTAAGACATTTATCGCTGGGATAACGTGGGCTTTATAAAATTTCGGGCACTGATCGAGTTCCCATACTCGAACTTCTTTTCTGGGAGGCCATCAACGAAAATATCTTTCACATAGGTTATTCTACCACTGAAACAGAGTACTAACTATTTCGAATAAATCATTGGAAAATTGCCTGTAGGGTTTTACCATTTAGGTTCATTTTGGCGTAATAGGGGCGGAGCATGAAGGTAGATGTTTCAGGAAACGCTACGGCGAGGTCGAGATTGCGTTATGATAGGATGTGAGAGCAGCGAGGCATGCGCTCATACAGGGTAAGAAGCTCGCAAGTTCATTCTCTACTACCTTATGGGAGCTAGCCAAGTGACGCGCCGTCGCGTCGCTTCAGGAATATTTATTACCGAGGCCTATGGTGACGTTTACTAACTCTGACGTCAATGTATGACTACGCGTATACATATACGTTACGACCAATGAAACCGGAATGTCGGAGGTTGATCTATGAACAATTTTCGACTTTGAACCGAGATGGTTGTGACTCGTGTGCTTTTATGGAGAAAATGAAAAGTGAGAGAAAGAATACAAAACCCGCTGGTGGAATTTGGTTGAAACTGCTCCATTTTAAAGACTATTAAAAACGTTGAGATTCTCATAATTCTACTCCTATAGAGGACGGCAAACCAATTTACAAAAGGTCGCGCATATATCAGGAAAATTTCATAACCAGAAATTGTAAGAATTGTTTTTTCTAAAGTCTATCTAAGTACTTACGAATATACCACGAATACCTTTCAGCAATCTCAGTTCCATGTTATCCCATAAACGGTACGAGCATAAAACCTTATCAATTTCCCATATGAATGAGATCCGTGGATATTATTACAGGACATAATGAAGCAGAACGAAGAATCGATTGCGCGGCGGAGGGCGCCCCGATCGCAGGCTCATCCGATCAGCACAGTCGACCGGAACGCGAACTCGCAACCTATACATTGCATCAACGCGTGCTCCTTCGTTCTCTCCCCCCTGAGGGTGCAAATTCGCGGCCTTAGACTGCCTTTAGCACTTACAATCCTTAAAATGGTAGGTCGTCTTAAGTACTCACCTTTAAAGACGTAAGTAATGATACATAAATAATTGGCAAGAAATTGAGGTCTAACAGGCTGACATCAGGTTGTAGGAGGTGATTTGCTAACATATCAGGTTCCACGAAACATGATATAGACCTTATATAGGTCATACATCTAAAATTATATTAAAAAGTGAGTAGACTGCCTACTCTTCAGTAAAATAATACAGCGAATTAATAAGTGACTAGACCGTATTCAGTACACGTTAAATAGTTGTTAAATTGACTTAAACGGCCTAAATTCGCCTTAGCAACACTATTAAACTTCCTTCAGTACTCTACGTCCTAACCGCACGTCTTTACTTTTGAGCTTGAACTTTTGAGTTGTTACTACGAACACTTTGCAAATACGCGACCAGAGAGCGCACCCAACGCGTCCGACCCGAGTCCCCTCCGACAAATCTCCATCTGTGTACCGGGAAGTCGTTTAAACTTTTCAAAGAGCAAGCTGGCGGTTGCGGGAGAAATCTTTTGAAGGAATTTGTGCATTTAATTGGTTTACATGTGGTAATACCACTGCTCGTTCCTGGAGTCCTAGACATTACCTTTAAAGGGGCGTTTTATCATATACTTCGACAGAATTTGCTATTAGTGCATTAGGTTGTATGTTAGCCACACACATTTGGCATTTAACATACATGCGATGTGTGTGGGGAGCATTTCTTGTAAGACTTTTCAAGATATAACTGTTGTGTTGTTCGGAGCAAGTGAACAGAACCACTGAGCAATGGGCATGGAGCGGTAACAGGCAGACATCATAGTTGTAGAAGGTATTTGCTAACATATCAGGTTCCACAAAACATAATAAGTCAGGCAAAGTCTCTGTCGACATAGATAGAGGGGCAACGCACGGGACTGCCGCCTCCGCCGACGCCGTTCTGGGGACCATTCCGGGTATTCCGGGGGGTTAGAGGAAATCTATAACTTATATTTTTATTTATTTTTAGGAGCCTATTCTATAATGTCACTATTTCTATCTTAATTTTATTATTACCATTATTTCTCAGTAATAATTTACCTAGTATAAATACAATGAAAATGTAGCAATAAAATAATAATTAATTATGTGTCTACACTATTTATGTAGGTATGTTACAATAATATAATGCTACTAGGTGCCTATGTATATTTATACCTACAGCGCTTATGAATGTCACTCACGATTGTTCTGTATCAAGAAATTGTGTTACACGCTCGTCGGAGCCTTGGGGGAGGGGCGGGCGGGCGGGGTGAGGGAGCAGAGGTGCTGACTCAACCGTACACTGCCTACCGAGCTACACTATGGAAAAATTATATTAGCACTCCAAGGCAACGATAACCTACACGATCGCTTTGCCAACGGTAGTGATTAGATGGCGTAAAAGAATTCAACAGGAAATAAGGCCAGCGTGTTCAACAACAACAACTAATCACAAATACGACATCACTATCATCATCAGTGTAGAATATGTGTAATGAAAGCTGTAAACTTTGCGTGTCCATTTAAAATATATGCAAAAAAAAAATTATAATTGAAGGGATGAAGAATCTGTTTGTCAGTATAGAAACAAAATTAACTCATCTTCTCTCCTTCCAAAATCTTTGGTTATACCGATAAGGATCTTTGTCTCAGAGCTGGGCTTGGGTTCTACTCGCACTGCGGACTGCGGTGCGGTTCGTCTCAGGATTGAGTAGCCCAAATAAAAGTAATTGTTTTCATAATAACTCTCAAATAAGCTTTCACATATCATTATATTATAATTTTGAAGTCTGTTATTTTATGCATAATATTATTTTGTATTTTAAACAATCTTATAATTTTCTAAATTTTAAAATTTCAAAGGCTTTGTGGCACTTCACCTTTTCTATGCGTGTATGATGCATGATATGATAAGTATATGCGTGTATGGCCAGGCATTTTTCGCCAATATTGCATTTCGAATACATGTCCACTTCGGTCTAATGTAGATTAATTCGATAATCGAAATTCATTTGTCTAAATAATTAAATAATAATTAGATAGAGAGAATGTTCTTATAGTATAAGATATATATAAGTTATAAGTTCATGCATTTAGAAACTCAACAAAGCAAACCGTATGAAAGTTCATGGACTATAAAAGTGTTCCTAGGTAAAAAGCAATCGCACCCGACCAACCATAAGTTTTCTGCAGGTGTTGAATGTTACTTGTACTTATAGTAACTCCGAAAAGTGACGAACAGAAAAACTAGAACTAAATCTTTTTTGTTTTGGTTTTTGTTTCATGTAGGTATATGGGGCACGGTACCTTAGGTTAGACTTGTTTACACATGTATTTCTAACAAATTTGTTATCTCCATCCACCGGAAATATTATAACTAGCAGACTATCGGAGCAGTAATTTTATTTGCAGATAAGATGACGATGTATTTTAATCTGTGTCCGGTTGCTACGCAATCTGTCGCTACATTCAAACTCATTGAAGCAAATTAATCCCCTGATTCAATCGGAAACGTTTATTTAACTTCAACCCAGACTCTATTTATATTTCAAAACATTTCATTAATATTTTGCATTTACTTAGCTATCCTAGATATATACCTACTCGCTAAAATTGCACTCATCTCTCAAAGGATATTTAGTGGATCGACGACCGACTTAATGAAGTACATGTAATAGAATTTATAAAATATGATTTTTTTTAATCTGTGTACTTACAAAAAGGAGGGTCTATGAAAAATTTAAAACAGAAGTAATACTCGTGACACGCAGGTAGACAAACCTACAGGGTTCTGGAGCAGGAGAATAAATAAAAAAGCCGCCAAGTGCGAGTTGGACACAATATATTTGTATTATGTTTTTTTTATGGAAACTGATACGGTTGGCTACAACACCTACAACATCCGTGATGTCAGCCCATAACACCGGGTGAACGCCGTTTCGACCGACGTTTTGTTCAGTGCGGTGGTACCAATCCGGCCGGGATAAACCCTACCACCTAGTAAGGTAAGAAGAGTAGGGACCTACAGTTTAATGTGAAATCTCAACCACGGTCAGCCTCCAACGGTCGAGCGGTCACCCACCAAGTACTGACCGCGCTCAGAATTGCTTAACATCAGTCGACCCACCGCACCACTGAGCTACCAAGGCTGACAAAAATGTATGTATACAAAAATTATGTATTTTGGAAAATCACAAAACGCCTAAATAAAAATTACATAAGTATAGCAATGGTTTGAATCTAGAACGATGAAAAAGGGTTTTGAATAATTGGTTTGATTTTTTTTAATATCATATAACTACAAGTTTACAATTTTCGGATTTTTCCCTTTACTTATGCTGTAACACCTTGCTTCTTACCAAATTTCTTGATTCTAGGTTGACGGGAAATACCCTATAGGTTTTGATTTTATTTGAGTGAGTTTGCGAGTATGAAATCTGACATAGATAGCCGTATCTTTTGATTGCGTTGATTTAGAAGCTTGCATTTTATACACCTTAAAGAGATCGTAGATCTTAGTATTTTGTATTAATTTCAATTTGATATCTTGATCCGTTCCTGAGAAAAAAAGTCCTGGACATACAAAACAAACAAAACTATTATTTTCGGATTTTCCCCTATACTTGTGCTGTAAGATAACGGGAAGTACTCTATAGGTTTTTGGTATGCCAGTAGCAAAATATGTAACTTAAATGGCCGTATCTAGTGATTGCGTTGATTTACAAGCTTCCATTTTCTATACCTCAAAGCGTTCGCAGACCTTAGTATTTCATATTAATTTCAACTTGATACCTCTACCCATTGCTGAGAAAAAAGATCTTGACAGACAGACAGACAGATGGACAACAAAGTGATCCTATAAGGGTTAAATTTTTTCCTCTTTTGAGGTACGGAACCATAAAAAATAATGTGCTGAAACTAATCCTAACTAACGAAAGGCATAATGCAGTTACAACTTTGAAAAAAAAAATTAATCTACTTAAACATATCAACCTAAAACGAAACTAGGTAGGTATATGGATTTACTTCCTATATTCCCAAACTACTGAGCGTATCTTATGAAACTTCTAAATAGATTCTCTCTGTGAATATATTTTCATGATAGAGCATGTTATTTCTAAAGGGAAATAGGTAGGTGCCTACGTATCATACCTATTATCGTAGATGAAATTGCTTACAGTGATATGCGATGCAGTATTCAGTGTACACATTTTCCCAGTGTATCTTTTGACAACTAAACAATAGGAACAAATTCCTTCGGCACAAGGTCGTGAACTCTGCTCCTGATACTTATCAGCACAGCCCCAAACAGACTCCACCACTTTCTACAATATCTAAACTACACAGATAATAGTTTGCAGGAGATTTCTTACAGATATGACTATGAAGCTGTATATACCTACCTAACGGGGGAGTGGTGTGCTTCCAACATTTCCTGATACGTCAGTCAACCAATAGGAGTATAGTGAAGTTAGCTCTGTAGCATTATTGTGTGCACGTGTTCACTTCACTTCTGCTTCTACTTCACTGACCGTGTAGGTAGGTATCTGTTGTCCGAACTTATTGCTAAAATTATGTCAGTTAATATTTCATGCAACAATACGTCGGTGTTGTAGTACCTACCTACTGGTGCCACTTGCCGTTGGGCAGGAGTTATGGTACGTTGACACGATGCGAGGTTTCACGCACGAGAAGCATGCCGCCTTCTCGAACGAGAAAACTCGCATTCGTGAAGCTTTCGTGGAACTGTTTACACTATTCCACATCTCGTTCGAGCTCGTCTGTGTTTCTCTGTTTTGACAGTTGCAAAAATGGAGTCTGTAGACGAAGGTTTGGCGTGTATTGGTACAATTTTAGCGTTTATTATAAATTATAACACGGCGTTTGATAAGAAACAAAATAAAGAAGAAAAAACAGAAAAGATCCTTTTTTTTATAGAAACTGACACGGTTGGCTACATCACCTACAACATCCGTGATGTCAGCCCATAACACATTGGTGAACTAGGTGCCATGTCAGTGCTTCCCTTCGGTCGTGTCGGCTACACTGAACTGGACGGAAAATACAAACTATTTACATAGACCTACAACATCCGTGATGTCAGCCCATAACACATTGGTGAACTAGGTGCCATGTCAGTGCTTCCATTCAGTCGTGTCGGCTACACTGAACTGGACGGAAAATACAAACTATTTGCATAGGTAGCCGTTTCGACTGACCTTTCATTATGGTACCAACCCGGGCGGGTTAAACCCTACCACCTAGTAATATAAGAAGGGAGTCATCTGAGATCTATGTGGGTAAGGAAATGGATAAGTATATTATATAAAGATAACTCAATCATTTGCACATCAGTCCACTTTGTCATGGTGCCGTAAACAACCAAAAACCACTAAGAAAACTTTTTTGCACCAACAAACTTCGTGCGAGACGCTCCTCTCGAACGCCAACTAATAAACATGCATGAACTCGTTCGCGCGCGAACGACGCTGCGTTCGTGCACGCATGCGAGCTTGCGAGAACTGTCTACACGGTGCGTGAATGCGTTCGAGAAGCATTTCTCGTGCGTGAACTCGCATCGTGTCAACCAGGCATTAAGGTAGTTTAGCAGGATTGATGTGATGTTATTTTTTTTTTACCGAATTTGACACCATACCCACCGATTGCATAGCTGATTCATGCAAACCTATGAAAAAGGAATCCTGCAAGATGCTACGCGCTAGGGCGATCACGATGTCACATTTTTTGTCACCTTAAAAAGTAAAAACGGAACTCTTATAAGATCACTCCCGTGTCTGTCCGTCTGCCACAGAGGTTTTTCTCGAAAACTAAGTAACGTAGAAACTTGAAACTTGGCATAATGATAGATCTTGATGACCCGCATATATATCGCTCAAAAACTAATGAAAATTTATTTTAGATTAATATGGGGCGTCAGTTTAGTACCAACAAAAAAAAGTTTTATGAACATATTGTGTAGGTATCATTTGAAATAGCTAAGGATTCTAAAAAAAAAATTTTTAATTTTAATTTTATTGATCTTAATAAATACCTAGCCAAAATTTGCAAAAATACCGTTCCCCGCCACTGTTCTCCTAAGTTTCTAAAGCTAAAATTTAGATTTTAATAGGGTTAGTAGATATTCAGCCATTAATTACAGAAAAACTGCATGTTTTTTCGACAATGTAATAGCTGCGCCGAAAAAAGCGATCTTCTATATTGTAATTACAAGAATAATGATTACTAGACAGTGAAACCACTGCTGTTACGGAACCCTCGGTGCGGGAGTCCGACTCGCACTTGGCGGCTTTTTTAAGCTTAGCGTTAACTCAGAATATAATTAAATCATAGATGCCAGACAAAAACTATGAGGCCCAACGGCCCAACCCCGAGTTATAAGGAGACAAGTCAAAATAATACGCACAGGATCTAGGAAGCTCTGTAAGGCAGTGTGCGGACTCACAATAGATAGGGGGTGGTTAGGCCGCCGCCGCCGCCGCGCTAGGAGATAATGTAAGTGTCCGAGGGTGACATTTGCGCCAAACTGCCGCCGACCTACTGTTTAACTTGGGCTTTTTTTACTATTTTATTATAATCGGCTGGTCACTTCACCGCGCTCGGCGGGGGCGGAGAAGTAATAGAGTGCTGGTTCTATTCCTAGCGTGGACAGGATTTGTGAGAAGTTGTCTTGAGAAATATTTCATTAAAGAATGACCTTAAGTTAATAATTGGTATTACAAATGTAATATAAATGAACACGAGTATGAATGTTTAAAGATCATGCAATGCATACATATTTATGTATCACTTGTCTGTGGCGCAGATTGCTGATTTATTCCACAATGCAATATATTCAAGTTAGCCTGTACACAACACATTCTCATTTTTATGACGAAATTAGTTATATCGATGTGTGACTAATAATACTATCTAGGTTAGAGCATAACAAATTATATAGCTTTTAATAGTACACACGCTGCTAATATAATACTTTTACGGAGTTAGCTAATGAGATTGTATTTTTATCCCAGAAGCTTTTATAATTTTTCTTTTTATTAGACAATTAAATTAGTAATATAAGAAATCCGGTAAGAAAGTAACCAAGACGAGCGCAGTGCCGATGCGGTGTAAAAAACAGCCGGCGGCGCGGTCCCCTCGCGACACCCCATCAGAATGACCATTATTGGCGTGAGTCCTCCGCGTGTCCTGTGTCCTGCGCCCATAAAACTAGACGCAATAAAACATCTCCTGCCTCCCCCCGCCCGCCCCCACCGCCGCCGCGCACACCACTCGTACACATCTTCCGCAGTTATTGAAACTTTTAGTTCCGGATTGAAAATAAATTACGGAAGACAGTTGGAATCTAGCATTTCACCTTTTCATTCACACCGTGGAGCAATAAAACAATGAATGCACCACGAATATACCTATTGTTGTATCATGACATGAATCATATGTTCAATGTCTTACAGTGCCCGAGTTTGTGAATAGCGAGTAGGTTGGAATAGTTTGAGTTACCTTCTTAAAACAATGTCAAAATAATTACATAATTATTATGTTCTGATTATCTACAAAAGACGTTATTAATAATTTGTATTAATTATGATTTTGGTTCAGTAAGTTTCATCAAGAGATATTTCAACACAATTGAATTTGAACCAGCCCAGTATTTTATCTGTATCAAAGATTAAAAAAATTCAAGACGGCATTTCTAATACTCTACCATCCACTGTGTTGAGAAAAAGAGCCTTAGGTATTCCTACACTTAGGAGAAAGCAGATCGCAGTATGCGCAGCGCGCCCACCGGTCCAGGGATGATATACGGCTCGGAATAAAATTTCGTTAGTCCACTTTTATGGCGCGCGGAGTTCTGTTATTAAAATGTACCAAGCGGTGCCGCATGAAATGAAAATGCCCGCCTGATTTATGGACCGGCCACGCCGTATTTTATTTCTCGATGCTCCAATGACGAAACCTATAAGTTTGTGTCCGCCGCCGCCCCCGCCGCCGCGCCGCCCTCGCCGCATCCGCCCAGGGAGGACATTTGTCTCGGGGCTTTTTGTTACTTTCTTGCCTTCGAATCCGAATTCACCGGGAAGTTAATTTGCAGGATTATTTTGTTTTTATTAGAGACTAACACACATAACTCCTGACAAATATTGTTAATGTTTTGGCATTTTGTCTTCCAGTTTTGTTATAACATTTTCATGGTAATTTATTCATAGGTCAATGACACAATATCGTATACATATATAGTACTTATCATACATATTATTTAATTAAAAACTTGAAGATTTCACAAAGGATCATTATCATATCTCTACGATAAATTGACCATATCGGGTGCTAGGAACGAGCGAGGACCAAACGAAACCAATTTGTCCATCAAAGCGGGACGGGCGAGCCCCGGGGCGCTGCCGGCGCGCCCCCCGCCCCGCCCCGCCCCCGCCGCCTCCGAGACTCCGCCCCAGCCTGTCACATTAGCGCCCGGAACCCGGCTCCCGGCTCCACGCTCAAGGGGCCCACTACCTGACAACTTGACATGACTTTTACATCATCATTACAATATTTATAACGAACGATTTTTTCTTTTACTGCTTTACTTATGCAAAATTACTTCGACCAAACTCTTTTCGTACGAGTAATATTACACCTACATAATTTTTTTTTAAAGTGACACGGTTGGCTACATCACCTACACTACAACATCCGTGACGTCAGCCCATAACACCGGGTGAACTTGGTGCCAAGTCAGTGCTTCCCTTCGGTCGTGCCGGCTACACTGAACTGGACGGAAAACACAAACTATTTACATAGCCATAATGTCAGGTTGCGTTAGTGCCTCAGCTACTATCTTGTTACAAGACAGCAACAATATTATTACTAGGGACCGTCACTGAATGAAATTAATTTATTGAATTTTTCACCTATTTCACACACCACATTTATGTTCTTATGCGATAATCGTTATTCATGTTATAGAGCTTTTTTGTTCCAAAATTATCCTTTCTTATTCTAGTGATAGTAACAAAGAGGATCCGCCTCGAGAACGAGGTCGAAGCGTTCTCCGGAGGCGCGCGCGGGTCAAGAGACTTCGCTTGGCACGATTATCCGATTAACCGGCAAACGGAGGCCTCGCTAACGGCCAACAAGAACAGGCCGATATAAGTAGATACCTACGTGATCCTACCGGATAATCGCCTTTGACGTAAATGCAGTAGTTTCTCGCATGAAAACCAAATGAAAACACATTCACGCTAAATGAGTATATTTTTAGTCTTACATAACATAAGATAACAACTATTTTGATCAAAATTGAAATTACCTATACTATAACCTATCTACCCACGCGTATTGGGTTAAAAGTTAGAACAAAGTATTATCATTTAATTGTAATGGTCGATAGGAAACATTTTTAATGAACACACGATGCTTGGTGTTCTAAGCCAGTGTTTTTCAATCTGTGGGGCGCAACCCCTGGGGGGGTCGCCAAGCCTTACTCGGCGGGTCGCCGTCAAAAGTAAAAAGGCAAGGTTTTACACTATAATAAACAGACATCGGAATCCGCGGGGCACGAATACGACCTTGTTAGGGATTGACTACGGCGATCAATAAACAATCGACACTGTTATCGATACTCATATTTATTTGTTTATTGTATTTTATTCATGTCATATTTCAGACCTGAATACTTATATACCTACAGTACTTATATAAACATGTATACTTTATGTTAAAGATTAAGTAAATATAATACATATTTATATAAGGTCTTTCAAAATTAGTTCATAGTACGCTAAGGGGGGGTTCTGTATCATATAGGGAGTAAAACCTATATAAAAAATTTTGGACCTTGGGCTTTTTTTAAGTAAAAAATTTTTTTATGTAGGTAAGTATTTAAATAAATAAATTGGTGGTTGATTTTTATAACCTAATCGATTCAGTTTCATAACAGTAACAAAAAAGTCTTCATGACCATTATGATGTAACACGTGTAAGTTGGTAAAAAAAATTAAATTCTTTCTATTCCATACTAATAAAACTAAAATTGTGGTTTTTCACAATTTCTGAAAGAAAGAGATATACGTGTTGGAAGACTTTTTAGTTCCTAGCACGAAACCGAAACGATTAAGAAAAAAATTTTTTACATTTAACGTTGAAAAAAAAAATTGTGAAAAAAAAATTCTTTGTTCTTCAAAAGTGATCTATTTCCGATACAGCCCCTTAGCTTACTATGAACTAATTTTGTAAGACCTATTTTTTTGGACCTTGGCCTTTTTTTTATGTAAAATATTTTTTTATGTGTTTAAATAAAAAAATAGGTGGTTGATTTTTATAGCCTAATCGATTCAGTTTCATAACAGTAACAAAAAAGTCTTCAATATCATTATGATGTAACACGTGTAAGTTGGTAAAAAAAATCTAATTCTTTCTATTCCATACTAATAAAACTAATATTGTGGTTTGAACAGATTTGTATTGTACCTACAAAGTAAATACAACATTTGTTTATTATATCTTATTTTCTATAGAAATACTCTTAGTTTTAATAATCGACATTATTTCATATTATTCTAAAATAACGATCGATTTTCGATATTTGTGGATACATTGTCCCATCACTAAACAACCTTGAATCATTCGTGCCCCGCGGATTCCGATGTATGATAATAAAACACAATTTACACAATTTCAGTGAGAATGATGGGCCTGTTTATTTTTCAAATATTTGTCAAATCATGGTGCTATTCTTGAAATGTTAAAAATCAAATCATTTTCTAATAGAAGTCTATTTCTCTTTTTATTTTTAATGTTAAATTGAAGAGAACGCCAGTTCACATAGTAGGTAATAATGAATATAGGTGTATCCGGCAGTGTAGCCGGCACGACCGAAGGGAAGGCTGACGTGGCACCAAGTTCACCCGGTGTTATGGGCTGACATCACGGATGTTGTAGGTGATGTAGCCAACCGTGTCAGTTTCCATAAAAAAAATTAAATAATAGGTAAGTACCAAAATATAGAAAATCATAGACATAGTGTTTTCAATTACTAACTTTTTTCTGTCTATGGCCCAAGGGGGTCGCATCATTATGTCCGAATCATTAAGTAATGCTAATAGCCGCGTGACCTTTTTATGTAAGTACATCGCGTACAACCAAGTTCGTCTATGAAAACGCGGGCCAAACCCGCCCGCTCCACGATCAAGTGATGGTCCACCCCTCCTGCACCTCTCTCCTCCCCCGTCCCTTGAGCCCCGCCGCGGTAATCCAATCAAGTAATTGGACTGGCCGCAACTCATTGACCGCGTAATTAGTTTAAAGTAATAATACCATACATGTAGTAGTCGTCGTAATATCCATCCGTATGAAGTCTAAGGTAACCAAAGAACCTGCCACCTTAGAGCGTCACCACCTCCTACTTAGAACATACAAAAATATTTTTTTATGGAAACTCACAGGGTTGTCTACGTCACCTACAACATCCGTGTTGTCAGCCCATAACACCGGGTGAACTAGGTGCCATGTCAGTGCTTCCCTTCATTTCATGTCGGCTACACTGAACTGGGCGGAAAACACGAGCTATTTACATAGCCGTTTTGACCGAGGTTTCATTCAGTGCGGTGCTACCAACCCGGGCGGGATAAACGCTACCACCTAGCAAGGTTAGAAGGGAAGGGACCTACAGTTTTACGTGGAATCCGAACCACGGTCAGCCTCCAACTTTCGAGCGGTCACCCATCCAAGTACTGACCGCGCTCAGGGTTGCTTAACAACAGTCGACCGACCGCACCACTGAGCTACCGAGGCGAGGCTGACATAAGTTACCTAACTTACCCAAAAATGCACATTGATGAATATTTTTTCCGCGCGAACTGTGATGAAGCGGTACAATAAAATAATGAACTACAAATAGGTTCTTGGTTCATCCCGTTTTATTTGTTATCTTCTTTACATCTCAGCTGCAAACGAATAATAAAGTTTCAAAACAAACAAGGGCAACGAACTATATATTTATGCAGAATTGTCAAGGTGATGCTTTAATCTAAAAGTACTTACGGAAGACACAATTTTATATTGCGGAATATGTATTCCTGGGAGTTGGTTGCTACCAAGTACCTGCTCGGTGTACATGTCAGCAAGTAGTCACCTACGTATATATGTACAATATACCTAAAATACATATAAACCTAAAGCACTTTGTCACATATTTCACAATACTTGTCGCCTGACAATGTACTCTGAGTGTACCTACAGTTTTATAAATGACTCTAGTACACTTACGCTATGACTTATGAAAAATGTCATAATTTAGCATGCAACCAGACCTATATTTCACAGAATGTATATAAGTTGTGTTTTATTTCAACTCTCTCTAATTTTTCGATGTTTTGTATATATTTTCACTGGTTTAATTCTATTTTATAATATGTTAGGTTCTTTTCACATTCCCGTGTGCTGTTTAGTTTCCTAAATAAATAATACACCTAAAAGTTAAATTACAAATTAAAAAAACCCCGAACCTTAAAAAGTCAAAAATAATTTCCGTTATTTATTAATTGCTATTTCCGTTGTTTATTTGTTAATTTCATATTGTGCAAAAAATATATTTTTTAATTTCCGTTTACTTACTGAAAGGAGTCGGGGGACCGCTAAGTAAATAGCCGCGCAGCTCTGAGTTTTTATTTTATTTTTTAAATTTGTAATACATACTTTTATTTCAAGCTTTTAAAGAAAAAACTGCATGCAATCAATAAATTTTTAATCGACTTCTTCAAAAAAGGAGGTTATTAACCGACGTCTTCAAAAAGGTTATCAATTCGACCCGTATGTATGTAATATCGTTGAAATTGCACAATATTCGTGTATGTGGGCTTCTAAACAGGTGTGCCAAATTTCATAAGTGTATGTATGTATGTTTGTATGTTTGTAGGTATGTATGTATGTCCACGCATTTCTCCGAAACGATTAATCGGATTGTAACAATTTTTATTGTCTTACATTTAATTCAACTTAGGGAACAGTGCAAGTTTCATCAAAATCGGTTCAGTAGTTTTCAATGTATGGACTTTTAAGTGTGTACCAATCACTGGAAAAACACGTCAATTCTACGCAGAACTTGTTATGTAATATAACTGAAAAAAGTAAAATAAAAAACTGTTTTAAAAAACATTGCACCTACTTAAAAAACCACTAGAACTGAAAAGTGTTAAATAATATTTTGATTCATATTCGGACACCTGAAAATTCATAGATGGACCCCTTTTGTGCTTTTGTACCCCCTTTAACTAAAGGGTCTGAATATGAATCAAAATATTATTATTTAACACTTTTCAGTTCTAGTTGTTTTTGAAGTCGGTGCTATGTTTTTTAAAACAGTTTTATATTTTTAAGATAAGAATCATTTGATTACTCAATAACTTGATTACAAACATTGCTAAGAAAGAACCATCCCGATCAAAGGGGGAAGCACACTGACATGGCACCTAGTTCACCCGGTGTGATGGGCTGACATCACGGACGTTGTAGGTGATGTAGCCAACAGTGTCTGTTTCTATAAATAAAAAAAATCCCGATTAAACCAGCTTTCTAATAAAAAACCGCAACCAAATCTGTTTGGGAGCTACGATGATGCCACAACCAGACACACCCATATACACACACCCTCACACACACACGTGTGTAAACTTATAACACCCCTCTTTTTGCGTCGGGGGTTAAAAAGGAGCTGGAAAGTAATTATAGTAGACTAGCTATTGCCCGCGGCTTCGCTCGCTTGAAATTCGTATTTTAAAAGAAGAAAGTAAGTAAGCCAGCTACTGTACCTTTATTTCGGCGCGCGGAACAATTCGGTTTGTATAGGAGCCACATCTTAGCGTAACCGGAACTAAATTTGTATTTATCCTATCCTGTGTCCCGTCCCGTATAGTAAAATATGCGTATACTAAGTTTCATCAAATTCGGATGATCGGTTTAGGAGTTATGGAGGAACATACATACATACATACAGAAAAGATTTCTAAAAACCGTCAATTTAGTTTTAGTATCATACGTCATACAGTCTACAAACGAAATATATCTCATAAAACAAAGTAACTCACTCCATGACCACTCCTAACAGATTTATTACGGTATTAGTATTGATTGATTGATTAATATGTGTGACAATTTTTTCTGCAATATGCACCGCGTTGTACTACGAGCTCGAGCGAATCCCCGTCAGAACTGCTGCGTGAATTAGCGCACGATTGTGTCCGGAGCTGCTAAACCGCGTCGATTATCCATCGCCGGAAGCCCTACGGAGCCCTAACCGGTCTCCTGCCCCCGCAGTTCCCCGCACGCCCACTACCGCATCTTCATCCTCCCCGCCCGCTTCACACTGATTGAACGTTTGTGCAACACATTTGTTTCATGGAAAATGTACCGTTGATTGCTATAGCTACCACTAATTGTCACCTTTGCTGGGAGCTTTTGTTTAGCCTTCAGTTAACCGATAGAGGAAAATGCCTTCACAAATGTGAACATATAACTGAGAAAATACCGTGGCTAGAAAGCCACGGTATTTTATTTTATCACCCAGAAGGGATCGATGAACATTTTGAATAAATGATTTGTTTTGTATGTAGGTATCTTATTTCTTTACCCAGATCACAGAGCAAAATAGTATCCCAGATACATATTTGTCTTCTTAATAAATAAACTAGTTAACTCGAGATTCCGCTCGCTGTAAAGTCGGTGAAAACGATGTAAATCGGTTGAGGAATTGTCGAGTAAATTACATATGAAATCCTACCGAATTGCTAGATTTTATGCGACTGCGTTCACTTTCGACCCCACTGGACAGCTCTTTGAAGGCATGCGTTAAATACATTGACTTAAAGAAATAGTCTATTTCTATGGTTGAATATTTATAATAGGTAGGGAGGAATGTGTTGAATTATAAAATGTTTCATCTTAAAATAGGTGTAATCACAATCAGTGGGTGGAATGCTGGTTGGGAGATAATTGAGGTCCACAAATGCTCAAAAATCAGATAGAAAGCAAAGCCCTAAAGTCTTTTCCAAAAAAAAAAAAAACTCCCAACGGTGGGTCGGAATTGTCGGAAGTTTTTTTTTAACTGAAACTGACACGGTTGGCCACATCATCTACTACATCTATACAGGGTGTATCAGGATAGGTTTGAGAAACTTCAGGAATAGAAAGTACTCATTATTAGAAGAAAAAAATCCTTATCACTCAAATCGAAATTCCGTTGTTTTTTTGTCATACAAAAGTTGAAAATTGTAATAAAAACTCGATGGACAGTGAGACTGGAGAGTGCAGTGAACTAATTCAGTCCTCTTTTTCTTTTGAGGTCATTGAACTTTCAGTGTTTGGAATTTACCTACACGCAGTTCAATTGTACTAGTTATCTATGCAACCTACCCATTTTTATTCATGAGTTAGAATTTATTTTTTATTTAATAAAGGCGGACGTTAACCATCCACCAAATCTTGAAGAATAGTTTTTACCAAAAAGTGCTGTAAAATGATCGAATCTGGGAAAAAGTTTCAGAGCTTTTCGTCTTCAAATATGGGCCCCTTTCGAACCCTGAAGTTTCGAAAACCTATCCTGCTACACCCTGTATATATATTTTTTTTAGAAAGCGCGACATGTGGCATCGAGCCAAGATCTGTGGAGCCACCCATAAGGTGTCTAACAACACCCATCCGTAAGTCTGCCCATAACACCTTGGTGACACACTGACAGTTGGCCCGAAAGTAAATGTTGCCTATTCCCGATTATAATGTATGTAGGTAGCTTTATTGGAAAAACAATACTAGTAGAGATGAAAAAAAAACAAAATATAAGATAATTTTATTTATTGCGTTAGAAAATATTACAAATCGAATTGATTAAAACGTACGCAGACGTTCTAGTGGTTTCATGGCTTTTATTTAAATTGTTGACACATTGTACAGGCTGGGCTCAGACAGCCGCGGCGGCGACGGCGGCGGAGGCGTCTGACGTCGTGGCGGAGGCGGCGGAGGCGGCGACGGCGTCCAACGTCGTGGCGGCAGCGAAGGCGACGACGACACCACCGGTGCCACTCGCTTGGTGTTAAAAGTATCCCATTGCCACGCACAGTAACATGACCCGTGAGATTCCGTTGGAGATCTTCCCGAACGGGTGTCGTGTACAATAACCAGCTCGCTCATTCTGTAAGGAAGAAAAAAAAAGAGTGTGGGTACGCAGCTAAAGAGAAACGACACATTACAGCTATATCGCTATGCCTATACACACTCGGTCGCCGCCGACGACGAGACGGCTTCTCGATAATAAACGCGCAGTTATTCTAGAGAATAAGGGCTTATTTTTTAGCATTTCTTAGAATTTATGCGCGCGCATAGCCGTATGCATACTTACATACTGTACACATTTAGATGAAACTTCAATTCTCCGTTAGGAAATTATGTATGTAGAAAATATAATGATAGGAAAAATGCTAAAACACCAAGTTCACTGTAAGCAATTGCATTCTGTAATAAGGTTACCTTCGATTACGACGTAATCAAAAATATGTAAATGTATAAGTAATACATACTACCACTATGACACGCGGTATCCCTACAATCGGTATAAGCAAAGTAGTCGGTGTTGTGCTGCAAGAACTCAAGAGTAAATTATAGCACAACAACGATCACCACGTTTAGCCAAATATTAGAACAAGATGAAGACTTAATCTACTGCATGATTCTGTGAAAGGCCGAGCCAAGGTGAGAGGTTACTATCCTGTCGCCTTTTACGAGATGCACAGAGAGAGATGCAGTGGGACTATTCCTGCACTATAGGGGCCGCACACAGAGCATCAAATACCTCCCGCGCCCCCTACTAGAGGCGCCCTAATCGATGATATATGAAACCCAATAACCGTACGCTGAGCTGCTAGCGCTTCGTATGTGTGTGTGTGCTAGTATCGACACTACACACAAAGAGGAGCAAGTTAGGCACACGCACAAAACAAATGCACACGCACAACACACATATGTAAGTCATAGGCCACGCCCACAGGCTTCAACGGCATTGTAGAGAAATCGCGCTCACGGCGGTTATCAACACGGCGCGGCGCGGCGGCGTTGTTCATGAGGCGAATACATGAGGCGAATAAGCCTAGAGATTCAGAGGGGCAAAGCACAGAGCGTTTTAGGAACAATGGGGACCGCAGCAGGCATGGGCGAAATATTTTCAACTAATTATTATTATTTAGGGCGAAATATTATATTTATAGGCATTACATGCCTATAAATATAATGTTTCCTATAAAATATATAAAAGAAAATGTCCCCTATTTTTTTTTTGTTATGTAATCCTGTATGGGTGACTGAGTTGGAGGGGCTACATATGGCGTATGCTCCGACCAGCCAATATCAGCTCCGAGAAGGTAGGTGCCATACCGGAGACTTCCCCCTATTTGTAGGTTAAGCGTATTTTTAGATTTAGTTTAGATTTAATGCTTTAATTTATTTTATATTCTATTTTGTTCAACTGTTCATGTGTAACAAATATCTGGTAGCGATTGCCTGTTACTTTAAAAGCGTTTATTAATTTATTTATTTTACCATAATAGGGCGAAAGGCTAGCCACCTCTTCCTACGGTCTATATCTTATACCTTGGTACGGTCCTTCCAACTATACTTAGTTTTGCTGCTTGATAGGGGGACAAGTCGCCGTTTAAGTAGGACCAATAGGGTCTGACGACAAACTGACAGACAGATGGGGACACCTTCCGGAGCCGGTGCGCTCCATGGGGGGAACCAAGAACGCCTCGCTGGGATCCCTCGTGTGGGATTGGACCGCTGTATTTACGGGTCTTCGGTCCGGCCGCTGCTGTCAAGGGGTGCATCGGACTCGGATGATAACTTGATTTGACGAGCGATGGCAACACCGGGCAACACGATGCGAGTGCTATATCCGCAAGGATGGTGCGCTCGGGCGGGAAGCGGTGGGTTTAAAGGTGCTTGATAGTTATCTTGTCATAAAAATTTGTTAAACGTGGTGGTCGCTGTTGTGCTGTAATTTACCAGAGCTTTTGCATCACAACACCGATTACTCTGCCTACTCCGATTGTCGGGATACAGCGTGTGTGATGTATGAATGTATGTATGTATGTATGTATTATGTTAACACGGACTCTTCTGATCCTGAAATGTAGCTCATTTGCCGACTTATCGAATACTTAAAGGTCACGCTAGTCAATATAAATAAGAACGTAAGTATCTATTTCTTATACAGAAATGTGGTACGGAGGCTGTGCTCAGAAATCCATCGCATAATCAGACACAGCCAGTAACACCACTCCCCGCGAAACCACCCTCAGCGCCAAGGCAGGACCCTACCGTGCCAGCGACAAGACAGGCAATCAGTTGCCGTCGATTTAATTGGCACGCCTTTTAAAGACCCCCAGGTTATATGACCTAGGGAACACACTCACTGGGAGACACACTCACAAACCTATCATATAAAAAATGTATACCTCAATGATCCGATGACGCTATGCACGCTATGGCTCCGAGAGTCGACACCGTCGTCGTCGTCTGGGTCGCCGGCGGCACGGCAGCAGCGGCAGGCGATGATCCTCTTCCAGCAAGCGATAAGACAATTTGCCGCCATTATTTGCGGGACCATGCGTCGGCGGTCGGCACCCAGTCGGAAGAAACGCAGATTGAACACTGAGTGAGTCAGGAGTCTACTTCATTCATCTGGCCAGTGCTATGTATGTATATATGCACATAGGTATTATATTTCAGACTAAACCATCTCACGCACGCGCCATCAGCGTCTTAACTATACTTAAGCTGTAGAGCTCGGAGCGCATTCTATCGAAGATCTGCCTTTGTCTTTGTTTGATAAAAAGAGACCGAACCGAACCAGTACAATTAGGTATGCGAGCGAAGCAAAGCTGGACCGGAACCCACTATTAGTAAGTTCGAAAATTATGTCTATGTATATAGGTACTATGTTATGCTATGTTAAAAGCGACATAAGATATTATGCCGTCTGTTAGTTATTGTTATAAAAAAAGCTATCAAAGACTATTTTCTAGTTTATTTGATTTTATGGATAGCGCGACGTGTGGCTTTGTTTCACCTACAAGTAGGTGTCTAACGATGCCCATGGACATTCTGTGATGCACGGGGATTGCGAATGCCATGCCGGCCTGACAGGAGCCTTTTCACGCCCCTTTTGAAGAACCCCAGGCAGTACTTGGGAGGAAATAGATAGGCAGGGAGTGCGTTCCACATTTTCCCGGTTCTGTGAATAAAAGATCTACAGAACCGGATGATGCGCATCCGTGGTAGATCGATTGAATAGGGGTGCCCCTATATAGGGGTATACTACGCGTACTGGGCAGGTCCCCTGCCCAGTACGCGTAGTACGGAGGTGGAATGGGGACGCCGGAATCGCGTTAAACAGCTCCTCCGAACACTCCCCATGAAATAGACGATAGAACACACTTAGGGAGCCGACGTCCCTACGGAGTTGCAGTGGTTCTAAGTCGCAGGTCACCGCAGGGTCGCCCACTAGTCGCACGGCACGACGCTGGATTGAGTCTAGCGGCGCAAGCTGGTATTTAGCTGAGCCATCCCACAAGTGCGAGCAGTACTCCAAGCAGGACCTAACCTGTGTTTTATACAACGTCAGTTTTTGTCCCGGCGTGAAGTACCGCCGCACTTTGTTTAGTATGCCTAGCTTTCTTGAGACCAGCTTGGCCTTGCCCTCAATGTGGCGTCGAAAGTTCAAGTCGTGCGACAGTTCGACACCGAGGACCCCGAGGTGGTCGCTTTATTTCAGCGACGTGTTTTGGAAGGAGCTGGCGTGAATGTAGTGTTCCCGTAATGTAGGTATTATACAGAGTTATTTTAGATCTAATCAACAAATGATGATTCGTTCAGAGTTCGGAACCGGTGTAAACTGTAGGTCCCCCTTGCCCCTTACAGGTGGTATTCTCTAATAATTAAAGCCTGATGTCACCGGATGAAAGGTGGCAGACAGCAGCCTCGGCTTTGTTCTCCTCTATACTAGACTAGCCGATAGCAATAATCCAAAAGGAGGTATGACACCATACTTTACCATACCTGACTCAAAACTTACAAACTCTCAGAATAAAAGATCGACTGCTGTACAACTAGTACCTGCACGCTAGTATATATGTATGTATCTATAATGTACAATAGTACAGGTACTTTCAGGTGTTTATTTTGCCATAAAGAACAAGCAATTCAGGTCTTTATTTAATATTACCCTTGACGGCGAAGCCAAAAAGAAAATGGAAACTGACATGGTTGACTACATCACCTGTGCATACACACCTATGATGTCAGCCCATAACACCTTGTTGAATTAGGTGCCATGCCAGGAAGCACTTTGGTCGTGCGGGCTACACTGAACTGGACGGAAAACACTAAAACACGAATTATTTACACAGTCGTTTCGACAGACCTTTCATTCATTCAGGATTATGAGTTTGGAGTGTACCTATGTAAGCAAGTAGGTACATATGTCATAATATCGGGCGTGCAGAAGGATTCAAATAAACAGGAAGTCAGACTATTCATATTTTTCTACTGTTCTATAAAATCAACTTTACTTCTTTCCCTCGTTTTTATCTCATTACGCCGAAGCCAAAAGGAAGAGTTCTTATTGGTAGTCAGGTTTCTAAAAGAAAAAGTAATGTTTTTCTTTCCTGACCAGTTACCGGAACCGACTACGGAACTTCAGTCGGTGGGTGCATCAATCAATGCAGCTTAGGGAAGAATCGGACAAGAATAGAACATAATTTTTTTGGATTGGAACATAGGTAAACTCGTTCCGAGCTGTACTTCTTTATCGGGCACATCAAAGCATCATTTTCGCAATTAGGTATTTAGGAAAGAATAACCTGACACATATGAAATGCTACAGCTACTAATGCATACATCGAGTATGTATGCATACGCCGCCGCCGCGCCGTTGTTTACTTGCATTGTGTTATTATGATGAATCGATTCCGACAATCGTCCGCGGAACCATATCTACCTACCGCGGTGGTGTTTTGCGAAATCCTCACCATGATTTTATTTGTAGTCGTAACACAATAACGTTCCCATTATTGTTTCAATACGAGAAGGCAACACCATTCACTTGCCGATCGATGGGCTTAATGAGAACTGCGTTGGAAAATCATCTTGTGTGGTCAAGCTTCATTATAGGATCAATAAATATACTTAAATAAATATACTTAATATATTAGGAGGTGCGGGACAACTCCTAGGTAGGTATAGGTAGAGTCAAGTGCCTACGCACGAATTATTTTATAAGTTTAATTATTTACTTTTACACGGTCGCTGTTCATAGTACTTACGTGACGCTACAAAACGTAAGTAGAAAAGTAAGTACCTAATGTGGCTGAATTAAACATGTAGGTGATATATATTTTATGAACTTACGGTTTTTACGGTGTCGTCGATATGCTTTTGTACACGGGTCCCTATTACTAAGCCTACGCCATCTATCCTTCCGTCCGTGCTATTATGGAGATGTCCGTGTTATGATGGAAAAATATTAAACGAAACATACAAGAAATGTGTTTTTTTAGAGCTAAAACAAAACAATCTATCGCAAAAACGGTAATACATACAAGCGTCAAACTTGCAAACTCAAAAGTAAGAAGAAGAACAAATATAAAAAAAAAACCCAATTACGTGGTGGAACTTAAACCCTCGGCACAGATTACTTAATAGTTACTTCGTAACAGATAAATCACTCCATAGAAAATGTTCCTACCTTCGGGCTTTAATAGCCTACTCTTTCACAACGCCAATCGCTGCGTGCGAAAATGTACCTTAACGATCGAGTGTAAAGTGGTAATTGCTTTGCAGCTGCGCGCACTTGCGTGGGCGAGCGTCTATGTATACTTCGCGCGGCAGACGAATTTATACTGAAAAAGACCGCCGCCGGCGGCCCGTCGGGCGGTAGGTAGTTAGCGCGCGCAAGTACATAGAGTGCGTGAGGCCTGCCCTCGGAGCGCGAGTCCTGCTCGCATTTGGTCGGTTTTTTATAGGGAAATTGGCACGGCGGCTGTGCCCAGGAGTCCATTAGTCACATCCAATTAACAGCACTCCTCGCGAAACCGCACGCTCAGTGAGGTGCCATGCCAGAATTGCTAGCGACAAGGCGGACAAAAATGTTGTTGTCGATTTGATTTGACTCGCTTATTGATACTAATGTAATATGTTGTATGTATGTGTGTGTTCAAGTACGTAGTTACCTAATTAACGGCACTGATTAAGCTAATACAAAATCAATGAAAGCACTATTATGAGGCAGATGACAAGACAATACGCATTGCGTGCGGACAAGGAAGCTGATCGGATTGGTGTCACCTCGATGCATTTCTGCCACACTAGCACAATTTGACCAAGGCTAACTTCGTTCTCCATAATTATGACACAATAAATAGCTAAATAATGTTTGGCCATATATATATATATTGTTTTGCATTGGGCCTGTGGCAAATCACACCGCCTATACGATTTAAACGCGAGCGGGGTCGCCATAAAACGTAAGTAGACGTAAGAATGTGGCTGAACTTAACATTTATCAAATCAAAATGTTGAAACTGTTGTCCTCCGATCGAAATTTTCCTCAAAATTTCCCTTGTAGTTCGTGAATAGATTGGGTGCTAAAATGTTCATTCCCACGACCAAAAAAATTACATGTATGTCTCTATCACGCTCGTATCAAATCAACGTGAGTGTTACAAGCCGTCTGAGACGGTCTGATGCTAATTGTGTGCATTTGTAGGTTACCTACGTTGAGGGTGAAGGTAATTGTACGCAATGTATGACAATAGGAATTCTATCCTTTAGAAGTTTTAGCCCTCAAGAAACCTTAAAGTTAGTTCTTTTTAGGTTTCCGTACCCCGTACGGAAGCCTGCCTGTCGTTCTGTCTGTCTGTCTGTCCGTCCGTCCGTCCGATGGCTGTATCTTTGGAACCGTAATAGCTAGCCGGTTGAAAATTTACGGTTGAACAGAATATATTATGTTATTTTGGCGGATACAAGTAATAAAAATAAAGATACAGATACAAAAAAAAAGTTCAAAATTAAGGAGGATCCCTATACCATGTTTTTTTTCAACTTATTTTGTTGTTGTGCGGAAACCTTTCCGTGCGAGTCCGCCTCGCACTTGGCCGGTTTTAATATTATGTGAACAGATACGGCGCGCGGCGACAAGATGCCGGCGGCAATTTCTCAGTAGGTGCCGGAGCATGGGAACCATGTTGGAGTAACCAACAACGTAAATGTACATAAATACATATGCATATCGTATGTGAGTAAGATTTTTCAGGTGCGACAATCCGCCATCTACACATATAATAAAATCGTAAATGCAAAAAAATCTGTACATTGAATATATTCGGAAAAAATCAGCCAGATGTCTTAAAATGAGAAACTGAACATGTTAGAATAGTTTTTTTTTACTATTATCAAAGTAATTTTAATTTATTCTGCACTTTTTAATACATATACCGTAAATATTTTACTAGCATTAAGGAATGATAACTTTTACTTAAGTAAACATAAGTTGTTCATAGGTCCCAGAATAATACATAATACAAATTAACCTTGTGATGTCACTAGAATAAATTAATTAGGGATGCTTAAAATAAAAAAATACTCGTAAGCATAATAATTCTGCATTGACTTGACAGATCATCATTAATGTGTATTAAAATAACAGTTTTATGCGCAATCACTTGAAAGAAATGAGCCGACTTGTAATGGAGGCGCTGCTCGGAGTGAGCGCATGCTGAAAACCTTCCAAGAATTTGTGTTTTATAAAATGTTTTCGTGTATGCAGCAGAACGTTGCACATTTGGCAAGCGGTTTACGTAGTTATTCAAAAATGTTGCGACATTGTGTAATACTTGATGGAAAATTTGCGTACATAAAGTATTTATTTATTTGAATAAATGGTGTTCCAGCATCGTATTGTACTACATAGATAGGTTGAAGACGGTAATAGTTGCGTAGAAGGAAATATTGTAATGTCTTTTCAGGAATATATTTTTTTATAAATAAACATGTTTTTGTTTGTTTATGGAACCCGACACGGTTGGCTACATCACTGGCAAGCACTGACCTTGATCTAGGTCAGTGCTTCCCTTTGATCGTGCTGGCTACACTGAACTGGACGGAAAACACGAACAGCCGCTTCGATCGACCATTCATTCAGTGCGGTGGTGCCAATCCGGTCGGGTTAAACCCTAACACCTAATAAGGTAAGGAAAGGTATACCTACACAGTTTTACATGGAATCCGAACCACGGTAAGCTTCAACGGTCGAACGGTCATCAATCCAATTTTGACCGCGCCAGGCAGTGCTTAATTTCACCTTGTTTACCTGAACGCAACTCGGCCTTCGGCTTTGCTTTTAGTTACTTACTTTCTTCGAGAAGGTTTATCGTTTACCTGCACGCAGCTCGGCCTTCGGCCTCGCCCTTAGGTACTTTCTTTGAGAAGGTTAGTCGTTTACCTGAACCCACCTCGCTCTTTGGTATCGCCCTTAGTTACTTACTTTCTTCTTTTGAAATACGAAATTCACGCGAGCGAAGCCGCGGGCAACAGCTAGTGAGAAATAAGGGATAAAGATCAAACACGTCTTCGTTTAACTTGCTGCCGCTAGAAGGAGCTAGTCCGACGGAAGCAACTGCTTCGTTTACTCAGTAAGCGCATTTACACCGCTTGGTTGCGGCGAGCGACGACGTCTCCGCTCCGCTCGCGCACACACTGACGCCCTGCTCTATATGCAAAGTGCAGGTATACGAATAAAATAAAGAAAAATCTTAGACAGTTTAGGGTGAATAAAATCAACTTAAAACATAATACCTATTGTTAGTAGTTAAAGTTTAATAAAACATTTAATAAATATTTGATTTATGTAATATAATTTCCACAGTAAGCTTTAAGATGCAAGTAGATATCGTAGCTATCGTAGGCAATGATTTCACCAAACATAGTCGATCAATCATAGTAATTTGTGTGTAGAGTTTAAGAAATAATAGTTAATAAGCAATCACAGGTAAACACATACGTAGGTATTGCATCATATATTCCAAGGGTTTGGTCGGTTCCACTTCTTAAAAATGCTATTAGTTCGGAATGGCTTTTCAGCAGCTGAAACTATTAGCTGAAACCCTGGTTTTAGGAACCCGGTATCGTTAAAAAATTCCAGCATTAATCACGCCTACTTGCACGAAATTAATAATTATATTTATTGATTTACGTCACAAATTATTGCTGTCCTTTTTTTTCTCTTCTCTTCGCCTACCTTTTTTGTTCTTTATTACTCGTGTGCAATAATATTAAAGATATAATCTATTGTACTATGTCTACTCACTTCTTTCCTTTCAATATAATGTTCACCCAATATTCAAAGCCGCCTCCACACCGTCCTGCTTGTCTATTCGCCTCGCTATCTGCCCGTCGAGGCGCCTCCTTTGACGCGTTAAACAATGTTCAGTACAAGTGGAGGAGCGTGCAAGGAGAGGGAGCGAAGCCGCGAGACATCCGCGTTCATTCGGTTTTGATCGCGCGGTTAACCGCCCAGCCTGGCGCTCTCGATCGTAATTGTATTAGAGTGCGTCTGCACTATCTAGAAATACTTTTTGATCATCTATATATATTTTACATAGTTCTGAGAAAAAACCATCGCAATAAATGCTATTGATTCAAGTTATACGAATTGTCCTCCAGCGGGCTGACTCTACATACATTAGAGTGGATGATTATGTATCTGAAACTGATCAACTTTTGTTCTACAACTCTTCTGAAAGCGCCAAGAAGTATTTATATTTTCACACGTCTCCAAGACTGAAATATGCTCAGTAAATTTTGTTTTTGTTTTCACTTGATGTTGTAGATCTCAAGCTCTGTTAACGAACTGCCACTACAGAGCCACGCACAGTCACATGAGTATAAGACTTTCGCGGCAATGTTAGGGCGTATAGGTATTAACTATTTCGTAGTTTGATCTCGCTGCTAGGTCGAGTACGTAACGCAGGAAAGTCAGTCCTTGCGGTGGGGAAATTCACTTGTCGTTTTCCCCAACTCGCAAAATCTCGTTGACATTATCGCGTGTGCTCAAGTGGAGCCCCGCAGGCTACCCACCGCGCCGGGGGCGGCCGCTACCCTGTTTGTCTATGCAAAATCTTGACGAGTCGTTTTGCATTCCGTGTGTACTTTATATTCGTTTAGTTCGGGTCGGGCGGGCGCGTAATCTGCGCATCCGCGCAACGCGAGCACGAGGGGAAGACCTGCTGAGCCGACGTCACCGCGAGAGCCCGCTATCAAATATCCCTCTGATTTAATAGTCTCGTAATCTATGTACCTATGTCTGTATGACACGTCAAAATTTGCGCACGAATTGGAACTGTCGAAATAAAATGGTATGAATAAATATTGCAAAATAAAATGTACCAACTTAGGTCGTTCGGTAGCGACCGCAAGATCATCGCACCCGTGTGTAAAACGTGTGTTTTCAAATATACGAGTAATAATCATATTTAATTAAATGAATATTAAGTTTGTAAAAAACCAGCCAAGTGCGAGTTGAACTCGCGCACCGAGGGTTCCGAGTTTCGTATCGCCATGTCATGGTCAGCGCCACTCACGCCATCTATGGCCTGTTTATGAAATGCTTCATATTAGTTAAAATAATAATTAGTACAATACTCCTTTCGGTAGATGGCGCGCGCATACACTTTTTAGTTCCTTCTATGGGAACATCTGTGAATTTTTTACTTTTTCTTATTTTTATTATTTGTTGTTATATCGGCCATAATAACACATATTCTGTTAAGAATTTCAACGGGCTACCTATTACGGTTCAAGAGATACAGCCCTCGGACAGACAGACAGACAGACGACGTAGGCTTAGTAATATGGTCCCATACCAGATACGGAACCCTAAAAATGTGAACAGTCACAAGTGCTAGTCGTCAACAAGATGTTATCGCTGTTGCCAGCGTCATCTGTCGGCCGTCTTACATCTCCTGTGCGGTCAGCATTACTGGATACGTTGAACTTTCACGCTGAAAGGTTCGACAACAAGGTCAGATGGCTGGAGTCTTCTCCGGTCGGTGTAGGTGGAGCGCCCAGTCAGCACGACGTTCAGGGAGCGTCGGCGCGGCAGGGCGCGCGGGCGCGGGCGCGGGGGCCCTCCTGCCCCACTCACTATTTATTTCTGCTAACTAATGCTAAACTCGGCAGTATCGATTGGACGACGCGCGCCGGCGACCGATACTGCCTGCTCGGCAATCTGATGCACCGCCCGACCCGCCGCGCCGCCCCTCCGCCACCCTGCACCGTGCGACCCCGTCTCTGCACCGCAACAGCCGCTCTGTATATCCCCATACCCTTGAGATTAACAGGTGACATTATTTTAATGTCAACCTAGATTAATATTAATTTATTTAAAATCATAGGTACCTACATACGAGTACAGGTTTTTTAATGTTTTCTTTTGTAATACCCCGAACTATAGCATAATTTTGTTTTTTAGTATTTATTTTTTCTTAAAATTTTAATTGTTTGCAAATAATTAAACAAATTAATTATATCCTATCTGTCCTTAAAAAACTCCTTTCTGTCCTTGTAGCGCTACTCTCTCAGAATTGTATTAATATGTTTTTATGTTATATAAGTAGACATTATACGAGTGCATGAAAGCTTTGCTTAACAGTTATATGTAACAGCAAGTCAGTTACGGAATTGCCAAAATTGATGAATTAGTAAATTGCATATAAATAAAAAAATATCAATAGTGTATCTGCATTACAATCAAATCCAACAGTTCAAATAACGCACATAAGACCGAGGCTAAGATCAAAACGCACAGAACTCAAGTTCACATTACAAGTTACAAGCTCATCCAATGGCCCACTTAGTGCTGGGATCCAAGAGAATGTGTGCGGTAAGCACCGTCCCGCGCGCCGCCGCCAGCGCTCCAGCCGCCGCGGAGCGCCGCCCGCCTTGGCTGGCTGGGCGGGCGTTGGGCGGGCGGCGGCGGCGTCGACCTTGCTACTAGAAAAATTTGCCGCGTCGTCGTCGGCGAGGAAACTCGGCATCAGCAGGCTGCGTCGCCTGCTGCCTCATCACTGCTGCTCCCCGCTGTCCGCCCGCGCGCGCTGCTCCCCCGCCCCGCTCTGTTGTGATGCGACAGCAGATACCTAACTCGTGAAGCTCGCAGCCGCCAACTTGTGGACTCTTGTGTGTAAACAAACCTCTCCGCCCCGCCCCGCCCCGGCTGCTGGCTCACTTTTACAGATTTCGCTGATGGGGCCGAAGGAGAAAATATTGAGACGAATTTTTAATGTTATTTATAACTAAGTGTGGTCTGTACATAGCTAGCTCGGCTCGTGTCATTGGCGACTCTCTGATATAGTATACGCAGCGCAGCGCCGCGGATTTTTTTAAAGAACTAACTAAATGCTACATTTCCTTCATATATATCTTAGAGATAAGTCAGTTTATTAAGCAAGGTCATGTCGTTATTGCGTGCAAAGTTTTCGTTCACCATACATATCATCCCGGAGAAATATGTGATACAGATAGGTCATTATGTCAGCCTCGGTAGCTCGGGGGTGCGATCGATCGACTGCCGTTCGTAATCATAAACATACCTGGGCATGGTCAGAACTTAAATGGGTGACCGTTCGACCTTTGGAGGCTGATCGTGATTCGGATTCCACGTAAGTAGGCCCCTTCCCTTCTTAAGTTACTAGGTGGTAATGTTTAACCCGCCCGGGTTGTTGTGAATGAGAGGTCGGCTATATAAATAGTTCGTGTTCTCCGTCCAGTTCAGCGTAGCCGACATGACCAAAGGAAAGCACTGACATGACACCTAGTCACCGAGGTGTTATTTACCTGACATTGCGGATGTTTTAGGTGATGTAGCCAACCGTGTCAGTTTCCATAAACATGGTGTATTTTTAAATGGGGTATGGGTGGCTGAGTCAGAGGCGCCAGAGGACATGCTCCGACCAGCGAGCATCACCTCCGAGAAGGTGCAATACCGGGGACTTAATTTTTTTTTTTTTATGGAAACTGACATGGTTGACTACATCACCTACAACATCCGTGATGTCAGCCCATAACACCGGATGAACTTGGTTCCACGTCAGTGCTTCCCTTCGGTCGTGCCGGCTACACTGAACTGGACGGAAAACACAAACTATTTACATAGCCGTTTCGACCGACCTTTCATTCAGTGCGGTGTTATCAACCCGGGCGGGTTAAACCCTACCATCTAGTAATATAAGAAGGGAGTCATATCCCTTAGTCGCCTTTTACGACATACACGGGTAGAGATGCAGTGGGGCTATTATTTTAAAGTACCGGCCCCACACGGTACATTTGGAATATTGTCTATACTGAACAGCGGCGACTCCTCTCAGTTGGCGAGGTTGGCGCCGCCAAACCAAATAAAATGAATGACACCATTAATACAGAAGTATCAAGCTAAAATAAATGTGAAAAAATTTCGGAGTTATATTATTTATGTCATATAATCCACGATTAATAAGATAAAACGTCAATCCCGTACCCGTTACATAATTTGAAATTTCGCGCGCGTCAAACGCGGGCGACGACGAATGACGACACATCAAGGCATTCATTGGCCGGTTGGCTACATTTTGAAGCGCCATCGTATTCCATACAAGACGGAAGCGACCGATGTCCCCCCCGTCCCGCGCGGACCCGCTGATCAGCCTTTCGAGTTGGCGCAGCGCGGAGTGCATTTAGTGACGCGGTAGCGAGTAGAGCGAGCTAGCGAGCGAGCTAGGTGTGTGTGTTGCGTGTGCGCCTGTGCGGTGTACGCGCTGCGTCCACACGACGAGTATTCTTGTGCTGTGCGAAGTGCGATGCGATGCGACTAGCGAGCTAGGCTAGGTGTGTTGTGTGCGCGTGTGTGTGCGCATTGGCTCGCGAGTTGATAGCTGCATATATTCCGTTATGTAGGTATGGACTTTGTATGGATGAATCCTGTGCAGTGTTGTTAAATTTAAAGTGATTTATTGGTAATTATAATGGCAAACTCCTACCGAGCTATCTACGGAGCACTCAAGGACAAGAGAGACTCAGTAATTTGGCACTCTTACATATCTGTGGAAAAGGAGTTGCTAACAAAATTGAGGAAGAAAGAATGTGTGAATTTTCACGATCGAGTCATCGAAAATGTCTTGTCTGTGGAACGAAGAGTGGACTTCATGTACAAATAAAATGTAACAATTCAAGCTTGTATGCCTGTCTCGTCGTCGTCGTGCCAGAGGAGACGTCGCTGTTGTCGGCTGCAACTCGACAGCTTTGACACAACCAGTAGGTACCTATCTACAGACAAATAAATCGTAAGTGAGCAAAATAAATCATTTAAACTAAATATTATAAACTATCTATATCGTAATCGTCTTTCAGTTTTTGAACTCATTGTGGTAGAAATAAATTAACGCGTAGGTACCTAAGTTATGAAATTATGAAAAAAAAAATCCTTAGTCAGAGCCAACCCAATATTCAGGACCAGGAGTCGCCGCTGATACTGAACTATAGGAGAGCATAAACCAAGAACCTTTAATGTTCTTGGCATAAACATAATAGATATAAGCGTTAATATGTCACATGATTATATTATCTCTTTATTTACAAATTTACAATAATTTTATTTATACATAATATAGGTATGTACAGAGTATAAAAATACAAACATATACCTAAAATTAATTAACGGAGTTTCCACCACCGATTGCGGGGATTCTATTATTGCATTTATTTAATTTCACGTTTTTTTTTCCTATGTACATATTATTTATATTAAATTGATATAATTATAATACAAACATAGGTATACAAACACACAAAAACAAAAACGGCATTACCGGCGGCGGAGGCGGGAGACAAACCTCCAAGCGCGCCGGCGGGTGCGGGCCGTGGCTACGGAGGTCTCCGAGATGACGCGGACGCGAGACTAGCTTCGAGCGATGGGTGGTGGTACTAGACACGTAGGCCACCACCACCCCCATCTCGGAGAGCTCCGTATCCATCGGACCGCTGAGCGAGACGTCACGCAGCTCTTTTATCAACTTTGATCGTCGTGCGTGCGGTCGCCTTTGTGCACTTTACCGCCACACCGGTAGCGGGGGCTGTAGACGGAGCACGGAGCCGCGATAGCCCCAAGCGGACCGGTTGTGTGTGGCGAACGTCGTCGTCCCGTCGTCGTAGTTGTTGTGGCGGAAGAGCGACGTTGTTCGCCGTCGTCGCCGGCAGACGTCGGCGATGGAGCGGTGAACATTGATGGAGGGTGTGCGCTGGTCATACTCGTATAAGAAGTGGCAGGTCTACGTCACTGGAGCCGGGGACTCCGCGAAGAGGGCGAGACGGTGTTGGTCAGACGCGCGGCGGCGCGCGGTGCAGATAACATCTTGTTGACGCCTAGCACTTGTGACTGTTAAATTTTTTTTTCAATCTGAATATTCATTTAATTAAATATTATTATTACTTGTATATTTAAAAGTACACGTTTTAGACACGGGTGCGATGATTATTACCTAATTCATTTTATTTATATGCAATTTACTATGTTACTATTATCATTTTTGTGTAACGCGAACACGAGTCAGGATTCATTATAGACTACAATTAACTACACTAGACTCAATGCAGGTTTATAGAGCCTAACATGGTGTTACAATATCACCTGCTACGTCCGTCAATACCTACCGTCATGTCAATTCATTACATCACATTCTTGTGGGAACCGTCGTTTGTATCCATAGTATTTTTACTATTTTCATAGTCATTTTTATCGCCCCATGTATCGGTATATAAGTTCGGTGGTATCTATTCCTACCACCTAAAAATTCACATGGAATCCGACAACATCAACGACAAAGGCGACGTCCATCACCGTCCTACTCCCACAGGATTCCTCGTTGAATAAGCTTCAAAAAAAGCTCAGTAATTAGTTTTTTCTAGAAACCGCATTTTTCGAGATAATCGCTATTCAAAGGTCAGATTCCGATGTTGAAAATGGTTTTGGCGACGCTTCCCTAACATATAAAACTTCGAGTATCTCGAAAAATCCGGGTACTAGGCAAAAATGCTGCTGAGCTTATATTAAGGCTTATTAAATTAGGAATCCTGTGGTCGAACTGAATCAGTGTATGTTCGGGAAAACTCGCGCGATAGTTTTTTTTCAAACTCTCAACACATTACATACAATATGTCATTTATAATATTTATTTAACAACTTATAACTATATGACCTATGTGATATGTGGTTCGGGGTCCATGTAAGACTTAGATTCCTTGACTGTATAGTTCTCTGAAAATCAAAGGTTCACTGAAATAAATCACTCCTCAAGAAACTTTTACATTTTTATTATTAATGGTAAATAAATATCCTAAAAGTATGTACTGAAAATATCTAATATTTCGTTTCACACTTTTTGATCAAATTCATTAATAACGCCAATAATGTGTTACAATTCCATCCTATTAGCAAACGTGTCAAAATACATCGGGACAGCTCCTAGCCTCCTATTTTTTAAAGAGATAGTTTGGACAGGTTATTTTAAACAAATCCCAGTTCACTTTTCGTTAAGCGTATTTCATACACATTCCAGACAACGTAACTAGACACTACTGTCAGTGTAGATACCTACATAGACTTGTAAGTTCTAGCTATGCTTGTTTAATAAATACCCATCTATTGTACGGAAGCTGAAGACTGCATCTAGTGTAACTTGTCGCTCGCGTGCGCCCACTCTACACTTACAAAAAGAATAGAGCACTGAGAGCGTGGCGTTCCATTGTACCTGTGTTATAATATAATGTTATAAAATGAAGCGCCTAGATGACTTGTAGGTGACTTGTAGGTTGTGTGGCGGAGGCTGCGTGCATAGTTTGTTTCGCTCTGGCGTATAGCGGCGTCCCTCTCGGAAACGGGGGCGTGGTCGCGGGTAGGAGGTTCCCTCGCACGCCCCTACAGCCTTCCTATAATAAACCCGGGCACCGGGATCGGACCCGAACGCACCACCACCCCCGGCGGCGCAAAGGGCTTTATTACCACTATCTTTTGTTTAGAATCTAGCATTCTATTATTATGGCATATCATGTTATTAATTGCCTACATCGTGGAATTGCATACCTACTGTAACACAACACTTCGTATCATTTTTATCATTTTTCTGCCTGGAAGACAATGCTTTTTCCAATAAATACTCATTGGTTTAGATTGGTTGGAAAAGCTATTATACCATCTGATGAAACTTTCTTCGATGTTTCTGACTCTTTTACAAGTTTTCTAGTACAAGTTTTTTTTACTACGGCCTACATTGTCGTATGTACCTCCATAATAAGTTTGGCATTTCTGGTACAATTAATTGATTTATCCTTAATTTGGATTTGTGCTAATTGCAGGTACGATATTACGAAACAGAAAGAAATCGATGGCTCGGGGAGGACGGCCGCCGATCGCTGTTCTGTGGATATAACATTTATAGAGCATACATATCAAACTTGACAATGGTTTTCAAGCCAGATCTGTATTTATAATGTTTCCTATTTGACTAGATACTGATCTGATACCTATCTATCTAAAACTGACGATGGTTGACTGCTGACACCAGATTTGTTTTTTGTTTATTTATATATAGCACTGCGCTTTAACGCGGTTAAAAAGACGGTCAAGTGCGAGTTGAACTCGCGTGGAGAGGGTTCCGTACCATTCCGTTTTCCGTGAGAACTTTCAGACTCACACCGGGTTTTCCTGTAAACTATAAGAGAGGCCCTATATTCACTTTTTTTTAAATTTTAGACTCAATGGGAGATAATGGCGGAGGGATGCTCAATTTTTGTAAATTTTTTTTTATATCTTTTAAACTATGAGGTCCTTTCCATTGATACGTCACTTGATGCACTTGTGAAATTGTTTTTTTTTTTACTTTCTAATTTACCCCCAAAATTTTAATTCATTCATTTACGCTATACCTACGCCCGTGATTTGGTCATTAAACTCTATATATGTATGAAATTTCAACTTTTTTCGTGCAGTAGATTATTATTATGGAAACTGACACTGTTGGCACCTACAACAACCGTGATGTCAGCCCATAACACCGAGTGAACTAGTTACCATGTCAGTGCTTCCCTTCATTTCATGTCGGCTACACTGAACTGGACGGAAAACACAAACTATTTACATAACCGTTTCGACCCACGTTTCGTTCAGTGCGGTGGTACCAACACGACCGGAATAAACCCTACCACCTAGTGATTGGGAGAAAATAAGCTGTGCCAGGCAGACAAGAGAGTGATCCTATAAGGGTTTCGTTTTTTCCTCTTTTGACATACGGAACCCTGAAAACATATTGACTGCAAGCCATTGAATTATCTTGCCCGATCTTTCTCGCTGTTTTAATAGAATGGGTGGAGTAAAAATTATGACATCCGAGTGTAATAAAATGTATTACCAATCGGTTTAATAAATAAACTAAATTGAACTAAATATATTTAAGTAAGTACCTACGAGTTACTACTACTACCTACATTAGGGCCTTCATCTTAGATTTTTTTTCAAACACAATTTGACTACTCGAATATACACGTACGAAAATACAAGGTACGTACTTTGGTACGTAAGTATAATCACACAGCCAGAGTTTTGACAGTTATTTTTCAAAATTATTTATTTATTTTTTGTGTTTATAATTAGTTTTAACAATGTTTTAATTTTTCGGTAAACTCCGTTTAATAACAAATTCGATTTAAACGAAAATATTATAAACAATCGCTCCTATTATATTATCCATCTCTCTTACGTCCATACTACTTATACTTTCTTTGATACTGCTCAGCCCTAAGGCGTAACGTGAGCTTCACGTTAATAGGATAAGAAAACGTTGTTATTACTATATACCTACCTAGGTACTCATGTTCGCCTCCGTGCACTTCCAAATCCCAAAGATTACCTAGAATAGAATCCCTTATTACATTAAACTCGCCTATTGGACCAACTATGTATGAAATGGGCGTTCAAAAAATAATACAGGGTGTTTCAGGAAAGGCTTGAGAAACTTCAGGAATAGAAAGTAGATACTCATTATTAGAAGAAAAAAATCCTTATCACTCAAATCGAAATTCCGTATTTCTTTTTTCATACAAAAATTGAAAATTTTAATAAAAACTCTATGGACAGTGAGATTTGGCAATAGTGCTCTCTAGGTCTAGGGAGTGCAATGACCTAGCAAGTCCCCTTTTTTTTTGATGTCATTCAAATTTAAGTGTTTGGAATTTACCTACATGAAGTTACATTCTACTAGTTAAGCATGTAAGTTAGTCATTTTATGTTTATTTAATAAAGGTGGACGTTAACCGTCTACCAAAGCTCGATGAAACGATTTTCACCAAAAAATACTGTAAAATGACCGAATTTGGGAAAACGTTTCAGAGATTATCGTCTTCAAATAAGGACCCCTTTCGAACCCTGAAGTTACGAAACCCTATCCTGAAACACCCTATATTACACTTACAAAATATTACAATGAAAAATTGACTGAGAAATAGTGTAGTGCGAGAGCACTGTCGTCCGAAAGAAGATATAGTGACAAGGATTGAGAAAGGAATGCTTCGGTGGTTCTGTCATGTTGGAAGAATTGATTGAGACTAACGAAATACATTTATGGAGAGAATGTGAGTGAAAGAGTCGGGAAGGGTCGCCCTAGACCCACGTACCAGGACCAGATCGGGAATGTGCTCAAAAAGGGTCAAGTTTGTAGTACCCGTAACCGACGAGCTTGTATGAAGAACATTATGAGAGCGGAAGAGGCGGCAGAAGTGTGTCAGGATCAGGACCGTGGCACGTGGAGATCCGTTGTCTCTGCAAACCCCACTGGGAAACAGGCGTGATCCTATGTATGCATGTACTTACAAATATGATGTATGGATTGATGTATTTCACAATGCTGACTCAATAAAGCTGCTGGTAAATTCCTGCGTACGAAGTAAACTGGAAAGCAACAACGCAATCATCTGGACACCGCATGAGTTTAATTACAAATTCATTTTGGAAAAAGTCCAAAAAAAGTTCATTTGAATGTTATATTACAAAACGTATAACATTACCAGTAACTATTCCCAAATAAATACATAATAGGCATGGTGGGCTACAATTATATATAATGGAGAAGAGATTTAGTCCTCATGTCGTATGTTTACCGCATACTAAATGTCAAAATAAGTAACCCAGACTTTTTACAGAGCTTTAAGCTTTACTCACCAGACAATTACTTAAGAGCCAGAAACCACGACCTAATGCAACCAAATCCCTCGAAGACCAACTTGCAGTTGTGAGGCGCATTAGCTTAAGCCTGTAATGTTCCTTATATTTAAAATAAAGTAAATAAATAAATAAATGGCATATATACTTAAGAGTAGGTAATCTAACTTTACAAAGAGCTTATTTAGTTACTTATCAATGTTGCACTAGAAATACTAGCTACCGTTAGAGCCGCATGGGTGTTGGGCTTGTAATACAATACTTATGCGCGATAAGGACAAATAAAAACAATTTCGTTTCTTAGTAATGAACCCGTCCACTGACGACATATCAGCGGGCGACGCGACGATGTGTAGGTACAATATCGGTTAAGTGTGTATTGTGGTCGGGTGTCTAGGGTCACTTAGCATCTTCGATCAATATGAAATCACAGTCACAAAATACATTTAATAATAAACAAAACATATTAATAAATAAGTTGGGATTTAAGAAAAAATTAATACAGACCTAATACACTCATATAACTACTTCATTTTGTTGAGGATGTCGATTAATCAGTAAAGTGATTTCCTACACTTCGGAAGTGAGTCCCTCCACCTCACTTCGGAAAGTAATGTATTCCTGTTTAATTGTGTTTCATTTTAATTATATGCTATGTTTGTATTTCGTTTAATAAAATCTAATTCATGAAGCGTGAAAAATAAACATTTTTCAACAAAAATTATAACTGTGAGACTTTTAAGGATTTCTAAAATCGCGTACGTATATACAATATCGCTATTAAAGTGTTTTTATTGTTTTAGATAAAATTAATATGCTTTGAGAACGGGCAATTTTGGACTTGTATTAAAACAATTCATAGTTTCTTCCACGAGACCCTGAAAACGCGCTTCTTTGTTAAGCGAAGCCAGAGATGCAAATTAAGATTAGCAGGTGGCTTTGTTTGTATTTTGTCTGCGTGCTTAGGTTCCACGGCAAGTCCGCGAAAATGGTCGTGTCACACTCTACAATGGGCAGGCAGGAATATTCTGGTGAACAGCACGCAACGCTCGTCGATGTCGCCGTGCCGCACTATGGTAACGTCGTCCGTCAGTAAGGAAGCGCAGAAGATGTTAAGATATTCAACACAAGGTTCCGTGGTATTTTTTGCAAAATGTGGCCCGACGACTCGACAATCGTTGTGCCCATAGTGGTATCGGCGCATTGGCTGATAGCGAAGAGTCTCGGCGATTACGTTGAGAGCCCGACCATCGGAAGCCTGGGCTCGCCCGGACTCTGCCGCGCTGGTGAAACCTAAATGTTTGACGTGAATTCGTATGAACGTCTATTCGCTGTGAACTGCGGGTGCATGTCAGAAATGCGATTAAGACAATTTCACTGCACTTTGCTAGGCTTATATATATCTCGAAATGTATGTATAATAGATGGCGGGACGTGGGTTCTGGGTTCTAGCATCAGGCATATCAGCCCGAACAGAAAAGTACCGGCTTCATTCATTCCTAATTCACCTGTTACATACGAATTCACGAAACAGTAACTGCAAGGACACTGCCTGCCGGATTTTTTTAAAGTGTGTTCAATATATTTTACATTATTCTTATGTTGTATGCAATATATTGTAAAAAAGTGAATAAATATATTACCCTCCTTTTTGCTTCACGCAATCGGGTAATAAGGTATGAATTGCATAATCGCATTGCTACTAAGTATATCTTTACCTATCCGTCCTATTTATCATTTAAAACAACGTAAGCATTAATAGTTAGGTGTCAATATAGCATAGTATTACTCTGCGCCTCAGCTTCCCATACTAACATAATCGAACTTCAAAAGCATTTGGCATAGGGCGAAAAATTCATTTTTAACCGACTTCAAAAAAAGGAGGAGGTTCACAATTCGACTGTATTTTTTTTTCTTTTTTTTATGTTTTTTACCTCAGAACTTTCGACTGGGTGAACCGATTTTGAAAATTCTTTTTTTTTGAAAGCTGGTGCTTCCCGTGTGGTCCCATTTCAATTTGGTCAAGATCGGATTGGAAAGCGAGGCGGAATCGCGAGGCCGAAAACCGAGCGATTCCGCCGAGTACATTAATAACAAAAAATTACTAAAAAAAAACTGTGAAATAAAAAACTATTTAGAAAATATAAAAACCGCCTTCAAAAATTTATGAAATATAAAAAATTTAAACCCTAGAGTTGAAGGCGGTACTAAAGCAAGCAAAAATAACCGACCGCCTTCAACCCTAGGGTTCGATTTTTTTAATTTCATAAATTTTTGAAGGCGATTTTTATATTTTTTTAAATAGTTTTTATGAAATAAAATTATTATCTATTTATGTAACCATATTTTGATAAAATTATTCCTGTAGGGATGCAAATAATGCATAAAAAACTCAATACAAAGTTAAATGTTCACGCTGTTCCAGACAGTTTTGAAGGAGTCCTTCGAATACGTTAGTGTGGGAACTAAGGCGCACAGCACAGCGTGTCCTTCAACAGAGGAACGAATATAAACAAGAGATCATAATAATAAGTACCTGACATTGATCTCCGAACGTGAACAGACTATAAAAGGATTGTCTGGCGCCACTTGACAACAGTTAACTACGTATGTAGTAGTACTCGTTTGTAGGTACAGTACATACGTCTTTCTTTATTCTAATAGCACGTGACTAATGTTTTTGCATAATCGTATTTTTTTTTTATTTGGTCCGGTATGGTTGGCTGCGTCGGAGGGGTCAAAGCTCATGCTCCGACCAGCCAATATCACCTCCGGGAAGGTAGGTGCCATACCGGAGACTTCCCTGGATTGCTGGCTATACTGGTCTAGATTATTATATATAGAATTATCGTTTAATAAGCTGGTCAAAATATTAGGGATATGAATATGGATTGATTGGGATCCGTCTACCAATATCGTCTCACTATAGGACAATAATAATTTGAGATTCTCCATAGCGTTGAGACTCGGTTGTAACATTATCCAAGCACATAAGTGCATCTGCGGAGCCCAAATAGAGTCGAACGGCATTTACGGCCTAAGTTGCAGCAGAAGTGCAGGTCGGCACTCTCTCACGGCACGACACTTTGAATGATATTCTGCGTCGGGCATTTGACGCGGCTAATGTGCAGTCAATCTCGGAGCCCTGTCTCAGCAGGATGGCTCCAAGCACCCAGACGGGATGACCTTGATCCCGTGGTTACAGGGTAAAGCCATTTTTAAAGCCAAAGAGTTTGTATTACGTCGCTGCGCTCCTTTCAGCGACGTAATACAAACTCTTTGGGTAAAGCAAACACCTGGGACTAGGAATATTAATTAGTTTATTTTACATTTAATTTTATATGTAACTTCCCGTACAAAATTAAGTTTCAAAGCCCAAACAATTTTTACATCTACCTTTCTTTCAACTCAATCGATTTTTAAGACGGGCGGACGGAGAGAATGGAATTTTTTCTCGAAGGAAGATACAATTGCTTGGTGCATATATGTATATCGAGATTTCCAAATAAAACGACGATGAATATGGTAACTCAACTATTACCGCTTTAGAAGTTGTTCCACTTTAGCACCACCGTAGAACCGTAGAACCGTAGCACCGCAGCACCTTAGCACCATAGCATCGTAGCACCGTAGCACGGCAGTACGGTGGCACTATAGAACCGTAGCACGGCAGTACCGTAGCACTATAGAACCGTAGCACGGCAGTACCGTGGTACGGCAGCACCATAGCACCATAGCATCGTAGCACCGTAGCACGGCACTACCGTAGTACTATAGAACCGTAGCACGGCAGTACCGTAGTACCGCAGCACCATAGCATCGTAGCACCGTAGCACGGCAGTACCGTAGCACTATAGAACCGTAGCACGGCAGTACCGTAGCACTATAAAACCGTAGCACGGCAGTATCGTGGTACCGCAGCACCATAGCACCAAACCATCGTAGCCCCGAGCACGGCAGTACCGTAGCACTATAGAACCGTAGCACGGCAGTACCGTGGTACCGCAGCACCATTGCACCATAGCATCGTAGCACCGTAGCACTATAGAACCGTAGCACGGCAGTGCCGTAGCACCGCAGCACCATAGCACCATAGCATCGTAGCACCGTAGCACGGCAGTACCGTAGCACTATAGAACCGTAGCACGGCAATACCGTAGCACTATAGAACCGTAGCACGGCAGTACCGTAGTACCGTAGCACCATAGCATCGTAGCACCGTAGCACGGCAGTACCGTAGTACCGTAGCACCATAGCATCATAGCATCGTAGCACCGTAGCACGGCAGTACCGTAGCACTATAGAACCGTAGCACGGCAATACCGTAGCACTATAGAACCGTAGCACGGCAGTACCGTAGTACCGTAGCACCATAGCACCATAGCATCGTAGCACCGTAGCACGGCAGTACCATAGTACCGCAGCACCATAGCACCATAGCATCGTAGCACCGTAGCACGGCAGTACCGTAGCACTATAGAACCGTAGCACGGCAGTACCGTAGCACTATAGAACCGTAGCACGGCAGTACCATAGTACCGTAGCACCATAGCACCATAGCATTGTAGCACCGTAGCACGGCACTACCGTAGTACTATAGACCCGTAGCACGGCAGTACCGTGGTACCGCAGCACCATAGCATCGTAGCACCGTAGCACGGCAGTACCGTAGCACTATAGAACCGTAGCACGGCAGTACCGTAGCACTATAAAACCGTAGCACGGCAGTATCGTGGTACCGCAGCACCATAGCACCAAACCATCGTAGCCCCGAGCACGGCAGTACCGTAGCACTATAGAACCGTAGCACGGCAGTACCGTGGTACCGCAGCACCATTGCACCATAGCATCGTAGCACCGTAGCACGGCAGTACCGTAGCACTATAGAACCGTAGCACGGCAGTGCCGTAGCACCGCAGCACCATAGCACCATAGCATCGTAGCACCGTAGCACGGCAGTACCGTAGCACTATAGAACCGTAGCACGGCAATACCGTAGCACTATAGAACCGTAGCACGGCAGTACCGTAGTACCGTAGCACCATAGCATCGTAGCACCGTAGCACGGCAGTACCGTAGTACCGTAGCACCATAGCATCATAGCATCGTAGCACCGTAGCACGGCAGTACCGTAGCACTATAGAACCGTAGCACGGCAATACCGTAGCACTATAGAACCGTAGCACGGCAGTACCGTAGTACCGTAGCACCATAGCACCATAGCATCGTAGCACCGTAGCACGGCAGTACCATAGTACCGCAGCACCATAGCACCATAGCATCGTAGCACCGTAGCACGGCAGTACCGTAGCACTATAGAACCGTAGCACGGCAGTACCGTAGCACTATAGAACCGTAGCACGGCAGTACCATAGTACCGTAGCACCATAGCACCATAGCATTGTAGCACCGTAGCACGGCACTACCGTAGTACTATAGACCCGTAGCACGGCAGTACCGTGGTACCGCAGCACCATAGCATCGTAGCACCGTAGCACGGCAGTACCGTAGCACTATAGAACCGTAGCACGGCAGTACCGTAGCACTATAAAACCGTAGCACGGCAGTATCGTGGTACCGAAGCACCATAGCACCAAACCATCGTAGCCCCGAGCACGGCAGTACAGTAGCACTATAGAAACGTAGCACGGCAGTACCGTGGTACCGCAGCACCATAGCACCATATCATCGTAGCACCGTAGCACGGCAGTAGCGTAGCACTATAGAACCGTAGCACGGCAGTACCGTAGTACCGCAGCACCATAGCACCATAGCATCGTAGCACCGTAGCACGGCAGTACCGTAGCACTATAGAACCGTAGCACGGCAATACCGTAGCACTATAGAACCGTAGCACGGCAGTACCGTAGTACCGTAGCACCATAGCATCATAGCATCGTAGCACCGTAGCACGGCAGTACCGTAGCACTATAGAACCGTAGCACGGCAGTACCGTAGCACTATAGAACCGTAGCACGGCAGTACCGTAGTACCGTAGCACCATAGCACCATAGCATCGTAGCACCGTAGCACGGCACAGTACCGTAGTACCGCAGCGCCATAGCACCATAGCATCGTAGCACCGTAGCACGGCAGTACCGTAGCACTATATAACCGTAGCACGGCAGTACCGTAGCACCGTAGAACTGTGGAACCGTAACCGTAACGACGTTTCTACGCTCATAACAATGGGATTTTCTTTATAACCATTTAAGATACAAACTTTAAAATAGTTGCCATGTTGAAAGCACTAAATGGTCTACTTCAATTTACTTTTTATTTTTTATTATTCGCGCGACACGATGCTATTGAAGTTATCTATCATTGACGTCATTCATTCAATATAATGCTCATATTAATTTAATTAATCTAACATTTTTTTTATAAAATCACTCATCCAGTTATAGTCCCTAATACACGCATAATAATAGTTTTGATATTCAAGGTTAGAACTGTAGTATTTATTGTGTCTTTGTATAGTATTTTGGGGTTCAGGTCAGGTTTTTGAGGATTACATAAGTAACCATGCCGTGTTCTTATGTTTTGTAAACCAAATAAGAAACTGTTGAATTTGTTATGTTACATTACTATAGCCTGTAAATATGATTGTTTTATTATTTGAGGAAGTACATAAATAAAAATAATCTAAATAAATATATGTACAGCGTGTATTTTAAATACACACGGTACATATAGTTCAATGTAATAAACTTATACTAATATGTCTATTTGCGAAGCTGACAGGGACCCTTATAAAAGCGGTCAGATGTCTTGTCTATTCGTCCGTCTGCCTGTCACACGCGTAGTCCGAGGTGATTACTCTGGAATAAATAAATATGTAAATAATAAAGTGGTCTTTATCCTTACGACATGTAAACTATTTTTAACCCCCGACTCAAAACGATAAGCTATCTTGACTATTTAAGTTAGTTGTAGTCACTTTAATATTGAAGTATCAAAATTGACGATGGCACCATTCTAAAATAGGTTACTTACCTATAGATGAAATTATACTAATGTTTATTAACAATAAACAATACTGGAAAACAAAATATCCTCGGTTTCGCCAAATGTAAGGACCTCTTGTACTAGTATTTTTTTAATATTACTAAAGTATATGCCATACTTGTAGTAATAGTTAAAAATAGCAAGGTAAGTTTAAACATGTAAATTATTCTGGTATGTATTTGAAGGTAAGAGTAATTTCACATAATTTAATTTCACAACTTATCATTACGTCATTTATTACATTACACAGTTTTAACTGAATGTAGTCATAGTTTAGTAAATGTAACGTAAGAAAGCATTAAATACACAAACCGGGATCCTACGGCTCAAGCGTAGTGCGGCTCCGGCAGGGCGCGAGTACCAAACTGAGGGCGGATCCAGGATGTTTTTCTGGGAGGGGCAGACGGGCAAAAAGTTTTTTTTTAAGGAAACTGACATGGTTGGCTACATCACCTACACAACATCCGTGATGTCAGCCCATAACACCGGGTGAACTATGTGCCATGTCAGGCTTCCTTTCATTTCAGTGTCTTCATTTTTTCGATTATGGACCATTGTCCATAATCGAGCACCGCACTCACGTTCTTTCTGTTATTGTAGGTATTCCTCTATTTTGACCACTTCGAAAATACATTATTTGCCTATAATAAATAGGAATGTACTTTGTACTCTAACTCCACAGTACAAAAAACAATACAAACATAATTGTAACGGTATTAAACTCCTTGCTCTTTGCCTATTTTTAACCGTCTGGGGTGTTGCACGTGCCCCCGTGCCACTCCCTTGACTCCGCCCTTGAATGTATCTTAATAAATAACGATTTGTTTTGATTCCATTAGATTTGATTACATATCTTAGATCATCAAATCAAAGGTTTTGAATAGGTACAATATTAAAATTTCGGACTAAAGTATTATGTCCTTCGTATTTTCTTTGGTAGTCATTACTCCTACCTACACAATATGTTGACATGAAGTAGGTATTCAAATAAATATTCAAGTTTGCTTTATAAGCAATATTAGTGAGGTTCAAAAATAAAACATTGATTTTACAGAAATATTTTTATTAGGAAAACACAGATCTTATTGCAAAGAGTTCGTATACCTATTTACAATAGAACACTAGGTCTGATCGTAGTGTAATCTCGTAACGTAGATAATATTATATATAATTAATGTACATATTAAATTATTTAACAAAGCTACAAAAGTACGACACAACCATTCAATCGGCACATGTCGATCGCTCTTCGGTTCGAACGCAACGTAACCGTTCAAAAAATTACGAAAAATGTATATTCAAACTTAACAGAGGGACGCAGCACACGGAGGTGTGTATCGGTGTGGAGACAGATTAGAAGCGGTGCGGTTGCTGTTGCTGCTGCTGCTGTTGCTGTTGCTGTTGCCACGTGCACGAGGGCGCGGCCGCAGCGACGACGCCGGCGCCGGAGCACGAGCGTGCCGCGCCCGCGCTCGCGTTGCCGCCCCCGCAGCCGACGCCGCCGCCGCCCTGCCGTCACAGCTCGGAGTAGAACTCGGGCGAGGCGTGCGGCGTGTGCGGAGCGAGAGGCGCCGGCACAGCGTGCGCCTCGCGAGCCTGCGATATCAGGCGCGCCTTCAGCGCGTCGCGCTCGTTTATGATGCGCGCCAGCTGCACGCGCACCACCTGCAGCTCCTCGTGCAGGTGCCGGTTGGTGATCTCGAGGTCGTGACGCTGCTGCAGCCGCTTGCTGCGGCAGTTCTGTGCGTATCCACGGTTCTTAAGCGTACGCCGCTTCTGCTTGAGGCGCACGACGTCCTCGCGCGGGTAGCCGTGCAGACGCTTGTTGAGCTCGCGCACGCTCAGCGTCATCAGCTGATCGTCACTGAGCAGGTCGTCTCCGCCTCCGCCGCCCATACCGCACGACATCTGCGAGTAGGGTGCGTGGGATAGCGCGCGCGGCGACAGCGACACGGAACAGGAGCTCGGCGGGCGCATGCCCGCCGCGTGCCCCATGTGGTGCTCGTGTTCGCGCCAGTCGCGTCGATCCCAGTCCTCGAAGGCGGCGCACGAGGCGGTCCGCATATCGAGCGGCTCGCGCATGGTCTGCGGCAGCCACACCATGTCCTCGAGGTGACCACCGCGGCACGGACTGCGTCCGATCGGCGGCGTCTCCGGCGGCGTGCTCGGATCCATGGCGACAGCGACCGCGACGTGCGGCTGCGGGTAGGGGCCGGCGTCCGGCCACGTGCGGAAACCGCCGCGGGCACACTGCTGCGGCAACGGCGCTCCTTCCATCATGTCTTGCCAGCCCGCGCGCAGTGGCTCCCGCTTCACGCTGTCCTCTAGGTGGTCGAGTTCGAAGTTCTTAACGTATTCATCGGCAAGGTGGTTTCCCTCGTCGGGGCCGCGCTGTGGCGGCAGCGGCATGCTCTGCATCGCGGCAGGACCGGTGCTGTCTGGGAGCGCGTGCTCTACCATGTGAAGTGCGGGGGCGCGCGCCGGTCGACAGCAGAGGTACAAGTGGAGTGAAGCGTCGTCGGCGAGTAGCGCGAGTGCACTGTGCGGACTGCGGACGGAGCGCGCGAAGCGACAAGCAGAGGCGGTGTCGGTGCGAATCCCCGCCCGCCGGCCTGTGCGCGTCGCCGCCAATAGCGAGCCGTGACCGTGATGTCGCCACCGCCGCCGCCGCCGCCGCCGCCACCGCCCGCGCCACCCGCACACACTCACATTGATTTCACAGTCCTGAAACTTCTCCAACACCGTGCTCAGTGCACTATAATGTTTCTCGTTCAATTGACAAGGTTTACTGAGAACACTCTCTGAGAACCACGGCGAGGTTTGATGATTAATTATTTATTATACATTAAAATTACTTATTTCTAGAGATATCGAATTAAAAAAATACTCCTGCGCCTCGCATATTCTAACCTGGAAATATAAATTCGTATAATTTTTTTCCTATCTACGCCCTACGTTATTATTAGATAGGGCGCAGATTGGCCAAAAACTTTTTAACGACAACTTAACCCTTAGACCCCTGCATTTGATCTCGGGAACTAGCAGAGCAACCTTTATGAAAATTTGTACACTTTTTGTAGACATAAAAATAGATGTACTTGATTTTTTCAGTCTTCTATTTTCATAGATTTCAGGTTTTTCAGGTGGGATGACATAGATCCCAGTAGTGGTTTATGAGTTGGATTTTTATATGCCAGCAGTAGTTTATGAATAAAATAATTATTTTCACACTATGATTATAATTTTTTTGTGTTGGTTAATCTATAAATAAAAGGCAAAATGACACACAAAAGTAAATTAAATGAAATTAAATTAATTAAATTTACGAAAAACTTCACGAAAAAGTAACAACGCGTGCGTCCTTAGTCACTTTGATAGCCGAATGATGTGTAAAGTTAGGTGCAGATCATGCTACCAACACTCCAATATGATAGCATTGTTCATAAACTACGGAATGGCTTAAATTTCATAGAGATTGGGTATGAAATACATACAGTGGAATTTTTAAAACTTTTTGGGATATCAAATTACCCCATAGGGGTCTAAGGGTTAACAACTTTATGTAAGTTAATTTAAAAATACCGGCAGCTACTGATAGGTAACCGTATGTACCGTGTGGGGCCGGTACTTTAAAAGAATAGCCCCACTGCATCTCTCCCCGTGTATGTCGTAAAAGGCGATTTACGTGGATATGACTCCCTTCTTATATTATTAGGTGGTAGGGTTTAACCCGCCCGGGTTGATACCACCGCACTGAATGAAAGGTCGGTCGAAACGGCTATGTAAATAGTTTGTGTTTTCCGTCCAGTTCAGTGTAGCCGGCACGACCGAAGGGAAGCACTGACGTGGCACCCGGTGTTATGGGCTGACATCACGGATGTTGTAGGTGATGTAGCCAACCGTGTCAGTTTCCATAAATCCATTCATTAAATTCAGATGCCCAATCAAAGCAACACGATCTACAGACATATTCACTCTATCTAAGACACGTTGCATTATCATAAGAATAATTTTGTAAATAGGAGTTGTAATACTTCAACAAATCATTTATTAACGTAGATTTATTCAACTCAAATATATTTAATTTCAAAAGACTTTGTGTAAAATCGTTTGTTAGCTCATAGGTCCACGCGTAACAGACAGGGAATGCATCCCTATACTGTAGAGCTGCCTAAAGTGCGGACTAAGCGCTCCAGTATTTCTTTTATCTTCCGCACTGCGAAACTCTGGAATGCACTTCCTCCTGATGTGTTTCCTTCAGTGTATGACTTGGGATCATTCAAGAGACGCGTAAAAAGGCATCTGTCACGCCGGCACGGCATTCGCAGCCCCCGTTCTAAAACGAATGCTTTTGGGCGTCGTCGGCTCAACAATCCATGCTGACGGCGCCAAGTGTCTCGCGTATCAATAAAAAAAAAAATAAAAATTAAGTAAATTATTATATTCTTTTTGCGTATTTGTTTAATTGTATTTTTTTTTTATATTCTAAATTCACTTCCTTTTTTTGTAGTTTTAGTTGATAAGTTATGTTATGTATAAGTAAATTTAAATGTGTAAACTTTACCGGTCTAGGCCTTTAGGTTAAGTACTTCATAGTACATTATTTAGTAATACATGTGGAACTGTATGTTTTCCTAAAATTTGAAAATAAAAAATAAATTAAAAAAAAGTTATATAGGGGTGCCGGCCGGCAGCAGCCATGAGGTTAACCAGTATCTGAAGCTAAGTCGATTGGCGATTTTTTTTTTGCCATCAAGATTTCCAAATTTCTTACCTCAAAATGTATCTCCACAGTGGTTTATTTTCGAATCCCGAAACCGTTTTTCGAGAAATCTACTTAGTTTCCGATACTGATTAACCCCCTTCGCTGTTGCCGGTGCTTTTATATACACCAAGTATGGATTGGATACAGAAATATATTTTTTTATAACTGTATAATTATGACAAGGTGAGCCTAAGGAGCTAGAGAAATCAATTCCTTAAGCTACTATCTTATTATACGAACACTGCATTTTTATTTTTTGTAATAGTAATTTTTATTGTATGTTTATTACCTAAGTATATGTTTTTATTAGAAACATTCATTAGAAGATATCTCTGTTCCTTAAAAATAAAGGAATGTTCTAACATTCCTTCATACCTACTAATTATTGAAAATCAGTTTGTAAATGTTTATTCGTACAGTCAATGTTTCCGTTTAGTGTTTCAAAACTGTGAAACGGTTATTTCTAGTTTTCATTATTTTCTACTCTAGTCGACCTGTGGTCTACTTGAAAAAACATTCGTAAGTAATTTATGTACCTACTCAGTATTACAATAGTACCTATTATATCTGTTCGTAGTTAGTATTAGAGAGAGAGAGAGAAGCTCAGCTCAGGTAACAGCCGCCAACAACTCTTCTTAATAAACATGAATAAAATGACAATGGTAAGTCTTCCTGGTAAATGGTAAATGAAAGTAGGAATAAATGTAATTGGCTCGGTGCTGAATACAGTCTGTATCACCTACTTATGTAATGAATTGGCAAATAACTCTGGCAGCGAGCAACCGTAGCTAATCGTAGGATAATGTGATTTCACGGGCCAGCGGCCTGGAGAGCGCCCGCGCCCGCCCCCTCACCCCCTCCGCCCCCGCGGCAACACGAAGGGGTTCATTAATAACAATTCATAATAATGAATAATATATACGAAGTCGGTAGTTAAGAGAAACCTGGAGCCGGCTAGGATTTCACACACATATAAATAATTGCAGATGATGCAAAACTAATTCGCGGAGAGAAAAACCGTTTCGAGGCTAAGGTGTACGGATAACTAACACGTAGGTACCAACTCGATTAAATTCTAAAATGATGAACAAATTAGGCAAGTGAACTGCAATGTTCTAACCTCAGGTTCTAACTTATTCCAGCAAGCGTTACTTTAGCTTTTCCTATCTCTTTTCTCGTAGTTTTTAGATAGTTAGTCTAGCTCTAGAACTATTTTCCTAACTTTTACTTACTCGTAAATGTCTATAATGTTAAAATCTAAATATTTAGCGCAATAAAATTACAGTTAAATTTATATATATTAAAACTAAAAAACCCTAAATTATCTACAAATAAAAATAAGAAATTCAAATATCTGTATAGTAGTAAATTCGACCCTAATTATGTATAAATACGCACGCAATAGTAGACGCAAACTTATATAGACAACGGACATTATTATTATTAAAATTTCCCATCGGCTTTCGTGTAGGTAGCATATGGTTTGCATAAATACTGATTTACTATTGTTCACTTATATATAGGGTAATAATATTAAATTTTGGGGAAGTCAAAACCTACTTACATCTCTACATTATCCTGAAACGTATTTGCGGTAGGAAAGAACAATGATCTGCTACCAAAGTCGTCGCTTAAATGAGACGGCGAAAGCCTAGGCGGCTAGCTGGCGATACTTAGATCAAGGGAAGAAGTAATGCGGCCGGGCGGGATAGGGTTGCGGCGCGACCAGGCGTGGGCTGACGCCTGTTTGCGGAGCACGGTCAACATTGTTAGCGGCTGCGAGAGGCACGGCGAGCACCCCGCCCGCCGCCGCCGCCACCCCGCCGGCCGCGCACTAATCAACCCCGGCGGCAAACATTCATTACGTGATTACTCGCGCAGCCGCGGAGGGCGGCGCGGTGGCGGCGCGGCGGGGCGCGGCGCCGACACATATCCGCACTTCTGCTTGACCTTTGCTTGTTAATTTGCCTGTGATTTCGTGCGAGATCGAGTTTACATTTAAGTATATATTTTCTTGTATAATATATTAAACAAGAAATAGAGTTGAGAACCCCTTGCTGCCGGTTGATTGTGCCTCTACGAAATCTAAAAACTTTTCAAGTTCTAAGAAATCAAACTCAGTTTTTTCATAGAAAGTGTCTAACGACGCCCATGGTTGCTGGCGACCAATTCACAGCTCAAACTATTATGCAATTTATGTCAGAAAGTTGACCGAGTTTATACTTACCGACCGAGTATACTTACTTACTAGAGAACTGTATGGAGAGAATATGGCAGAGTGGTTAAAATATAAAAGAGTGGCAGTAGTGAGTTCACGCCGCGCCGCCGCTCGCCGCAGGCAAGAGAGGCCAGGACGAGTGGATGCGAGGACACGAGTCTTCAGCACGTCTGCACCTCCTATCGCGACCTCTTCATCAATTGATCCTTCCCCACCCCCTTCCCACCCGCACCGCACCCCGTCTACACTTCCTTGCATCAGACGTCGCCGCCGCCATTTCGCAGGAACTTTAACATTTAGACGAACTTGGGATTACACTTACGATGCTCAATATTAAATTTTAGTGGAACTTTTCTCTCTTATTTCTTTCACTCTATTAAATTAAATAAATATTCTAGTAATAATGTAAATACGCGGCGGTGGTTAGTTTCATATATACTCACGTGTGTGCTGTAAGTGAGAAGTTTCTTGTGAGTGGTACCTAGTATGGTTTAATTATTTATAAGTAGATACTAACAGAGCATAATGTCTTGCGAAGTTTGTCATTTCTCCTGCGCATTGAAATACTGGCGTATTTTTTTACGTATACAAGCGTAGGTTATCTACGAGTACCTATGGATTTAATTATACAATAAACAATTATAATATGTAACAGTTTAATTGAAAACTCTTTTTTTTCTCAAAGCCATGCGCTTAAGTACTCTTTTTATTTAAATAATTGATTTTAATAATCCCGATAAGTAGAGTTCGATTATCATCTTCTCCATTGCTGCGGGGTGTCTCCCCCTCGCCCCGCCGCCGGCCCGCGCCCGCCCTGCGAGTCAATACGGAGACAAAAACACCAGCACAATTAGTTGGGATCATCCGAATCCGACCCCTACACGTTGAGAGCTCCCTCGCTTCCTCAGAATTTGTGAGCAATCCCTTACATTACATGTAGTAACTACGTGCAAGTATGAAATAAATATGAAATGAAATTATTAGGTGAATTTATATTTTAATTTGTTATTATTTGGTTAGTTGTCTCAGCCGCCTCCGTGCCGCCTCCGTGCCGCCACTGCCTCAAGTATTGACTTACTCCCATACTAGAGAAACATGTCTGAGCAGACTACTTTTATCGTAGTAGGATACGGACTAAAATGTCGTTAGTAAAGTAAAATTGCCATCGTGATTTCATTACAACTTCAATAGCATGGCTGGTCTTTGGTGCTTCCAGCTACTCCTTATTACGTGGATGAGAAGAAATTATACCTAAATGTTCCTACATGAAACAACAGTTTTGAAAAGATAAAGTATTTAAAGTTTATATTTTTGGATCCGAAGTACCCACTGTACCTATTAGGGTGGTCCACAGTTGTATGGAAAAAAAAAATGCTGTCGAATCTTGCCTCCACATAGCTCTTTTTTGTCTATGGTCATGTAGTAATTGCTGTGCCAAATTTGAAGTCAATAGGTTACGGTTTACTGGTCGCCCATAAAGTAGATTTATAGAAAGCGGAATTATTGGAGTACTTACCGAATGCTCTAGAAAAACAGCAACCAAGAGACGATTACAAGGAGTTTTTGAGCTTGTCTCTTCTATTTCTTTTTGGAGGAAACGCTACGGAAACATTAAGAGCTCCCGGACCTACACATCACGCTCGATGGATGGCCAAAGCCATTTATGCCCTGAAGATATACCTATTTCGAAACCAATTTGATTTGACGGCTCCAGAGGCAAAAAATATAGAAGAATTAGCTCTATTTGTAAGCGTGCTTTACGTGAGATATACATCCCAAAGAAAAAATGGTGGAAAACCTTAAACGTCCAAAAATGACAAATTTTCCACGACGCATCAATGTGACAAAGGAAAGTGACATACCTACGGAGAATTTTGTCACTGAAAGAACGAGCAGCTTCTTTGATGCTGTCATGATTAAAGGAAAAAGTAAAAGCGAAGAATTCCTGAAAATACCACCTGAGAAATGGCCATGTGATCCGGTTTTTTCAGAGTTACGTTAAACGTGCAGTAAGATGCGAGTTGTTAATGATACTGCTGAACGGGGCATCAGTCTTATTCAAAAATACAACCAGTCACTAACCAAGGACGAAGAACAGATGCAGTACATACTCCGCCTAGTTAGCAAATCACAGAAAACAGTTTCCTGAACCATCTAAAGCATCTCTTAGTTCATAATCATTTCATACTGTTTAATTTCATACATTTTTCTTTTACACTTACGTTCCATTATGGGCGACCTCTAAATGATGTTCTATTGGAATAAAATTTTGTATGCTTGTCATTTACGTGTCTTACAATAAAAATAACCTTGTGGAGAAACAATATTCGGAACTTTAATTTTTTGGACCGCCCTAGTACCTATGTACACAATTTATACATAAAAACCTAAATACCTACCTAATAAATAATATTGAACGCGTGTCTATTTATGAACTTTCTTACACTTTCAAATTTCCTCAAATACAAGTGTCTTCGGCATAAATAGTGTTCGCCCTGCGCTCGGTCTCGTATTGTTCAAAGTCCTTGAAAAAGGTTAAACCTATGTAACTCAGTACCTACTACCTACGTATTATGTACTAAATATGCAGAAGTCTGGGCTTGGGAAGCTATTCCTCTCGGTCGCGACTCGCGTCAGATGGGTCGGCGACAATTTATAGCAACTATAAAATATATTATGGAGCATTTTACGATGATCTTGATCGAGTGCCATATTTACTGTCCTTCACAGACATAGCGTAACATAGACAGCACTTACTAGGTCTAACCTAACGCTCTATTCACCAACTCGTCCGTATTTTGTTGTTTGAACATTTTTAGGGTTCCGTATTCGTACGGGGTATTACTAAGCCTACGCCTCCGTCTGTGTGTCCGCCACTTCGTCCGTCCGTCCGTCTGTCTGTCTGACTGTCTTCCATCTTTTGAACAGTAATAGGTAGCCGGTTGAAATTTTCACAGAATATGTGTTATTATGGCGGATATACTAGCAAATAATAAAAAAAAGCAAATGTAAAAATTAAGAGGTCTCCATTCCAAAACATGTCTTTTCAACGTTTTTGTTTTGTTTTTTGCTCTATCGTATAAACGTTTATACATACAAGCGTCAAACTTGGTGTGATTATAGTGCACACTCTAAAGTTAACCAACAAATAATAAAAACCGGGCAATTACGTGGTGGTACGGAACCCTCGGTTCACGAGTCCGACTCGTACTTGTCCGGCTATAAATCTTCTCGAAGAAAGTAAGTGACTAAGGGCGAAGCCGAAGGCCGAGCTGCGTTCAGGAAGAATATAAACCATCTTAAAGAAAGTAAGTAACTAAGGGCGAGGCCGAAGGCCGAGCTGGAAGACGATAAACCTTCTCGAAGAAAGTAAGCCACTATGGGCGAGCCCGAACGCCGAGCTGCTTTCAGGAAGCTATAAACCTTCTTGAAGAAAGTAAGTGACTAAGGGCGAGGCCGAAGGCCGAGCTGCATTCATGAAAACGATAAACCTTTCTCATATAAAGTAAGTGACTAAGGGCCAGGCCGAAGGCCGAGTTGCGTCCAGGAAGACGATAATCTTTCTCGAAGAATGTAAATAACTAAAGGCAAGGCCGAAGGCCGAGTTTCGTTCAGGTAAAAAATATTCTTTCTCGATGAATGAAAGTAGATAACTAAGGGCGAGGCCGAAGGCCGATCTGCGTTCAGATAAACGATAAACCTCTTCCGCCCCCGTGCTTCGTCCTTAATGACTTGCTTTCTTCGATATAATATAATATCGTTTACGCGTTTGATATCGTTTCGCTAAGAAAGTAAGTATCTAATACCTACTTACTTTCTTCGAGAAGGTTTATCGTCTTTCTCGACGTTCGACCTCGCCCATAGTTACTTATTTTATTCTAGAAGGTTTATCGTCTTCCAGAATGCAGCTCGGCCTTATATCCGTTTGCGCGAACGAAGCTCGGCCTTTGGCCTCGCCTTCGAAGCCGCGGGCAACAGCTTGCTGTGCTGCCAGTTCTCATTTGACAATGGATTTACATATGTTATTTTTTTTGTGAATGGTTTAGCCGATGATAGGAATGGTAAGGAAAAGCATTCCTTAAATTAATTTCGAGAAATTAATTTTTTAGTTTTTTTTGTCACAATCCTTTGCGGGCGTGCGCACAACAACCCAACAACCAAAGTTTCATCATAATCGGATGAACGGTTTACGAACGCATAGAAGGAAGGCGAACGAACTTTTTTTTATGGAACTTAGATTTTTATTCATTTATGTGCATTTATGTTCCGTACTTGAGGTACGGAAGGAAATAACTGAACCCTAATAGGATCACTTTGTTATCTGTCTGTCTGTCAAGACCCTTTTTTATCTCAGGAACGGGTAGAGGTATCAAGTTGAAATTTCCTCGGACGGAGTTGTAAAAAATGTAGGTAAGCTTCTAAGTCAACGCACACACAGGTTGTAGCCTCTAAAATGACCGACATTTTTTAGATTTTTTCATGTTTCATATTGCACTTTCCAAAATGTCGCCATCGAATGCGCCTCGCCAAGACGCGTCTTTTGACACCCCACTTATCCACGTAGCCCCAGAATTCACGGCACAAACGCGATGTCACACTCCCAGCTTAAAAGGGGCCTGCCGCCTGTCCACAGGCCTGTCTGTTAAAAATAATTTCCAATGATAAAAGTTTAAATAACATTATCGTGTGAGTGAAGAGTTATAGCTAAAAATGTGCAACGTTCGCCGACTAATCTCGAGTTATCATCTCCCATCTACGTAATACTTTTCCGTAGAAGTAGACGAGGTTGCGTCGAACTTGCTTGCTAAATGTTTCTGCTGAGCCCCCCTCGACGCCCCTCTCAATTGCATTAAGTCAAAGTCGTGCAAATAACAGCATCTCTCATGCATCAACAGCTGAGTTCACGATCGAATCAACCCTAGTGATTAGATAGATAGAGATTACAAGTTCAATATACCCATTAGCTTGCACACGCCAGCTTGCACTGCACACGCCGCCGGTACAAGGCTAAGAGGTCGAGATGCGACTCTGAATGAACTACATATCTATTGATAGACGCAAGTTTTTACTTTTTGTTACTAATTTGCAATAGTTTATCTGTAAGCGAAATATGTCTGTAGAGAACCTTATCACATTTTTCTAGTTTGGTGCGCACATAATACAGCTACTTATATTCTATCTCCAGTGACTGCGCTCGTTCAATCAAAGAGCATGCGTTTGGTAAGGTCTCCTCGGATTCTGTTTTAGTTAGATAGGTATAAGTAGGCAAGTCCTAATCGTGCGCTATACGCGATTTTCTTCGTTCCGGTCGGTAGGTATGTACTTTAAGGTCAACTCACACCGAGACGCGACGCGACGCGACATTTCAAGATAGCGATGCAATATAGAACTTGTTTACGAAACAAAAAGGCTTCGCGACGTCAAGATTTTTTTTATGTAATCCTGTATGGTTGGCTGAGTCGGAGGGGTCAAAGCACATGCTCCGACCAGCCAATATCACCTCCGAGAAGGTAGGTGCCATACCGGAGACTTCCCTGGATTGCTGGCTATACTGGACTAGAGGAGAACACAACCAACGCTGCTATGCGGCCATCTTACATCCGTACGGTGGTATCAACCCAGTCGGCTACAATTTGAGCCTATCGTAAGGGGCAAAGGAAGGGACCTACAGTTTTACACCGGTTCCGAACGGTGAAGCAGCAGTATCTATGCACATAATTTTTTTCGTCAGAAAATACTCATTGGAACACGCCGACCGGATTCGAACCTCAGACCTCTCGCATTAGAAACCCATGCCCAAACCACTCGGACATCGTGGCGCCGCGCGGCCTCTCGAGCTTCTTCTTGCATCTTCATGTCGCGTCGCGTCGCTTCGCGTCTCGGTGTGAATTGACCCTTACATTCAACTTTAGATAACTGAAATGTACGAATGTACCTACAAACAACGACGTACCGTGGACCTTTCGCCAGTATGCTCGCCAGCCCATTTGTAGAAGAAAATGCAAAATGATTTCAGAACAGCATCAAAATGCGACTGCAAAATGCACTCATTGAATTTTTTTTTTATTGACAGCGCGACATATTATGGCGCCGAGTCACCCATAAGGTGTCTAACGACGCCCATGGACATTCGGTCGTATGCGGGGGTTGCGAATGCCATGCCGGCCTGACAGGTGCCCATTCACGCCCCTCTTGAAGGACCCGAGACTGTACTTGGGGAAATATATGGGCAGGGAGAGCGTTCGAATGTTTTAGAAGGCTGCAATTTCGAAAAAAAGAGAGCATTTCGGAGTATTTTAGGACCATTTAGTAGTACGTTTGTGATTTTTTTTTCACATATTACCTAATTGACATAAATAAAAATAAAAATCCGTCACCAACTTTTAAATATGGTCAACTTTTAGACAGGATTTTTTAATATATATATTTTTAAATTCGTTGAACAAAAAACTGATACGAAAATGTGGCAAATTTTGCAAATTGAGCCTCACGCTGTAGTACCGCAGTAAGTACTTATCGAGTTGCTTATTGAGACAGTATTTTACATTTTTGTTATAAAATCGGTCCCAGAGGTATCTTATACCTATTGAAACTTTGAATGTTTTCAGTTCAGATACTCGAGTCGTAACAAAATGTCATCTATAAACAATGTCAGGGGTGCTTAACTTTAATTAGGTAACAGGGCCGAAAGAAAAAGGAAAATTGGTACTTAGATAAGTATATTTTTTTAACAGATGATATAGGTATCGATGAAAACGTATTTCAAAGGCTAGGATTTACAAAATACGAGTATAATGGCATGCTTATTTGTATAAAAAGTTATAGTAAGAACTAAGAAATGTGTACGTACAATTTGCCAGCCCAAGGCGATTATTCCAGAAAGTTCATGTCAAATTATTTCCGCATACCACCGAATGTCCATGGGCGTCGTCAGACACCTTATCAGTGGCTCGGCGTAAAAAGTAAAGCAAATAAAGTAACTAGTCAATATTGCCCTTCATCATCAGCCTGTATCGATCCACTGCTGGACATAGGCCTCTCCCAAGGCACGCCACCACACGCGGTCTTCCGCTGTTCTCATCCATCCACTCCCGGCTACCTTTTTTAGGTCATCTGTCCACCTAGCCGGGGGGCGTCCCACGCTACGTTTGCTTGTACGTGGCCTCCATTCGAGCACCCGTCTACCCCATCGGTTGTCGGGTCTACGACAGATGTGCCCAGCCCACTGCCACTTCAGCTTGCTTATTTTCTTAGCAATGTCGACTACCTTAGTTCTTTGACGTATCACGTCGTTACCGTTTTTATCGGTCAAAGAAATGCCGAGCATTGCTCTTTCAATAGCTCGCTGAGCGACTTTAAATTTGTGGACCAGGCCCATCGTCAGGGTCCACGTTTCCGCTCCGTACGTCATTACCGGCAGAACGCACTGATTGAAGACCTTTGTCTTCAATGACTGTGGGATGGAGGATGAAAAAATGTGGCGGAGTTTCCCAAATGCCGCCCAGCCTAGCTGAATCCTTCGGTTGGCCTCCTTGTCAAAGTTGTGCTTCCCTAGTTGGATGGTTTGTCCAAGATAGACATAGTTCTGCACAACTTCGAGGGTCGCCTCTCCAACTGTTACGAGCCCCGGGACGACGTGTTCGTTGAAAATGACTTTCGTCTTGTCCAAATTCATCCCGAGGCCGACTCGGCGGGAGGCGACATTGAGGCCGTTCAGCATGTGATTCAGCTCCTCCAGCGATCCGCCTATCACGACTATGTCATCCGCGAAACGTAGGTATGAAATGTACTCGCCGTTAATATTAATGCCGTGCTTTTCCCAATCCAGCAGCTTGAATATATCTTCCAATACATTCGTAAAAAGTTTCGGAGATATAACATCTCCCTGCCTGACTCCACGATGCAATTGGATAGGTTTCGTCTGCTGGTCCTGTATTTGTACGGTCATAGTCGCGGCACTATAGAGACATTTCAGCACCTCAATGTATCGCCAATCGGTTTGGCATCGCTGTAAGGATTCCATAACAGCCCAGGTTTCGATAGAGTCAAAGGCTTTCTCGTAGTCCACAAAAGCGAGACACAGAGAAAAGCGAGTCAATATTGCCCTTACTGCGTGAAAACTAGGTATTTAATTTGATGTGTATATGTAGAGAAAATGGAGACAGCCGGCGCGGCGCAGCGGAGGCGGCGCGGCGACGGTCGGCGGCGGCGGCGGCGCGGCGGCCGCCCGCTGCGAGGCAAGGCGAGTGCGTGCAGTGCAGCAAGGCAGCCGTCCTCAGCGCGTCAAGGCGTGTCCACTTTTTACACATTAAATTTTATTATCTGACGACAAAGAATAGTCGAAATATTATGTAAAATATGTCTTTTTGAATTCGATTATCAAACATATTAAAGTAAACAACTTATTTTTAACTTAAATTAAATGAATGGTTCGAGAGGAAAGTTACTTGAAAAGATTTTGAAAACTTTCCCAGACACAAGTCACTGAGGACGAGAAGCTGCGCTGCGAGCTGTGTGGTAAAAAACGGTAATTCACTAAAAGGCGAGGCGAGGCCAAGTTGGAAGGCCCTTTTCGCCACCTTCGGTTACGATATAACTGAAAGTTAACTCCTCTCAAATGTATGAGAAATGTCACTATAACCGACAAATAAATGTGGGACTTGATGTAACCGGAGATATGGTGAAAATGGGGGTAACTCAAAATTTGCTCAATTGAGCCCCTTTCCACAGGATCTAATATTAACACCAGATTAGTTCCTACAGACATATTATGTTAAGTAGGAAGTACTTAGAAAGTTAATTTTTACCCTATTTTGAAGAGATCGTCGTTCGATTACGTTATTAAGGGAAGCTACATGCTCAGAATGTCTTTACTAGTTGTAAAGAACTTTGTACTAACATGCTCTGTTTAAAACTTAAAAAGCTTTTAGTTTGACGAAAATATGTAGCTAGATTGTAGGTAGGTGGATAGACCAGGTGAACCACAGAGCACGAAATACCGCGCGCCGCGCCTCGGGGTATTCCGTGCTCTGTGAGGCGAACCATGAAAAGAATAACAAAGACATTTTGTATGAAACATATTTATTACAAATATATAAAAAAATATACAAACAATACAATTGTCATGGATTATAAACATGTTAAAATGCATTTATAACAAATACATTCCCATGTTTTTCTATTTCACATTTTCATTTCACAACAAATCACTAGAAATATCATAACATAACGTACAGAGATGGATTGTGATATTAAAAATGCAAGATTATTTGTTATATTTATTACTAATATACTAAAAGTATGTGTGCTCAAACGGCAACTAACATACATAATATTCAAAATATTTATATCCACCACCAAATATACCATAATCAAAATAATATTCCCAAATAGTGTAAAACTCTTAAATGACCAACAAAATAAAATTATAATAATATAAAATGTAACAATATGAAAAGGAATGCCTAATAAATAATTACACTTACTTTCTAATCATTATGATGGCACATCGCAGTCCGAAAGGATGACTCTGAAGAAGATTACAAAATAATTGTCCCTGCATAATAGTATACCCAAAATGGTAATGATTTAAGAATTTTGACTATTTTTTTAAATAAACGATTTCATTATATTATAAGTAATATAACTAATTTCTAACAGTTGGAACATGTAATGCACTAAAACAATGTATGGCTGTGGTGGACCGCATCTCGGGCTGCAATTTGTCACGTCACTAACCAATATTAAGCCAAACAAATGTTGTTCCACATTTTATTATATCACAATAATGTAAGGTAAGAGTAGGTTAATGTAGCCGGGCAGAGAGTGTGATGTACGTGTGAACGAACGCGCGTGAAGTGCGCGCGAACATGCTCTTTTATCTGTATATCTACCTACTTATAAATATCATGTGTGTTGTCTAGAATGTGAGTAAAAATGCACGACTACATTTAATTTATTGGTACCCACTACCGGAGGAGATGCGGCCCGCGCCAGTGTCGCGATGACATGTGTGTGATGGCCCTGCTGTTGTAGCAACAGGTTGCCGACTCATGATCTGAGGCGTAGTTAGTTAGTACAAATACATATTCATATTATCTATGTTATAAATTGTACTCTTATATTTGCCTAATGTAAATGTAATGCCTGCTGTTATAATATAAAAAAGTATATTTTCAGAAAAGTGCTTACATCTACGGAAATATAAGCTCATTCTTTAAAATATATTTCGCGTACAGCTTATTTAGAAATTAATATTTATTCTACATATCACAATGTTTAGTCTCATACAATTACGCAGATTATAATAATAGTTTTTATTCAAAATTGTAAATCTTGTTCTCAAGCTGTGTTTTCGATAGACTGTAGGTGATGTTATTATGTGGATAGTCACTAAAACACCTTGTAATAATATGTATGAAAAAAAAATACCCTGCGAAGTTTCTTGCCGGCTCCTCTTCGTGGGTGTAATTGAATCGGACAGAACAAATTGTGACAGTTCGAGTGCAGTTTTACTGTTATATGAATGATTAATAAACAATAAATATACAACAATATAATTGAAAGTGCGACATGTGGCGCTTAGCCACCCATAAGGTGACTAACAAGGCCCACGAAATTCGGTCGTATGCAGGGGTTGCAAATTTATATTGATTCAATATTTTTTAACACGACATGACACGGACACTATCGACAAAGGACACTATGGTCAACACCAAACATTTGGCTTAACGAATCCTCCACTTACATAATTATGTAATATTTTATCACTAATCAATAAGGTCCTTTTTTTAACTGGCGAACCTTAAAGGGGATGTTCTGTATCGGAAATAAATCATATTAAAATTATAAAAAAAGCGGGTAACATTTCATATTTATTAAATATTACAAAAAAAAATGCAAACAGTCTCACCTGAACATATTAAACACCTTTTGTTAAGAAAGTTTTTTCTATTTCTAACAATATTACTGAGATAATAATTGTAAAAGTTTATTAAACTTTAAATTCATAAGGAACACGCATTGGGTAGGTAGGTACCTACCTACGTAACTTCGCGCATTATCTGTGCTACGCGGCAGTTATTGAACTTCGACCTTGACACATTAGTAATTTATGTATGCTTACAATTTCAATAACGCGTAATCAGCTGATCGGAAGTCGGAGAGCGTGCGTACTATGTATGGAGCACTCGCTGCTGCCGCCGCCTGATAGCACGCACATATCGACACAGAGATGTCGCCGCGCCGCCTACCCGAATTTGTGCCAAGTTCAAATTTCTATAACCATAGGTGCATTTAATAAACTTTCACAATTATTATCTCGGTAATTATTAGAAATAGAAACATCGTTTCTTAGCAAAAGATGTTTAATATGTTCGGGTGAGTTGTTTGTATTTTGTTTTTTAATGTTTAATAAAATATAAAAATGTTACCCCCTTTTTTTATAATTTTAATATGCTCTATTCCCTATACAGAACATTCCCTTTACGTTCTTCAGTTTAAAAAAGACCTTACATAATAATAATATAAAATATAATAATAATATCATGTATCAATCAAATATACTACATACCCACTGTCCAAATATACTACATCCAGCTTGCTCAGATTTTAGTTATTCTAATAATAAACAAATAATATTAGTTTTAAGAATATGTGTTAATAAAAGAACAAATAACATGTATAAATAAAAAAATTGGTTACGTTAAATTCTTTAATCACAATATGACTAAATAACTAAGTGTTTCTGATCCCATGTAAAAGTGTAGGTCCACTCCCATACCTTAATAACTTGTAGGGTTTAACCTGGCCAGATTGATACCATCGCACTGAATAAACCGTCTATCAAATTTGTCCGTCAATATTATTAAATTATATAGGTAGTTTGTGTTTCCCGTTAGGTTCAGTGTAGCCGGCACGGCCTACGGGAAGCACTGACGTGACACCTATTTCACCAAAGTGCTATGGGGCTGACATCACAGATTTTGTAGCCAAGCTTGTCAGGCTAGTTCCATAAAAAAAACTAGAGCCTGTAATCATTATACAATTTTAATAAATACTATTATTGTTGTGTTAAAAGCCTCAACTTAACATGCATTTTTAGTATATTGCTTATCATGCAAATATACGTTGTGCAAAAATTTTAAATATACTGAATTTTCACTTTCATATATTAATACAATTGTATTAGATAACAACTATGAATTAATATAACTTGCCACACATTCAGAAAGTAAATCAACATTTTCTCTTAATAAATAGTCATGCTTCAAATATGCCGATGAGTTTTATTATGATGTTTTATTGAGTTTTATTATGACACTATTACCTAAAATACATAGTTTAACTTCACTGGCGCTCGTACGATGTTCACTCTGTTGCGCTGTGCAATCGTCAGATGTAGAGTTTGACGTGGAGGGAAGAATATGAAGTGAATATCGGACGAGTAACGTTCGGAAAAAACTGAAGTAAGCAAAACATAATTCTACCTACGTAAGTAGCTACAGTAATTTAGCTCCCAGGCCCTGACCTAGCACTGTGATGCTTTTCCTTCCATTATGTTCAAAGGCAAAAGCAATAAAACACGAGGTTTGCATAATCTATCACAATCATCACAGGTGGCGACTAACTCGGTTAAAACCAACCATGTCAATTGCCATAAACAAAATTAAATAATTAAGTGTTATCTAATCTTATTTCCGAAAATTATACGGAAATAAGATTATCAATCATACTGCAACTTATTTGATAATACAAAATTTTTGTTTAATTAAATCATTATTAGCGACAATGATTAGACGTAAAATATTTTAGCTTATACTCTTCGAACTTAGAACTTCGTAAAAAAATCCCACAACAATCCCAATTCATGGCCTAAAGTAAACACCATAATTAGGTGGACAAACTTGACGGCTAAAATGTTGTAAAATGTCTTAATTATGGGTAAAAGTTGATATTTAATTTTCGATATTTTTACTACATTGTAGACAGAATAAAAATAAAGGAAAATATAATCACTTGTTTAAAATATATATTTATCAATTCTAAATAGTATTTACTTCAACGTACAACGGACCGTCTTGAGGTCTCAGTGCGGAGAATGGCCCACCCATCTTCCCAAGAGGCTGGGCAGCAAACAACAAACAACAACAACATAGTATTTACTTACACCGAACATTAAATAATTAAAATCTAAACAATATATTTTATTGAAGTAAATTTATTAACTAGATATACTTACCTACTTATAAAGTTTTAATTTTTAGAGTTGATTGCAATTGCTTTGTGCATTTATTTTGAATAAATTAAATTTTAAGGTAATAAGTAGCGAACATCTTTTTAAAAACGTAATAAATATTCCGTAATAAAAATTTATTTGTTTGAGTTCAGTGTTAGTTATTTTTGTAATTCAAACTTGTTTATTAAAATGTATGGTGTACGGAAGCCGTAAACATTTTATAATATAATTTGTTTCAAATGAGCTGTCAAGTTGTCTGCTTAATTATAGATTTGACTCTATAACCTGGATCAAAGGCTAACTGCATCGGACTAATGGGAAGCCTAAAGGAAAGCAAGACAAGGAGGTTACTGAATGATGTGCGTGATGGCGTAGTCGTGATAGTACATCATGATTGCGAGCGGCTGGCCGAGGATGATGGAGCTCCACACGACGAGGTTGCCCCCGCGAGGGCCGAGGTAGCGCTCCGCTAGCCGCGACACCACCGACAGCGGTATCTGCGCCATCATGCCCAGAAACGCCCACGCCTTGTACGTCTGCAGCGGCACACTCACCTGCAACAAAACAACAACGTTCACATTATGCAACATGTCACATAATCGGACTCGTCGTCATAAGGACAGCTGACGGAGGTGTGCATGTACATCTCAAAATATAAGCATACATTAATGAAAAAAATGTATGCTGATAGCATTTAGTTAAAACAACTTTTACTTAACCTGTTGGCTCCAAATGATTATAATAATAACCCCGCCCTCATCCCGGGCCACTTTCGCCGATCAGAAATTTGGCGATGCGCGGCGCGCATTGCGCAACACAACATAAACTCAAATATTTCGTAAAATAATGAAGTGAGATCAATAAACTCTATTTGCACAAGCTCTATGTCAAACAAGTGAGGACTTACTTATTTAGCACAGGCGGATTTTTTTAACTCCAGGAAAAACCAAACATGCCTGGCATTTTTTTTAAGATTTTTTCTAACGTAAAATTGACAATTCCTTTTTATATAATATACCAAATTGTAGGTGAAGAATGCTACCACTAAAACGCCGAACAACGTATGTACGAGGCCATTGAATCCTTTACACAAAAAAAAAAAAAACAGAAAAACAAGGACAGATAAAAAAGAGGTGTCAGAATATATTTTGTTTCTGTTTTGAGTATGGAATTCTTTCTAGGTTGTTTCATATCAATTGAAAGGTTTTTTAGTCATTATATAAGGTCTTTCAATAGTAGGTAACGATACGCTAAGGGGTGTATGTGTATCAGACACTGATCACCTTCCCACACAAATTTTTTTTTTTACGATATAAAAACATTATTATTAACGTGAAATATTCACATATTAAATTTAAGGAGAGAGGTTTATATATCGTAAAAAAAAATATTGGTATGGGAACGTGATCACGTTCCTATCTGATACACATACACCCCATAGCGTATCGTTACCTACTAATGAAAGACCTTATTTATATCTATCACGGAAATAGTACTAGACAAAAACCCGCACGGATACAGATGGGAACAAGCGGCGTATGAAATACCTGTTCTGCGCGGAGCATTTGGGAGCCGGCGGACATAAGAAATACCTGCTCCACGCGGAGCATTTGAGAGACGGCAGGTTAAAAATGATAAGAAAATTAATTTTAAGGATATAGCTCATCAATAGTTCCCAGATTCATTGCTCATGGTCCATTCGTGTGTCACACATTTATAAGTGACCCACCTGCAAAAGGTGGACAAAGCATACATTGTATAACTGTAGGTAATGACTTGAGTAATGTAATTGAAAATAATGAACAGGAGATCAAATGTGTTGTAAACAATCCTCATAGCTTTAAACATAATATTCGTAACAGTAAGAGCAGTATTGTCATAGGGCACCAAAATATCCAGGGATTACGTAGTAAAAACTTACAGCTAGATCTGTGCTTAAAGGAACTGAACATTGATGTATTCTGTATTTCGGAAACTTGGCTGAGAGAAGAAGAAGTAGCATTACAAGGAGTAAAAGAGTACAAGATAATAAGTAGTAGTCACAGAAAAAAAAGCTGGAAAAAAGGGGTGGAACTATGATAATAATTAAGAATAGTTTTAAAGCAAAAAATAGGCCTGATATAGTCAATCTATTAGTGGACAAATCGTTCGAGGTTAGTTGTATAGAGTCGAATGAACTATTTGTACTAGTAGTCTACCGCTCACCTTCCTCTGCACTTACTTTTTTTAAAGAAAAACTTGAAGAGTGCCTCCACAAACTTAGTAAAAATAACAATAAAGCTATCGTGCTCTGCGGTGACTTCAATCTGTCATTCCCATTGGATCCAAGCTCACCTCATGACTTATCGGACTTATTAGATAGTTTTCATTTAAAGCAAAAAATATTTGATTACACCAGAGTCACATCCACTTCAAAATCTTGTATTGACAATATATTTAGTGATCTTGACACATCATACTCTAAAATAATAAATAATATAAAATCGGACCACTATGGGCAATTAATTAAGGTAGTCATAAATATGGACAAAGGTAAAACAATTCGTAAAAAATACCGGCTTATCAGACCTCAAAATGTAAAACAACTAGAACTTGCGCTAAAACGCGACTTATACCAATGTGAACATTTGGAATTTAAAGGTTTTTTCAAAATACTAACGCATCATCTTGATACCCATCTGCCCGTTAAAGAAAAAAAAAATGGTAACAAAGTTAGTTTCTCTCACTGGGCAACTCCGGGCATTCGTAAGTCACGTGAAAAATTATTTCTTCTATATGATTTGCTTCGGCAATATAATAACAGTCAATTGAGGAAGTATGTATCTATTTACAGTAAAATATTTAAAAAAGTATCTCAACAGGCCAAACACATCTTACACAGAGATCGAATTGAGGCTGCAGATAATAAAATAAAAAAAGCCTGGGAAATTATAAAAGAGGAAACAGGTAGGAGGGTCACCGAGGAGGCTAAACTAATTAAGCTTGTCACTGAAAATCACGAGCCCATTACTAATCAGAATGAAGTGGCTAACTACTTTAATAAGTACTTCTGTACCATAGCGAACACCTTAACGAATGAATTAAATTCTAGCGTAAACAATGCAAAAATTTTTTTGGAAAAATATGAGCAAAAGAATATAAATACAGCGAAGTTTGCTCCAGTAACTTGTGACGAAATTAAAGGTATACTTAAATAAAATGGAACCTAAAGCATCTCTTGATCTCTGGTACTTATCTCCCAAGATACTAAAAATGATATCTCATGAAATTATTGAACCTTTGACCGCGACAATAAATGAATGCATTAGTAGTGGTGTATTTCCAGATGAATTAAAATTGGCTCGGGTGATTCCCCTTTATAAAAAGGGATCTCATGCTGACGCACAAAACTATAGACCAATTTCCCTCTTGCCTGTATTTAGTAAAATTTTTGAAAAGGCATTGGCGTCGCGTTTAGTTAATTTTTTAAATGATAATAAAGTATTAAATTCTCGGCAATTTGGATTCCAAAAAGGTAAATCGACAAGCGATGCAATTAGTAATATGTTAAAAGACATTCTGATCGCCCTGGATGGCTCGCAAAGGACATATGGTATCTTTTGCGACCTATCTAAAGCGTTTGACTGCGTCCAGCATGATATTTTATTACAAAAGCTCGATCACTATGGCGTTAGAGGACTGGAACTACAAATGTTCAGGTCTTATTTATCAAATCGACAACAAGTTTGTGAATTGAATGGAGAGAGGTCTTCACAATTAAAAATTGGTCTAGGTGTACCCCAAGGCTCCATTTTAGGACCATTATTATTTTTAGTTTACATAAATGACCTTAGTGTTTGTATTGATAACGAGGACGCCTGTAACATCGTCATGTTTGCAGATGATACAAATTTTTATTTAAACACGGAGACGAAGAAGAACTATGCAAGTCCATTAAAAAGGTATTACAGTCTCTGGCGCTGTGGTTTGAGTGTAACAACTTATTATTAAATGTGAAAAAAACTAACGTAATTCGATTTGCCCTGAGACTTGGAACAAATAATGAAGGAACTGAAGTTTTGAAGGTTCTCAAAGACATGTCATTGAATACTGTCAAAGAAATTGATTTCCTAGGAATAAAGATGGACGAAAAATTGAATTGGGAGGGTCACATAGACAAAGTGGCCAAAAAGTTGAGATCTGCTTGCTACGCTATAAAAAAAATTAGAGAGATAGGAGGTGAAAAAGCTGCTAGACTGGTATACTATGCTTATTTTCACAGCATTATGACGTATGGACTTATGTTTTGGGGTACGGCTGCTAAGGTAAATAGAATTTTTGTACTTCAAAAACGTGCTATCCGACACATACGTAGCCTGAAGCCCAGGGATTCATGTCGTGAAGTCTTCAAGGACCTAAAGGTAATGACATTATATAGTGCATATATTTATCAGAATTTACTATATGCAAGAAAAAATATACATCTCACTCCGCAACATTCCCAAGTACACAATTATAATACCAGACATCGTGAGAACATCCAAAACATTCAGCATAGACTAACGAAGGTTTCTAAAAGTTTTGTCTGCAATAGTATAACATTTTATAATAAACTACCACTGGCAATTCGTGATCTCAATGATCACGAATTCGAGGTCAAAGTGAAAAATTTGCTAATAGTAAAAAGTTACTATAAACTGACGGACACCAACTGTGATAAATTTCTCTAGTCTTTTCTAGTCATTTACAATTCTCTCTATTTTTATTTTATATATTGTTGTGATTTTTGACCTAATTCTAATTTATATTTTTAATGTGACTGAAATAATTTAGTTTTTAACTGTAGTTTTAATTCTCTGACATTTTTTGACAATTGTTATTTAGTTCGTACATTCTTTTGACGATTTATTTTTTATTTTTTATTATTATTTTTTTATTTTTATTTTCTTGACATTTTGATATTTATAGAGTTATAGGTGCGTTATATTAATTAATTAATTCTGTGTTGTGTATTAAATTGTTGACGATGGCCTATTTTTTGCTTAAAACTTAAATGACGAATCTAAGTGTATCTTGTGTACCTACAGATGATGAAGAAATAAATAAATAAATAAATAAAATAAATACACAGAAGGGATGTAACCACGGCAAACAGAATATGGTAACTACAAAATTATATATTTTCGGAAATAAGATTAGTAATACTTAATTATTTAATTTTATTATGAGGCTGCAACACCCGTGATGTCAGCCCATAACAACTTAATGAACTAGTACCTAGTTGTATGTCAGTGCTTCCCTTTGGTCGTGCCGGCTACACTGAACTGGACGGAAAACATGAACTGTTTACATAGCCGCTTATAATATAATCAGAATTAATCAAATCTTCGATAAAATGAGAAAATCATTGTTTCCACATCACTAGTGGGATGTCTAAATGTCATGAAGCCGATGAGAAAGCGCATGAGAATGCTTCTCTTCCGTTAATTCATGCAATACTTGGTGTTTTTCCTTCTTGGTCTAGTCTAGTCTATATGAATACGAACCAAATACTCGTGGAAGAATGCAGATATGAAGAAGACGACAATGCTGGCGCTGCCGCGGCTGTAGCCGGACTCGGTGATGGGAATGTAGACGTGCCGCACGGCCCACCGGTGCACGGGCATGTTCCACGTGCGCCAGAACGTGTCGATGTTGTTCGCGTTCCACCAGTCGTTGTAGAAGTTGCGGTCGGCGAAATGCAGCAGCTCGCCCATAAGGTTGAGGAATGAGTGGAAGTTCAGGTAGAAGAACGCGAACCATATCAAATGGTTTGGTAACTGAAACATTGTAATTACAACATACAAGTACATTATCTATCCATCAGCTTTCTTTACACCAAGTAGCCTGGACTCCCATCAATATGTTAAACTCTCCCTGCCACCAAACGCTAAAATATATAACAAGACATGCAAAAAATTGCTTACAATAGTACAAGCATATTGAATGTAGATCATATCTACAGATTATATCTTCAGGAAATCAAATAAACATGTCAAATAAACACACAACAAAATGAGTAAGATAAATAATAATAATTATAATACTAGGCTCTGTCTAGATTATAGGGAACGAATAGTTTTATCCCAGTCATAAAGTACAAAAATAAATGCTGAAATAAAAAAAAATTATATATCACTAATCGTTTGGGGTTTCATTGCTAGTCTATTTTAGGTAGGTAGTCAGATTTTCGACCACTTTTGGTCTCTTTGGTCGAAATCCGCCATCTTGAATTTAGGGGAGAGGGAATAAATTTTTTGTTAAAAGAACTTGTCAACTTTCAACTTGCAACTAAATTGTTATTACAACATTTGTAAGAAATGTAATTCTGTGCCAAATAAAATTAACGCATTGTCCAGAGATACACTAAAATTTATGTGAAAATCATAACAACAGAGACTGGCGATTTTAAGTATAAAAATATAAGTGTAAACGGATACACACCGCTAACTTGAGCAATCTCTCTGCTATCCTCACATAATCCATCTGGGAGAAGGGAACTAGAGAGTTCTTGACAGACGGTACCATCCACTGTTGGAACAATGCCATCATGATGTTCACTCCGACCACCACCTCCAGAATCCTCTTCATCAAAAACCGCTTCCGTATTCTGCAATCATTTCATCGTACAATTAATGTGGCTCTTGTCTCAGCATCGCAAGTTTTCGTTGAGATCAATCATTTAGGTCAAGGTCTGGACAATAAGTGTAGGCAACAAACATTAGGGAATCATGACTATTCTGAAAAAAAAAAATAATAATAATTCTATTGTAATCTCAATTTGCCAGTAGGTACAGGACGAATTGGTAAACAAACATGGATGAAATCCTAAATTGTATCAGTACAATGATTACATAATTAAATACCTATATTAAAATAAATTAAATTACATATTTAAGACATTTATTAACAGTGAAAAAAGTTTGGTAAGTATAGCATTTTTACCTATGTTAAACTACATAACATTCCATCTCTACACTCTAAAAATAGAAGATAGAAAGAGTTAATGACAAGAGTGTCTCACATAATTCTACATAATGAAAACAGTGGAATGGTGTTAGTTAATATGAATGAGTAACAAACCGTGTAGTGCGGGGGAAATTCAACTCATAGCACAGGGTGGGGGCGAGCAGGAAGTAAAACAAATCTTTGAGGTTGAGATTGTCTGGGTACTGCACGGGCGCGGGGCAGGCGGGGTCGTTGCCCCCGTTCCTCTCCTCCTCCAATGATTCTGCAGGGTCCATAGCAACGTGTTAACTATGAGATATAACCAGCTTACTAATGAGCTATGCTATAACAACTACTCTACGAGTATAACTCTCATTCGGGATGCATGGAAACTAATAATAACATTATCATTCTTGAATTCTGCAATATTTCTGTCTATATTCAGACATATATAGTGTGAAATCTATATTAGGTATGTGAAAATGTTATTCTAAAAATGTACCTATTTCAAAGATGAGATCTCAGTTGAGAATTGTTTCATTCATTCCAGACAAAACAGTTTCTTATTCTTAGCTAATATTATATTGTATGGGGACCCCTAAAACTAACTGTTACGGTTCAAAAGATACAGCCCTAGGACGGACAGACAGACGACGACGTAGGCTTAGTAATAGGCTTCTGTATGGATACGGAACCCTAAAAATACTACCTAAAGCCTAAAACCTGAGACAGACTACAGAAATAATTATGGTAGACATTTTATAAATTGGATAATTTGCATTGCATTTAATGTTATTGTTGAAACAAAAAGCAAAAATGTTGCCACCACCAATGTAGAACCTAAACTCAAAGTACCAGAGCCTAAAGAGTTTTACACAAGCAATGTTTGTTTGATGCAAAGATGTTTGTTTGCCAGTACCTACTTACTTACCAATGGACATGTCCCCTAAATTTCAGTAGTTATGTATATTAATGAAATAAAAACAACCGTAAAATAATGTTACAATAACTTTAGAAATGAGTTAGTTATTTGGCCTCGTAATTTCGGCACCTCAAGATGGGCGTCGCTAAACTCCCCTTCCTAATGCTAAGTTTATACTTCCGTGGTCAACCAACACTACGTCTACGCCGATGCGGACGTGCTTTCACATTCCCGTCGCGGCGCTTAGTCGTCGATTGAATTACGCGGGGCATGTGTACTCAAGGTTACGTCAGCTAGCTACTGTGAGCACCACGATTATAGAACCACCAACTGGCCAACCCTTCACAATAAAGACACAGACTGGCAAGCATTCGGGGAGTATGTTGACCAATATATAATATCGACCTTAAAACGGCTATCGAGGTCAACGAGGCTGTTGAAAACTTCACCAAACTGATTAAAATCTCAGTGTGGAAGTCGACGCTAACCTTTGCTAGCTGTATAACAAAAACGCAGAGTGCCTAAATCGCTTTATGCCTAGACCAAACGAGATGAAGGCGTATTGAGACTTAGGTCCATTGCATTTTAGTTCAATAGCAGGATATACTTAGTGAGATTAAGGTTCATTTGTTGTATTTGTCTTGACTAACTACTTAGACCAAACACATTTAGGCATAACGCGATTTAGGCACGCTGCGTATTAGATCAATAGCGACATAGTCGTATCGCGAAATGGCCAATGTGAGATATAGATCAATAGCGACATAGATGAACAGCTACTTAGACCAAACGCTTTAAATTTGAAATGACATTTAGGCATAACGCGATTTAGGCACACTGCGTTTTAGGTATACAGCGAGCAAAGGAAGGAACTAGTACTCGAGAAGGACAGACTCAGGCGAATCTGGCAGACTAACCGATATCCCAAAGACAAGGCTATACTAAATAATATAGGAAAGCCACTAGACTTAGAGATCTCCTACAGCGGATAGATGATGAAACAATGCAACATATTAGGTCTTTACCTATGAAATTGGAGATTTGTATGAAAATTTTAAAATATAAAAATTTTGGTTATCTTTTTATTTTAGCTAATCAAAGCACTGGCCCAAATTATCTATACAATTTTGCCATTTTGGTGGCAGTTTGTTTATCCCTTTACTGTAGAAGTCTGCTGGACGAGAGGCGATGAAGTCAGCGAAAGCGTTTTGTACTGCCTCTCGAATGTTGAATTTTTTCAGTTAAAAAAATGTCTAAATTTTGAAAAAAATTTGAGAAATCTGTTGGGGCAAGGTCCGGTGAGTATGGTGGGTGACGGAGAGCTTCCAGCTGTAACTCTTGTAGCTTTGCGATGGTCTGTCGTGAAGTGTGAGCTCGCGCGTTGTCTTGGAGAAGCAATGGGGAAGAGCGATTGACCAGTCTTGGTTGTTGAATTGCGAGCTTCTCCATTGTTTGCAATTCTTGGCAATAGACATCTGCCGTCACTGTTGTGCCATTCGGTAAGAAGCTGTGATGTACAATTCCGGCACTGGTCCACCAGATAGTCATCATCATCTTCCTATGGGTAATCTTTTTTTAGCGCACTGATTAGGTGCTGTGCCCGGGTCCACCCACTGCGACGAACCCTTACGGTTGTCGTATAGGATCCACTTTTCATCGCAGGTAACAATTCGATTTAGAATTCCCTCGTTTCTATGCCGATTCAGTAGTGCTATGCACGCTTCGACGCGTAAGATGGCGGCCCAAAAAACCAAATTTGTCCATTATCTCAGTAAGTACTTAACCGATTTAAATAAATCTGGTATCATACGATAGCTATTTAAATGATTCACTAAATGTGTCTTACATGTAAGTTTGTATGTGTGAATTTCAAGCTATATTTTCAAAAAAACTTTTTTTTCGAGCAAGGATATTTTACTTTTTTGCTAAATATTATTATTAATTACAAGAATTAAAATAACAATAAACTTTTAAAATACTCCATAGTTTTTCAGCTATACTACAAAATTTGAAAATTGGAAATCGCATGAAAACTTATTAAATTGTAGCCGTTTTTGTACATGCGGGTGCGCGATGACATCGCCCGGCGCGCGCGTCGAGAATTACGCGAATTACGGGAATAAACGAAAAAAAATGTCTGAATAGCTATTTAAATGATTCACAAAATGTGTATACATATAAGTGTGTAAATTATATACTTAAAAAGGTATTTACAAAAGAAATATATACATTGATTGTTTATATTATTTTTAAAGTTACGAAATAATTATTCACCACATAAATAAACAAAATATTGCTGTGATCTTCAGCTTATTTAAAATTTAAAATTATAGAATTCTCGTGAAAAACAAGAAAGTTATCGCTATTTTACTGAGAGGCGCCGCGCCGAGTGTCGCAACAAACACGGCTGCTAAATTTACTTCTTAAAAATATTTTACCTGATTCATGTACATAATATATCCCGAGGTATATCCTTCAGTCAGTCAGTCAGCGTGTAAGCGTCAACTGCTGGACATACGCATCTCTAATTTTCCTCCAGTCCTCCCGGCCTTCAGCTATACGGAACCACTGCTTTCCGCCGACGTACTTGATGTCGTCGTTCCACCTGGCGGGTGGTTTTCCCGCACTCCGTTTTCCTGTCCACGGCCGCCAGTGTAGGACACTATTACTCCAACGGTCTATCCCCTTATAGGTATATCCTTAAACATACCTAAATAAAATTTAGCACCAAATCTGGGAATAAGTATATTTATTGTCTTATTAATACATACATATTTATACCTATTATAAGCATACTGAATTAGAAAAAAATCAAAGGTCTGTTTCGCGGCAAATTAGTATCTGTCAGAATTAAACTCATTAAAGCATTTCGCACCAACATGGCAAACGTCTTCCATACACTTTTGATTTCGGTCAGCGCAAACACAACGTGATGTCCTACAACCAGTCTTGCAACTGCAGGATATTAGCTACACGTCCTTATGCCTTGTAGGATCGTTCAATGATCTCCCACGCCCATTGAAAATATTATAATGTTGTCATATCTGTGTGTTACAAGTGACGTCAGTTCATATTTGTGACCTTTTCCAAAGCCTGCAACCGCTTGTTTTAATAACTCATCAAAAGCCTTGTCGTACAAAGAGCTTTCATCGCGATTTTCCGTTTTGTGCATCTGTAAGTTCCTTCTTCAAATATTAATAATGGTATTTTATATCGGCAGCAGTAGGATCTGCAGTGCCTAGTCGACAATTAATCTCGCTATTGCTTAGGGTAATTCCACGAATTTGCTCCGCTACGTTCTGAGATTGGACTTGAACATTTTTTTCTTCTGTTTTCTTATTTGATTTCTCTATTTTTTGACATACACATACACATGTCCACGTTCATCATCACGCCAACATTACTCCTCGATAACCGTTTATTAGACTCTTGACCATCCTGTAAGAAAGTATTTATTTAATGTTTGAAGAACCTCGAATGTTTTAGCATTAGTGTGGTTTAGGTAGGTAGGTAAAAGACGAACTTGACGAGGAACACAACATCCGACTAAATAACTTTTGTTGTGGTTTATAATTGAATACTACATAGTATTTTCATCTCCAACAAAGGATTTTCCATGTTGGAGAAACCGTTTTTCAATACGTTTGATATTTGCGTTGCTTGTAAATGAAGCATAACACATTGTGTGCCAACTGCCATTTCGCTTTTTCTATAAGATCATCAATTTTGTGTCCTGAATAATTGTTCCGCACGCCGAAATAAAGGTACGGTAGCGGGATTACTTATTATCTTCTTTTTAAATACGAATTTCACGCGAGCGAAGCCGCGGGCAAAGGCTAGTCGTTAATAAAATAGAAAACTCACTCACCGCCAAGTCTTGCAAATAAGTCAGAAAATCACAGCCCAGACATTTTTTTCGTTTATTCCCGTAATTCGCGTAATTCTCGACGCGCGCGCCGGGCGATGTCATCGCGCACCCGCATGTACATAAACGGCTACAATTTAATAAGTTTTCGTGCGATTTCCAATTTTCAAATTTTGTAGTATAGCTGAAAAAGTGCGGAATATTGTAAAACTTTTGTGTTATTTTAATTGTTGTAATTAATAATATTATTTAGTAAAAAAGTAAAATATGCATGCTCGAAAAAAAAGTTTTTTTGAAAATATAGCTTAAAATTCACACATACAAACTTACATGTAAGACACATTTTGTGAAGCATTTAAATAGCTATCGCATGATAACAGATTTATTTAAATCGGTTAAGTACTTACTGAGATAATGGACAAATTTGGTTTTTCGGGCCGCCATCTTTGTGACGTCATAACTACTTATTCCACCACTTTAGAGAGCGACTACCGGCAGTTCCGTACTCAGGAGATCAAGCTGATTCCAACGATACCAGTAGTCCGTATAAACCTGTTCAGTCCTACGAAAATCGTTATTTGACGACTTTATTTAAAGTGGCCTCTCTACTATTGGACGAAAAGAAAGCTCCAGGGCACGACATCATAACACCAAAAGTGCTAAAAGAGCTTCCAAAAAAGGCTATATGTTACTAGCAATTCTCTTTAAAAGCATTATGAGATTGGATAGCTTCCCGGAAATATGAAGGGTTTCTCACATAACCATGGTCCCAAAACCAGGTGTACCAATACAGACCAATAAGCCTTTTACCAGTAACATTGAAAGTGTTTGAAGTTATATTTTTGAAAAGATTGGGCCCCATTATGAAATCCGCTAACATTATCCCAAATCATCAGTTTGGATTCAAACCACAGCACGGAACGGTCGAGCAAGTACACAAGATCCCTGATAAGGTGCACGCACATATCGTTCGAGGCCGAACAGTACTGCTCAGCCGCTTTTCTGGATGTACAACAAGCCTTCAATAGAGTGTGGCATAAAGGACTGTTGTATAAAATTAAAAAACTCTTACCACACACAATATATAACTCGGTCGACTTAACTAGATACCTGGCTCGGATGGCTTTCGTCATGTGTTGCCAGATGGTTACAATTTCTTAAATTTTTAGCAACTTTTGACCCTCTCGCGCAACTTTAGTTTTTAGGCAAAGGGGGACGACGGGATCTTTTCACAATCTCGTTCAGATTCTCTCATAGTTTAAGGATCTTTATGCCTCAGTTCTCTCAACTGCTATCGTTTTGAGAATTTAACGAAAACATATTGTAAATGGGGCGAATTGGGCTATCTTTTAACCGCGAAGTGGCTACTTGACCAGCGGGTTCAACTTGGATGGGTGACCGCTGACCGTTGGAGGCTGACCGAGGTTCGGATTCCTCGTAAAACTCTAGGTCCCTTCCCTCCTAATCTTACTTGGTGGTAGGGTTTAACCCGCCCGGGTTGGTACCACCGCACTGAGCGAAACGTCGGTCGAAACGGTATGTAAATAGTTTGTGTTTTCCGTCTAGTTCAGTGTAGCCGGCGCGAAATGAAGGGAAGCACTGACATGGCACCTAGTTCACCCGGTGTTATGGGCTGACATCACGGATGTTGTAGGTGATGTAGCCAGCCGTGTCAGTTTCCATAAAGCATTAAAAAAAAAATATTAAAAAAATATGATGTTTTTGGTAACTCTGTAAGGTCATGTATAATAATTATAAATTGCATAAATTAAATCACACTTTGCTTTGATATAGGATCAATCACCATCGCCACTAATAATAAAAAATAATGTGTCTGTCATAACGAAATTGCACTTGCCAAATATCATCATCACGCTCAATTATCAAAAAGCTGACCAGTGGCGAAAAATATCAACTTATGTGTTACGATATTTTATATTATACACGAGGTGGGCTAATCGAAGGGGACGGTTGCACGGGCACATGCATCGGTCGGTCAACCAGACGCGAGTGAATGCACACTGCACACACATAGTCGCAGAGAGCGACGCCGATATTGGTAAAATAGTTGCTTTTTTGTACTGAAAAGCGGGAGAAGTGTAAATAAAAATCATCTTTGCGAGCCGGAAAGACATTTACGAAACAGAACGGTGATTTCACGAACCGGAACGGCGGCGTTCCGGTTCAATTCGAGCACTGGTGTCCATTTATACATTATTTGGCCTTTCAATAAACTTTAACTATAAAGATTGCATTGCATGTTAAATGTGTAAGCTGGGCCTTTTTTCGTCAGTTCCGTCGTCGGTTTCAATTTAATTCATCAGTAGGAGACACATCCATTGTTCAGTTTTATTCCTTTGTTCACAATTTTATAAACAACTTTAGTATTGTACGAACGTTCTTATGTATGAGTGAAAGTTAATGCACAAAGAAAATTAGTGGAAAAAGTGCTCATAGTAAAACTGTAAATGGCTCACTTAGTACATGCAAAGCTAGTGCTATTCAACTCCTGGACTTACGTTCAGCCTCATCTTGTATGTAGTCCGCTGCAAAATTGTTTCAACGGAAATATTAGATATATTTCAATAGACGTTTGTCATAAAACTAAAATATATAAAATAAGGTATATATTTTGCACTGTCGAAGAAAAAGAAAAGTTTACAAGGTTTTATAACATTTTATATATACAAATTTCACCCAGTCATGCAGCAGGTGGGTCTTCGTGCCTTACCTGCTGCTTGATAGTTGTTATCTTGTCCTAATACTTTGCTAAACGTGGAGTTGGTGTTATGCTGTAATTTACAAGAGTAATTGTAGCACAACACGGATTACTCTGCTTACCCCGATTGATGGGATACAGCGTGTGGTATGTATGTATGTATGTATGTAAATTACATACGATGAAACAGAAAACATGTTAACAGTAACCAGGTGATACCCTATTAACTTAGGATGGTTGTTTTATATGTAGAATTTTATATAAATATGTAGGTACCTATATAACATATTAATTATTGATATTTATGCATATGTGATTCTATATTCAGTGTACTTCCCTGATATATTGCAAGTGTATTTATATGTATAGGTATATAATCTTTATAATGATTAAAATAGCTTTCATTGATATTTAGAAGTATATTTTTTTATTATTTTAACATAGATATGATAATATTTTATTCTTCTGTTATACACTTTAAAGGAATAAGTAAAAAATAAATAAAAATAATAATACATACTTATAAACATTAACATTTATATACACAAATGACACAGTTACATAGTAGGTACATACATAACACAAAATATACTTGGAGAGACTATAAGAAAGACCCTGCTTCCCATAACACAGGGAATCCTAGCTTGGGAGGCAGGGCTCCAGGAAAAAATACGGCTCACTATAATATGTAAATACAATATTAGATACTAACACTACTAACCACTATTTTTGTTCTAATTAATTATAAGAAAATTGTGTGTTACCTACCTACTGAAACTTTCGGCTGTATAATATGTAGGTATATTTTGGTAATAAATAAAATTTTGAATTTTGAATTATTAGGTTGGTACAATTTAGTGAGCTTTGAGATCAAATTTCGCCAATGGCCGTCGTTGCTGTTGGTCTTCACCCGCAAACTAATCCCTCAAAGTTGGAGACCTTTGTGCAACTCCCTCGGTCTCCAACTACTCCAGCCAGTCTGTTCCATGAAGGCCGACAGATGGCGCGGGTGACCGGTGATCTCTGCAGTCGGTGACAATGTATTAAGGTCAGTCCGTCAGTCAGCGTGTATGCTTCCACTGATGGACATACACCTCTCCATATTCCTGCAGTCTTCCCGGCCTTCAGCGGTACGGAACCACCGTTTTTCGCCGACGTACTTGATGTCGTCCCACCCGGCTGGTGGTATGGAGGTAGGTCCCTTCCCTTCTTACTTTACTAGGTGGTAAGGTTCAACCCGCCCGGGTTGGTACCACCGCACTGAATGAAACGTCGGTCGAAACGGCTATGTAAATAGTTTGTGTTTTCCGTCCAGTTCAGTGTAGCCGGCACGACCGAAGGGAAGCACTGACATGGCACCTAGTTCACGCGGTGTTATGGGCTGACATCACGGATGTTGTAGGTGATGTAGCCAGCCGTGTCAGTTTCCATAAACAAAAAGTGTCATTGAACATAATATTATGACTATCAACAAGCTCACTCCAGTTAGGCGCTGAGAGACTCTGCCTGCGAAGTCTGTTCTTGGCGAATGACCACTTGAGAGCGACGCGGCACCAGTTGTTGGTTTGTATGTAGCTCCATAGCTTCAGAAATAATATGAGGTAGAGCATACACACCGCAGTCGAGCCCACTGAAACAGTGTATACAGTTTTTCTTTACAAAGTATATTTGAAGAGCATCAATCAATCATTAACACATATAATAAAATTGTATAATTTGAGTGACAGTACATTGAAAATTTTTACAAGAAAATGTGGGGAATAGGCGATGTCGGATAAGTTAGAATTCTGATCATTTTTGGAATGTTTGTCTGTTTGCCCCCTCAGAAATTTGGAAGGAGTTTTCAGAAAAGCATAATTTAGGGCATAATTTGATACAACGTTCAGCACCACAGCATTCATTATTCATATGAGCTGAGCAGTGGGTCGAAAGTGAACTCAGTCAGATAAAATCCACCACTCAAGAAAAATACTCAACCAAGGTTTCGAGCTTGAAGGGATAACAACCAAAAATGCTCACCAAAACTGAATTCATGTCCTTTGTAATGAATTAAAAGGACTGGCAATGAGACGAGGAATAGTATATTTGTGAGGTGAAGACTGAGCCCAACTTTTGGTTGAAGTATATTCTGAAAAAATAAAAAAAGTTTAAGTAATAAAAGTAACACAGAGAAATTTATCGAAAGGTTTTGGTAAACAACATGTAAAATAATATGAATTTGCTCACCACGGATATAGCTTTTTCAAGAAGAAGGCATATGACTGTGGGTACTATCGCAACTGAAAACACAAGTAATTTCATGTAATAAATAAGTTAGCTTAATAAATATCAACAAAAATATCGAGCAAGGTCCCAGGCATTTTTGCGGCACCGCGGCATTGAGCACTGACCATACAAGACCTATTTCAAATGCACAACTACTGATGAATGTCGGCTCGCAGACTGATTGCAGTAAGTAACAAATATAAAAAGATAAATAAATAAAAAATTGCTGAATTACCCATTCAAATCATATCGAAGTGTATACAGGGTGTCCCAGAAAGCGACAATAATCCGTCGACACCTGATAGGGCTGCTAATTACCTCTCAGAATATCTAATTTTAGGTTTAGTAAAAATGGCTTAGTTTTTGAGATCTTGTAATTTTTGTAAAAATCCAAAATTTTCTCCCTCAGCTCATATTTTTTAATGCCACAATTATAAATGTAAGATTTTCTTAAATCTAAGTGTTTGTTAAATATCCCAGAAAAGTAAGGCTTTCACACGGTGTAATTTATTATAATGAATTTAACAATTCAAATAACACATTCTAAATAACGTTAGAATAGAAACCATCCTGCCAGAGATTACGTAGGTATAAAAAAATGACTGCTGTAAAAATAATTGTTTTCTTACTATGGTTACCCCGATTATCGGGGTACAGCGTGTGGTATAGGCCTGTGCGGTGTTGAGTTTTGGAAACCGGTTTTAGGTGTTCGCGACTACCGGTTTTTCAGTCGGTGTACAGGTGTCAACACCAACACCGGTGTTTAGGTAAGCACCGGTGTTTTGGTTAGTACGGGTGTTTTGGTTAGCACCCTGTTTTGCTTAACAAACACCCGTGGGTGTTTTTATTAATCGGTCTTTGGTTGTAAACAGGCGTTTTTTTTTATAAACAAGTGTTATCTTTCGAATTTAAATCCTAATGCTAATAATATTATAAATTCGAAAGTGAGTTTGTTTATTTGTTTGTTTGTTTGTTAAGCTTTCACACCTAAACTGCTGAATAGATTACGAAAAAACTTGGGAAGGAGTTATATTGCATCCTGGGGAGGTCCCGCCCGCCAGTGCCCGTTACCTACCGAGAGTCCCGACTCCCGACCCAACCGACCGACCGACCGACCAACCGACCGAACGACCGACCGACCGACCAACTCCCGCTACGCTACGTTTCGCGCCTCAGTTTTGTGGCATATGAATTGATTTGCACGAAGGTGTCGGTGTCGAACCGGTGTCGGAGTCGAACCGGTGTCGATGTCGAACCGGTGCCGTGGTCGAAACCGGTGTAGTGGTGGAAAACCGGTTGTGGCTATAACACCGGTACAGATAGTAGACTGGACGGAAATACTTACAGCAGATTAATATTACTGAAGGATATTGGCCTCCGCCTTCGTTGTAGCCTGTTAGTACTATGAGCCATTCTATGGGATTCACACGGACTCCATATCTGCAAAAAAAAATTCACATGTGGTTATCCACTTTCCTCCATTTCATCCCCTTAAGAATTTCTTTATCAGTGATATTTTGTTCTCGAGTCCTGATCTCCAGTGCAATTAGCAGTAAAAATGTAAAACCCATTTATAGTCCACAGTATCCTGGATCTCGCTCTTGATCCAACCACTCAACAAGAGCTTCTCAAAGTGATCGATCATCGAGGCTGTTCGCCATCAGTCCACGTGCAGATACGACGCGATGGTCGAGTCGATGGACCACATTTTGGTAACCTCGTACTGCAGATCCAGATATTTTTAACATCTTCTCTGCTTAATCTTAATCTCAAAATAAATAAAGATCGTATAGCCTTTTGGCAATGTCGCAGACTCATAGGTAAGACATGGGGACTCAATCCTAAGATTACGCTGTGGCTATACTCAGCTATAATTAGACCTATGGTAACCTACGGTGCAGTAGTATGGTGGCCCAGGACCAAACTCAGCACAATTATCAACAAACTACAAAGTTTCCAGCGTCTAGCGTGCGTTGCGACCACAGGGTGCACAACACCCACAGCAGCGATGGAAGCCATTCTATCCCTGCCTCCTCTTCAACTTTTCATACAACAAGAGGCTCATATTATATAACTCTATACTAAGACTACAGTACTTCCACATCTGTGGAAACTCTCCCAAATGAATATGATTCACAAGGAAGGCAAACCTATAAATGAGGTGACTTCGTATCGGCCCATAAGTCTTCTTCCCCTGTTGTCGAAATTGTTTGAGACTGTCTTTTTGCTCCGCCTAAAACCATTGATGGAAGAGAGAAGCTTAATACCAGATCACCAATTTGGCTTCCGCTCACATCGTTCGACCATAGAGCAGGTGCACCGAATCGTGCAGCAGATACGACATATATATGAGAAAAAGGAGTACTGCTCTGCAGTGTTTCTCGACATCCAACATGCATTCGACCGTGTCGGCATAAGGGGCTACTATTCAAAATAAAAAAAACACTTCCTCACACAGTATACATGCTGATAGCATCCTATCTAGAGGGCCGAATGTTTCAAGTAAAGTTTGAAGAGGAACACTCCACCTTCCACGAATGTCTAGCGGGAGTTCCACAAGGGTCAGTACTTGGCCCTGTGCTCTACACCATTTACACTTCTGACTTGCCAACATCACACAACATACTGGTTGCCACTTACGCAGACGATACAGCATGTCTTGCGAGTAACTCCGACCCGAAACGAGCATCTGATGATCTCCAAAAACACATCCACAAGATCGATGAATGGCTGGACAAGTGGAGAATAAAGGCTAGCTCATCCAAGTCAGCACACATAACATTCACACTAAGACCTGGAGACTGTCCTCCAGTGCAGATGAAAGGTGAAACGTTACCACACAAAACCAGCGTCAAATATCTCGGCTGTCACTTAGATAGAGGACTGCACTGGAAAATCCACATAAAGACTAAAAAAGACCAACTGAATTTAAGCTACAACAAAATGTATTGGCTGACAATCGAAAAACAATCGAAACTGTCATTATTTAACAAACTCACTGTCTACAAAAGCATACTAAAACCAATCTGGACGTATGGTATAGAGCTGTGGGGTACTGCTAGTACATCCAATGTGGAAATTCTGCAAAGGTTCCAGAATAAAGTCCTGCGGTGTATCAGCAGTGCACCTTGGTTCGCCAGGAACGAGGAGATTCACGAGTACCTTGAGGTGCCGACCATCAAAGAGGAAATAGAGAAAAGAGCACTATCATATAAAAGTCGTCTCCAGAGTCATGTCAACTGCCTGGCATTGGAATTGTTGGAAACTGCAAATCAGGTTTCGCGGTTGAAACGCATAAAACCAATCATTGCTACATAAAGTGATGAAATGATTATGATGTTGCATGCTAATGAGTGTGCAGCATCCCTCGGACATAAAACATACCAGACATCTGATAAAGGCCACTATGGTGGCTGCTTGCAGATATAACACGAAGTAAGAAAAAAAGTGGTCAAGTGAACCATGTTCACGTGCCGAGGGTACCGTAACCGCGCTGCTTCGCTTTCACCTAATTATATATTCTACCAGGGTGCGGTCAGGCTTTGGATGGGTAGCCGTACGACCGTGGTTCGTCTGGCTGTGGTTCGGATTCCACTTGAAACTGTAGGTTCTTTATGTACATATTTAGCTGGTGGGATCAACCCGTATGGATTGGTACACCAGCACTGAACGAATGTCGGTCGAAGAAAACGGCTATACAAATTATACATGTTTTCTACCCAGTTCAATGTAGCCTGCACGACTAAAGAAAAGACTGACATGGCACCTCTCTGACACTGACTGACTCTGGCACTTTTTTTTATGTAATCCAGCATGGGTGGCTGTGCCGAGAGACCAATGGTGCAGTCGACAGAGCCAAAATCACCTCTCCTCGCGAAACCACGCTCAGTTAGGTGACATGCCAGCAGATTTACATGATAAATAGCATCAAGTCGAAGTTTATTTGCATTTTTGTGCACTCATCACGTAAACTGCTAGACAAATTTGAATGCAGTTTTCACAAAAATGTGGGATATGCCACTTTGTTTAATAAAAAAGTCTTTCTGCGAGACATGAACTGTCGAGTGCAGGAGGTTCGTTTATTGCACTGTATGATTTTATGTGTTAGTAAATATTTTCATTTCATTTATTCCATTTCATTTCATCCATATCTCCTACTTCCATCTTAATTATTATTTTGCCATATATAAATAAATAAAGCGAAGTTTCTACGGGCGACCGGGGGAGTGGCGGCCGTGTAACGTTTTTTTTTTTTTTATGTAATCCGGTATGGGTGGCTGAGTTGGAGGGGCCAAAGCGCATGCTCCGACCAGCCAATATCACCCCCGAGAAGGTAGGTGCCATACCGGAGACTTCCCTGGATTGTCAATTTTTTTTGTCAATGTATGTCAATTTTTTTTTATTTTTTGATTTTATTGAAAGCGCAACAATGTGGCGCCGTGCTACCCATAAAGTGTCTAACTAACGACGCCCGTGATTTCACTTGGGATGGCTCTGCCAAATACCAGCTTGCGCCTCTGGACTTGCGTCGAGCCGTGCGACTAGTGGGTGACCTCGAAGTGTCCCGCGATCTAGAACCACTGCAACTCCGTGGGGATGTCGGCTCTCTAAGTGTGTTCTATCGCGAATTCCTGGGGGAGTATCCCACCGTCCACGTTTCACCTCCGCATCACGCAAACTGGGCAGGGATTGCAATATAGCGGATGCGCGCCAATCGGTTCTGCTCATCTTTTTCCTCTACAGAACCGGTAGTCTCTGGAACGGTCTCCCTGCCCATATATTTCCCCTTTATACTGTATTTGTGCAGTCTCAGATTTTCCAAGGGCGTAAATAGGCGCCTGTAAGGCCGGCATGGCATTCGCAACCCCCGTATACAGCACCGCACTTGACAGATAAAATCTGTCAAGTGCGAGTTTTACTCGCGCGTGGAGGTTTCCGTATCTATCCGCTATCAATAATATCCGCCTATCCGCTCAGGTGGCATGGTCTTCTAATTTGAATTATCAAATGTTTGTTTATTTTATGACAGGTCTCCATGTTGGCCTACTGACAGCTGTTACCATAGTTACGTCACAGAATTTTTTAAAAGTGATCGGTCAAACATCAAACTTCTGAAAATGCTTTTTTTGGAACGACCAAAGATTAAGAAATGGCTATCTACAATGCAATGTATAAAAGCTTGTGGCGCCATCTATTATTCAATAGTGTGATTAATTTATTTTAATGAAACCTTTCTTGTATGGGGGCCCCTTTAATTTTTTACTTTTTCTTATTTTTCTTATTTGTTGTTTAATCCGCCATAGTAACGCATATTCTGTGAAAGTTTCAACGGGCTACCTATTACCGTTCAAGAGATACAGCCCTCGGACGAACGGACGGACGGACGGACGGACGGACGGACGGACGGACGGACAGACGACGGAGGCTTAGTAATAGGCTTCCGTACGGGATACGGAAACCTAAACAGGGATGCCATAACAATGTCGAGAACTACATAATCTTCCTGCCTCTATATTGCCCAAATTGGAAAAATGGTTAATTAAATTCTTTACAGACAATGAACTTTTAAATTGTAAACAATTTGGATTTCGGAAGGACTGTCAACGGGTGATGCTATAGCTTCTATGGTAAAATCAATTTAACTTCTCTAGACGACTCTCAGGATACATAGGGCATTTTTTGTGACTTGTCCAACGCCTTTGATTGCCTGTGTAAATCACGAAATATTATTAATGAAACTAGAACATTATGGCATAAGAGACAATGAATTGCGTATATTCCAACCAAAGAGATTAAAAAACCAGGTTATAGAGGGGACAATGGGAACATTTTCTTATAAACTTTTTGAGCTCAAGATTATAATACGCCATCTAGCTTTGAATAGCAAAAACATGATGTAATATAGAACACATAATTAGAACACATTTCATCTATCGGTCGATAGATGAAGCCAATAGTCTAATAGGACGAGAGCCAACGACCAAAATGATAGTTGATTTTATATGAGCGATAAAATCGTTAAATTTAATTTACTATTCCGTTTTGATCAATTGACCCAAATTCACTTGTAAAATGATTTTGAGACTGTTTGAGCTATAATATTAGGTGCTGAAATTGAAAATGAAATTGCCGTTTCTACAAACTGACCACTTGTATGTCAGCCTCGATAGCTCAGTGGTGCAGACAGTCAACTGTCGCTATTGAATGTTAAGCAACGCTGGGTGCGGTCAGTACTTGGATGGGTGACCGCTGACCGTTGGAGGCTGACCGAGGTTCGGATTCCTCGTAAAACTGTAGGTCCCTTCCCTCCTAATCTTACTTGGTGGTAGGGTTTAACCCGCCCGGGTTGGTACCACCGCACTGAATGAAACTTCGGTCGAAACGGCTATGTAAATAGTTTGTGTTCTCCGACCAGTTCAGTGTAGCCGGCACGATCAAAGGGGGAAGCACTGACATGGCACCTAGTTCACCCGGTGCTATGGGCTGACATTACGGACGTTGTAGGTGATGTAGCCAACCGTGTCAGTTTCCATAAAAAAAATAAAAATAAAACTTTGAAAGTGGCTACCTTTTTTTGCGTAGGAATTCCAATTTCAAATATTTTCTGTTATAAAGGCAAATTATTCTTTTTTCAAAATCAGTTGTTCATTTGTTTTCCCACCGTTCGGTTTTTTTTACATCGCTGGTTCTGTGACCATGGAAAAATCTAAATTGCGCGTTATTTTCGAATATGAATCCCGTCGCAGCACCAACGCAGCACAGACGGCATGCAATATCATCGACGTGTATGGACCAGGCAAGTGAACGCACTGTGCGTTTTTGGTTTGATCGCTTCCGTTCTGGAAATTTTCATATCAATGATGAGCCCCGTGGCCGACCGGAGACGAGAGTCGATAACAATGAATTTAAAGCCATAGTTGAAGCAGATTAATCACAAACCACGTCGGAATTAGCAGCAGCCTTCAATGTAAGTGATAAAACGATACTGATTCATTTACGTCAAATTGGAAAGATAAAAAAGCTCGGAAATTGGTTACTGTATGAACTCACTGAAAAACAACAACAAAATCGCGTCGAAGCTTGTCTTAACTTGTTGAATAAGCACAGAAATGGGGGATTCTGAATCGGATTGTCACTTGTGATAAAAAGTGGATCCTGTATGACAATCGAAAACGTCCGTCACACTGGTTGGACACAGGGGAGGCAGCCAAACCATGTCCCAAACGCAAATTGAGTCAAAAGAAGTTGCTTGTCAGTGTAGGGTGGACCTGTGCCGGGATTATTCATTACAGCTTCTTGCACGTTTGGTCAGTGATGGTGGCAGGGACCGCGGGTTCGAAGCTCGCAAAAGACGGAGAAATATATTTTGTATTTTCAACTATTGTATATGCCTCTCTATCGCGCTCTCGCTTGCACACACAGGTCTCTATCGCGCTCTCGCTTGCACACACAGGTTTAGATGGAACGTTACACTTCTTCGTGCGTGCAGCCGGTGTTCATCAATTTATAAGACGTGACATCATCACGTCAAAACAAATCCGACGAGGCAGTGAAAAACGCCTTTAAAGAGTTCATCGATTCCCATCCCCAGGATTTCTATAGTAGAGGCATCAATGAACTTCCAGTAAAATGGCAAAAGTGCATTGATAATAATGGCCAATACTTCGATTAAACAAATATATATTTTTCATAAAAAAATTTTTTTTATTTTTTCTATATAGGTAAAACGGCAATTTCATGGGCAAGGACCTAATATTTGTTTTGCCTCATTTGGCATTTTTGTAAAGGTTGGTACGCGCACCGCTACTGACGTCTGAAAAACATGTTCTGGTTGTCTTAGATCGGTAATTCAACAACATTCCGAAAATCAAACGGAATACCATGACAGGGTTCGGTCAAATTGGTTGCCATTTTTAAAAAATACTGTCAGGAGACGCTACACGAAAAACATTTAGTATCGGGTTGAGGACAATTGAACGAAATACTATGAGACAAAATTATTGGTTGTGGGATCTCATACTATAATAGTAGTAAAGCTACTGTATAACAGAGGGCGCTTTTTATTTTTTCAATATGGCCTAGTTGATCGTTGTTCTAGAATCATCTATGGAAATTATGTATTCTGTACCGTGTGGGGTCGGTACTTAAAAAGAATAGCCCCACTGCATCTCTCCCCGTCGCATGTCGTAAAAGTCGACTAAGGGATCGTCAGCCTCGGCAGCTCAGTGGTGCGGTCAGTTATTGGATGGGTGACCGCCCGACCGTTGGAGGCTGACCGTGGTTCGGATTCCACGTTAAACTGTAGGTCCCTTCCCTTCTTACCTTACTGGGTGGTAGGGTTTATCCCGGCCGGGTTGGTACCACCGCACTGAGCGAAACGTCGGTCGAAACGGCTATGTAAATAGTTCGTGTTTTCCGTCCAGTTCAGTGTAGCCGACGCGAAATGAAGGGAAGCACTGACATAGCACCTAGTTCACCCGGTGTTATGGGCTGACATCACGGATGTTGTAGGTGATGTAGCCAACAGTGTCAGTTTCCATAAAAAAAAAAAAAAAAAAATGTATTATATTCAAATATTGAATAAATATACATAATACTTATGAAAATAAACTGATTACATGTTCAGTCGTATTTTTATATCGAGATTTGCAATACCGCAATGCGCAACTCGGCATATTTTCTTAGATCTTCTTCTTTCTCTAGCACACGAATACGACCTCACATGCGGACTGCTGGCGCTAGACTGAACGACTTTGTACCACTAGGATCTAAGTAGTAGATTACGATTTTGTTCTTGTTGTCCGGTCTATATGGAAGAGGGTGAGTTTAATGTCTTTGATTCCAACCATATTTAGAAAATAGTTCTTTGAATTTAGAACTGTCGGAATTTTCGACATGTCCAAGCGTAGGCACAGATAAATAAAATAATGTATGCGTAGGTTACCTACCTATGGATGAAATTATATTACAATAAACAATACCTAAACAAATACGTGGGGCACACTGAAAGTTTCCGGAATTAATAAGAATAAAATACTATTAAAGGTCAAAAATGAATTTATTGTTTCTCAAAATATTCTCCCTTTGCGTAAATGCACTTTTTCATACGATTAAACCAATTTTGAAAACTTTTGTGCCACTCCTCCGTGGTGACCTCAGAAACGTGTTTTTCATATTCTTCGACAGCCTCTTCTGGTGATGAAAATCGTTGACCGCGCAATTGGTTCTTAATTTTTGGGAACAGAAAAAAGTCACAAGGTGCCGTCACCTGTTACTATGTCCCACACCAAATTTGAGGCGCCTTTGTTGAATCTGGTAAGCATGGCATTGCACCAAGTGACGCGGTGCGTTTTTTGAGCCTCGGTCAAATTGTGTGGGATCCACCGCGAGCACAGCTTTCTCACACCCAAATGTTTGTGTAGGATTGATTGTATTTGACTCATGCCTATGTCTAAGGATGCCCGAATCTCATGGTAGGTCACATGCCTGTCTGTTTCGATCATACGGCGCACAGCATCGATGTTTTTGTTGTTCACAGCGGTGAACGGGCGACCATCCCGAGATTCGTCACTGAGATTGACACGACCGCGCTTGAATTCTGCAAACCAGCAATAAATAGTCGTCTTGCATGGTGCTTCATCGCCAAAAGCAGATTGAAGCCGAGCGAGGCTCTGATGAGCTGTAAAATTACACTTAAAATCGTAGAAAATCATACCACGAAAATTTTCCCGGGTTTTTATGTTAATGTAGACACACAATTTTTAAAATGGCGCCACAATGGAAAAACAATTGACAGTCAGATGAAACAAACTGCATTCTACAGCCAAAGAGTTCCATTTTCAAATGTTGTAATTACTTTATAAATATTGTTTATGTAAGTGGCCAATTCCGGAAACTTTTAGTGTGCCCTATGTATCAATAACCTTATTGGCACTTGAAACCAATGAAATTCTCCACAAAACGGTATACAGTGACGATTCACTTATTTAGAAGCACAGATGGATTTTAAGAACTCCAGGAAAAACAAAACACGTCTGAAATTTTTTTTCCAATTTTTCTAACCTAAAAGTGCCAAATTACCCTTTGCGAATCATATATCGACATGTAGAGTATGAATTTAACTATTAAAATAACACATTTTAAATAACGTTTTTTTATGGAAACTGAAACGGTTTGCTACATCACCTACAACATCCGTGATGTCAGCCCATAACACCGGGTGAACTAGGTGCCATGTCAGTGCTTCCCTTCGGTCGTGCCGGCTACACTGAACTGGACGGAAAACACAAACTATTTACATAGCCGTTTCGACCGACGTTTCATTCAGTTCGGTGGTACTAACCCGGGCGGGTTGAACCCTATCACCTAGTAAAGTAAGAAGGGAAGGGACCTACAGTTTTACGTGGAATCCGAACCACGGTCAGCCTCAAACGGTCGAGCGGTCACCCAGTAATCACCTAGAGAGTAGCACGCTTTACCAACAAGAAACTGCTTGAGACTGGACACAAATATTCTGTCCGAAGCAGCTTCTAGAATTGACATTGTCAATCTGTTGTAGATCGTGGGGCCAATCACAAACACCGACTTCTCGCTCTTGGTTAGTCTGTGTTCCACACTGCGTATTGGTTGCGGGATCGAGTGGGATAGTTGTGACTGGCCTGGAACAGGTGTGGGTTTCGCCTTACTAATTTTGCTACCTCCATGATGTAGGCTCCGGGCAATGTGATGATTTTGAGTTGTCAGAACAGATCGCATGGCGGCGTGACTAATGGCACCAGATCTAATGGTCGAACAGCACGCTTTTTCATGCGAAACATTCTGTCACTGTCGGAGGCTTGTCCCCACAGTTCAATCCCATAGGTGGATTTCGAGTGAAAGTAACCAAAGTAGGCTTTACGTACATTCTCGGCATGAAGAGTAGGTACAAGTCGCGACAGTGCGAAACAAGCTCGTCCTAGCCTATCGCACAGCTGATCGACGTGCTGTTCCCACTTTAACCCGCAGTCTATAGTTAGTCCCAAGATTTTTTTTTACAGAATTTACTGACTTTTTGCTGGATGCCTGCAGGGGATGGACTACTTACTTACTACCACACCAGCGTCGTCAGTAAATAGTACAAACTGACTATACGGTGCAGCAGATGGGTCCTTCACGGGTACCAGGAAGAGGTAATTTCCAGCAGCGGACCCCTGTGGCACTGCTATATTACCAATGTCAGCAGGGGCTGATCTTGAACCACCTCCATCTACCAGTCACTTGAACGCGGTCAGAAAGGAAGGAAGATATGGTCTCCAAAAACGGCCCTCGAATTCCATAGTGTTCAAGCTTGGCCAGCAGCAGAGGATGATCGACAAGATCAAAAACGCGAGACAGGTCACAAAATACAGCTGCGGCCTGGTTCCCCGCCTCTAGGTGAGTATTCGCTAGAAGTGGCGCGAAGCGTCTACACACGATCGGCCTGCTTGGTATCCGTATTGATCCTTGCATAGTAATTTTTCCTGGTCAAAATATGATCATAGTCTTCTGCATATGGCTAGTTCGAGCACTTTAGAAAACATAGGTATTATGGAGATTGGATGATAGTTCTTCATCTCTTCCTTCATTCTCTTCCCTTTGTACACTGGAGTAACCTTTACCATTTAAGAGAGGCAGGATACCTGCCTACTTGGATGCAGTTGTTTAAGGACGTACACATCACCTCAAAGTGGCATGCTAGGCGCTGGCATGCTGACATGCCAGGTACTAGCATTGGTGGTATGCGTTGATACCACTGGCTTTCCTAGGTCCTAAAGTGCGCCCGTGCGCCGCACTACCATACCACGAGAAGTCTTCACTTCACTCCAGTGGCGGTTCCCCAGGTGAAGCAAGTGAGGCGCCGCCTCACTTAATATCTTGAAGGTAAAGAAAAAAAAATTTACATGGATGTTTATTTATTGCCAGACTTTGGGCATGTCCTGTCCTCGAAATGAAAACTGCAATACAACATTAATAAAATGCTATTATATAGGTGGTGCCTCACTAAAATTCACTAGCCAGAGCCGCCACTGCTTCACTCAAAATAAATAATATCTTACAATACAATATACCTACATTAAAACCATAAAGATCGTACTCCAAATAAATACGAATGTGAATTCGACCTTATTTTATAGATCACAAGGCACGTTTTTGCGAGTAAACCCGCGCCCCGTACGGAATCGAAAACCGCACGCGGGTCTCCCATCTGAATGTATGGGGATCGGCAAAACACCGCTGGCGCGTGAGACAAAAGATACTTCATAGAAACAGTATGGGCCGAAATGGAGTTCTGCGTGCGGCGCACGAGCGTCAAACAAGGACGCTATATCGTGAATAGCCGCACGTGCGACACGTCGCGAGCGATTCCTTTTGCACGAGTCCGTCTACCTAGAGTCAGCGCGCTGTCATGTGATGTCACATACCCGTTAGCACGCGAATATTTAAAATGGGATATGGTTAGGTTTTGTGCTTTCTGTCACGTGATACTGTGAATTAAGTGGTGCCGATATTTGCCTAAGAGTTGGTTAAAGGTAAGGCTTTACAGTCAGGTGATCCCAGGTTCAATTCCTACTTTTCAAATGTTTTTTTATACATTTTTTAAGTATTTTTGGGACATTGCTATTGTTTTCTTTTTGAAAGCTGCAGTAGTGTTGTGGTCTATGGGTGTGTTCATAAAGGTACTATAAATGAGTTAAAAAACTTGTTTGGATTTATTTTCTTGTTTTTTGCAACTCATTGAGTGTCTTGAGAATATTCACACTAGGTAACATAATACAACGCAGGCGTTTAAAAAATTCGGAAGATAACATTGGGAATGTGTTGGGAAATTTGGTATATAAGGAGGTAGGTACTTAGCGCACTACCGGTCACTGAAGTCACCAGCCGCCACTGGTTGATACACATGCTTGTTGTCTTGCATGCCTGTTTCTAGCGTGCCAGTGACGTGCGAGTAGCTTGTTCAGTTCAGTAGGTTGTTCACGATAGTGTGATACGAAGTGAATCGTTTTTATGTCCCCCCAACGCGCAATAATTATAAAAAAAAAAAAACCAGACAAAAACACACAACAGATCTCAACAGCTGATAAACGAAGTGCGAGCTTGTGCTAGTAGATGGCAAGCACGTCGAGACGTGTTTCGCGTGCCTGTAGCTAGCATGCGAGTCCCTCCCCCCACTTCCACGCGAGGGGAAAAAATCAAACTTCGGCCGATCTGCTTGCATGCCTTGTACTGGAACGTCTACTGGCAGAATCGCGATACACATGCCAGTAGCTCTTTTATAACCAGTAGCTGGCATGCTTTTGTGCGAGTAACTAGCATGTGTATCCCAGGCTTGAAGGAGGTGACACGGCATGCCATTGTAATCCGGTGTCGGTAACTTTTTTATTAACTGTATAGTTTCACACATTTCAGTCACAGTGAGGGGGAGGAAAGGCAAAAGTTTATATCCGTACAGCCAGTCCTTGTTATTCGCTCTCGTAAGAAACATTCATAGAACTCGCAATTTGTGAGTCGGAACTCGCAATGTTTCCAAGTCAAAGTGCAAAGTCAATGGATGTATGCGATTTGGGGGCCGGCCGGCCCTTCCGGAAACCCACAGGTTAGGAGCCATATTTTTTTATTGCACTGAGTTAAATGCTTGATTTTGACGGGACAGTGGGGTTTTATCTGATAGTAACTTCCACATAGTTTCCTGTAATCCTGCAAAAAATTCAAGCTTCTAGTATTGTTGTAAAAGTCGGTTAAAAAATTATTAAAAACCTAAGTAAGCAATACTCTATCTATTTCATAGCATCTTACATATGTACTTACTTGAGGAAGTTTTCTAAGCATAGCCTCATGCCTCCGATGAAGAGCATCAAAAACCCCCAGTTCACAAGACCGGTGAAGTTTGTGAACTCAGAACTCCATGAGAACAGCGAATCTCGAGGCATGTGGCATCTGGAACAAGCAAACATCTCATTAGCGAATCTTTAGCCCATAATGTTACTCCGATGAAGGACACCATTTTAAGTCAACCAACAGCCGAGCAATACAAGAAAAATAATTTTATTTGACTACTAACTTTTGCCCGCGGCTTCGCTCGCGTAAAATTCGTATTTAAAAAGAAGGAAGTAAGTAGATATAGATAGAAAATTCTTTCTTGCTCCAGTAAACATTAAACAGTAAAAATACATTGGAAAATTTACATAAGGTGCAAAGGCGGACTTATCCCTTACAGAGATTTCTTACAGTCAACCTTTGGATGTTTGAGATTCGATGATATAGTGGAATTTAAGTAGGTAGTAGCAAAAGAGTTGAGCGTGACAATTGAAGATAAAATAATAATAAGAATACTTATTAACAATACATATCAGTACATGCTAGTAAAATATAAGCCATACATGTAAGTAAGCCCGCTACCGTACCTTTATTTCGGTGTCCGGAACAATTCGGTTTGTATGCGAGCCACATCTTAGCGTAACCGGAACAACATTATATTTAGCCTATCCTGTGTACCATATAATTAAATTTAATGTACTTGTACAAAGTTTCATCGAATTCGGATGATCGGTTTCAGAGTTATGGAGGAAGATACATACATACATACAGAAAATATTTCTAAAAATCGTCAATTTAGTTTTGGTATCATACATAGAGTCTAGAAGGAGGGAAGGTGTGGAACTGAGCTTGCGATGGCTTCATCAAACATATCCGGGCCCATCGGCAGTAGAGGAGGGTGTTAATCGAGGTCGGGACTAGCGAGTGGCCACTCTAAATTTCCCGCGCATGCTTCACGTTTCGGCTCGCATCAAGCCCTCGTCAGCTAGTCTGCGTTGACTAGGACGCGGGTAAACCACCAGTCCCGCTCTCGACCTCCCTCTCTCTACCTCTCTCTAGCTCTCTCCATGTATGAGCTTAGCGTCGATCTTGGCAGCCCTAGATTCTTGAAGAGATTGTAGAGCGACTTCGCTGGTAGTCCTCTTGCTCCGACTTCCACAGCGAAGAGATCAGTCTTGAATCCGTTTCTCACAATCCGGTCTACTAAGTTGCAGTACTTGTTAAGTTTGATGTTGTGGTCCTTCGGTATATTACTTTCCCATGGAACTGTAAGTTCAACAAGTACTAGGTACATGCTTTGTCGCTTTTGAGAATATGAGTATATCCGGTCTTAATGCTGTGGTACAGATTTCCGAAGGCATTCGGTAATGCTTCTCAGTTGTGTCCATCAACAATTCCCAATCCTTTGCTGCTCCCAAAATTTAAGAAGGTTTAGTCCTATCTTTGGGCAGCTTATTGGCTCTAGGTTTCACAAAGTTGACCTTCTGGAAGCCGCTACTGGTTTGCCCTTTCCTGGTCCGTACAATGACAGGTTCATGGCCTCTCTGATGATTTGGAGGACTTTATCATGACGGTAGGAATACTGGCCTCGCTCAAATAGTATTTTGCATCTGCGTAACAAATTTTTGGCCATGCCTACGAACTCCTTACATGACGGGCATAGTCTATTTGTAGATTTCCCCCATGTAACTAGGTTACTCGGGTCGGGGAGAGTAAGCTGGAATGCATTTAGGTAGAACTTAAGCAGTTCAGGGGACCAGTTTTATATTATGGATTTCCACTTCAATGCAGGAGGGATGCAGAAGTCGCCCACTGTTAGCCAATCATTCTTTATTTCTAGGTTTACGGCATGAAGTTTGAAACCTTGTTCCATGTCCCTTGTCCCATGTGAGCAAAACCTTTCAGTGTTTCTTTATCAGATTTTGCTGTTTCTATGCCGAGTCCAGATCTATTGGTTCGTGTACCAACTTGGAATGATTTGTAGAAGTCGAGTCTCGATTCCAGTTCATCTGATAGCGATGTGTTGGGTAAGGCTTGAATAGCGCTATCATTGCAGTCTTTGAGTATACATTGTGTGGCTATTCTTGCCTTTTGATAAAATATCGACGGTTTCTTAATGTTCAGTCCAAAGTTATTGTGAGATCTGTACAGCGTTGACGAGTCAGCCAGGTGAGCCAGTCCAAACCATGACTTCAGGAATCTGGTCACCTGACTAAATGAGACTCTTATTCTCATTTAGTCAGGTTTTGCTTTGTGAAGTCGTAGACGAGAAATGGCCATGAAAGTTTTGATGTCAGATAGTTATCGTAAATCCATGCCTTTTGTGTACCCAGGAGGGGAAGATTGTCAGTTTGGCGGAGACTCTCTTCGAAAAGTTGGACTATATCATCAGTAGGATGCTCCTTTCCTCTGCTGGTGATCCTTTTGCCCAAGAATTTAAAAGGGGCTTCATCAGCCACGGTTGCGAATGGTTTTCCGGCTACTGTCAGACCTGAATTGCTTGAGGTAAACTTTGAACCTTTCCTGGTTAAGCTCGAACAGTAGCACTTCGCTCGTTTTATCTTCATCCCTTTGGTCCATTCACAATAGTCATCTACCACTTTAAGAAGCGCCTGATTTTGTTTTGGATTGCGGGTTAACAGCGTAATATCATCCGCAAATGCCAGGATGGCCGCCATATATGTGTCTCCATATTTGAACCTGTATCCCCATTTGGTTTCTTTTACGACAAGCGTATCAATTAGAATGTTGATAACAATGTTGAATGTGACAAGAGAAACCTAGAAGGGACCTACAGTTCGGTGTAAAACTGTAGGTCCCTTCCCTTGCCCCTTACTAGGTGGTAGGGGGCGGGTATACAAGACGTGCGCCACGTAAAAAAAAAATACAGGAGCATAAAGGACCACAAAATACTTCCATTAGAAAAGACTTAGCCTGCGGAAATCAAAATTGGGGCCAAAAATAAAATTTCACGAAAAATTTTAATACAAAATAAAAAAAAAGTAATTTTTTTAAGGCACCAAAACATTGCTTTTGAATATAAATGTATATAAAAACAAGGAAAGTGCTATGGGTGAATGATTTGGTGGTTAAAAAAAAACCAGGGTTAATTTATAGAAGATCAAATCAAATCAAATCAAATATCAAATATCTTTATTGCACTCAAAAATTGTACAACAGGCAAATACTTAACTCTAAATATAGGGTTCTCTTACAGTACGCCTTATAATGACGAAGATGTGTCGCTACGTGATGCATCTTCTATAATTTAACCCTAACCTAATGTTGAAGCGGCGCACGTCAATTTTGCATAAATTCCTATTGAAAATTAATGTTTTGGTGCATTTAAAAAAAAATAATTCGAAAATTAATTTAGTATGAAAAATATTTTTTGAAACATATTTTTCTGCTAAACTACGCATTTCCGCAGAATAAAAATTACATCTTTAGAATCGTAAAAGCCTAAACTACACGCCTATCAATACTACAAAGCTATAGTTGAAAGAAAGGCGCATGTATTGGAAACTCCAGCCGGTGGTAGGCTCAAATTGTAGCTGACTTGGTAGATACCACCGTACTGGATGTAAGATGGCCGCATAGCAGCCTCGGCTGTTCTCCTCTAGTCCAGTATAGCCAGCAATCCAGGGAAGTCCCCGGTATGGCACCTACCTTCTCGGAGGTGATATTGGCTGGTCGGAGCATGCGCTTTGACCCCTCCGACTCAGCCACACATACCGGATTACATAAAAAAAACACTTTTTGACATTTAAATCGCTTAATGCAGTGGTGGCCCATTGAAGGTTTCTCATGTAAACCCCTACGGTGTGGAAACACTGAGCCCTCCCCCTGTTTTTTGAAAAAAGATTCTGTAGATGGGTGTGGAGTAAGTATGTCGCCAGGATTAAAAATGCTCTCTCCTCATAAAACTCCCCTCTAAGAATTTAATTTTATTGTACATTTCGAGAATTTAATCGTTACATACATAGGTACATACCTACCTTGAGGCGTGCTAAATACTTCGGGCTAACCCCAAACTGTGATGCCTCCTTCATGTCATGAGGAACATTTACCCTAAGTTCAAAGTCAACAGAAATTAGTGAAAAAAAAAGATAACCAAACCAGAAAATCAACTAAAATATGGATACTAACGGTCTATCGAGCTGTGACTTGCGAGCCCTTTTCTGCTTTTCGGTTATCTCTTCCGCGCGCGTTGCACTCTGCGCGCGCCGGTAACGCAGCGCGCGCTCGTCCGACTGATCCGACTCGCTCGTCATTGCACAGCAGTACTGCACGTACCTTTACGTTAGATGACTGTCGCACCTGAACAATGAATGAACGAACAGAACAGAACACTACTCCGTAGACTCCGTACCCTGGGCAAAAACGATTATCACATTAGCACTATGCTATGCTTTTCTATTCTGTGACTATGCAGTCTGTGGCAGGCATTATGCTATCTTCTACCTATAGTATACACCACAGACTATTATTATATAGGGTGGTATACACCTACTAGCCCTACTTATATGTATAGGTAACTCTATGTTTTTTTTTTCTTTCCCAATGGCAACGGCAAGTAGCCTCTTGACTTTACAGTTGAGGCTCAATGTGCCAATAACAAGTTGTAAGATCCAAGCGAATTCCAAATATTGTGTCTATGGGGAAGGCTACACGCACGCTCAATAAATACTGTGATCCATCAGTAAATATATTATACTATACCACGTTTTTGACGTTTTTGTCTTTGACCACATATCATGGTATTTATTTACTGATGGTGGTTTAAAACCACATATCGTGGTATTTACTGATAGTTTTTGCTAGTGTTTTGACGGATCGCTCAATAAATACTGTGATCCATCAGTAAATACCACAGTATTTATTGAGCGTGTCGCCTTCCCCCTGAGTGTACAAGTTTCTATTCGTGGTTTCTATAAATCAAAATTATTGGATGACATTGACAGGGGGCGTTAGTTCCGGTAGAGAGCATTTCAACTAAAAGTTCCCTTCGCCGTTATGTTGGCTCACTGTCAGTGCTTAATTCGTGTTGCCAGATTGTGAAGATTATATTACCTAATAATGTAATCGGTATTTACAACACGATTCAAATAAGAATAGGATTCTACGAACTGTCAAACTGACAGAACAAACTGTTGTTTGTACGGTCTGCACGCCCGCACGGGTTTACAAGTTTGCGTTTCTTTGTTTCAATTGTTAATTTTGTTTGTTATTTGTTTTGGTATTTTCGTTAAGTTTGTTATTGACTTTCTTGCTCTGGGACTGGGACCTTTTCGTGTGTAGATGACAATGAGTAAAAGAGGTTCTGTTTTATATCTAAGATCTCGAGAAATTATCAGCAATGTTGATAAGTTCTTCGTGGGCGAAAAAGAACACGCCAGAATCAGGTGGCAATATCTACACTCAAGAAGTCTACTCGAGCCGACCGACGTTTAATTCAGTCCGGTGGTACCAACCCGACCGGGATAAACCCTACCACCTAGTAAGGTAAGAAGGGTACAGCTTTACGTGGGATCCGAAACACGGTCACCCGTTTAAGTACTGACCGCGCCCGTGTCCTTAACAACAGTCGACAGACCGCACCACTGAGCTACCGAGGGTAACCTCATTATAATATTAGTATAAGTACATTAGTTTATAATATGAACATATTCTAATAAGGTGGCGGCAGAGGTGTGTCAAGATCAAAATCGTGGCACGTGGAGTGGAGATCCGTTGTCTGCCTACCCCACCGGGAAACAGGCGTGACGGTATGTATGTATGTATGTATATTCTAATAACTTTCCTTTACTCTTAGGTGGTGGATGACAGTAACAACAGCCGCAGTAGGGAGGGACTCGGAACAATCAGACAACGATGCTGAAATAAGTTTTATTGAAGACCTGGAGTAGAATAACAATTTTGTATGTATCTCTGTGTGAATCTCTGTTGTTCAAATAAATATTTATTTAAAAGTAATTAATTATTCACTTTCTATTTTTCTTATTTTTTTCGAATCGTATATTTCTTTTTTTGCACGCCTAAGGAAGTCTTACTGAAGTGAAGGCAGTTTGACGTTTGGTCCGTCAGTTTGACAGTTCGTAGAATCCTATTCTTATTTGAATCGTGTTGTTTTACCGTATAATAAATACGGTGAATACCGATAATTACGGGTAAATCTGTACACATAGCAACCGTCAACGCTGTTTTGACAGATAGACAGTGGAGCCAACATAACGGGAAGGGAACTTTTAGTTGAATTGAAACGCTCTCTACTCTACGTATGGAACAGAAAAAGATCACAGATCAAAAAAGAATATAACCTCATATTACTTGTCTATTGCTGGTTTGCTGCTACCTCAGCCCGCGCTTCCGCACATCGCGCCTCACGCCACACCCGCTGACGCCTAGCTCAGTAGCGTTAGTATCGCTGTCGCGTAGCCAAAGAATATAATACCGCGTAGCCACGCCCGTATTATATGTGTAATTGAGCTACCTACCCCTCGCGCGTGTACGAATTTAGTTTTTTTTTTGCGTTATTTGTTTTATTACTAACATTTGTTGTGTTCAAATGCCAATACGAGTAAAAAAAGGAATAGTAATATGACTATGACGTGTGCGCTAGCTTCACTAATTATTACATGGTAGTACATATTAATTCTATGCCTGAAATACGAAGTAACGACAGTTCAGTTTAACACCTGGTGGCGGGAGCATTCGTCTATCCGACTTTTTTGTCGACGGTACCGATAGCTGTTACGTCATAACCGTCAGCGGTGGCATACTGGAACCAGACGACTAATAGGTACTTACCACGATAGAAAGAAACCTTCGTTTGTATGGCAGCCACCTTTTTTTAATTTTCCCGGAAAAACAGATAATGGTATATTTTTATTAGACTGGTAATAGGGTTTCTATGTGGAAAATATAATAAAAATCGTTATAGCCATTTTTGAGAAAATAGACCTTATCGAAATTATTTGTATGATAGCTGAGTCATTTTCACCAAACTGGACCGTTTGAGAAATTTTTTTTGTCGCAATTTCTAAATTAAGAAATTAATTATATTTCGTTGTTTATTTGATAAACATTAAATGTCATTTAACAGAAAATATCTTTATTCGTTGGGAATTGATAGTTTTGCAATTGTACGATTAACGATGCCCTGATTTTGCTCTCCATACAAAAATCGTCATGTCACTCTATGCCTTTGCAGGTTTAGACATTTTTTATAAATAGTTTATCTTATTCTATTAATTTACTTACATATTAAACCAATCAGAATAATGTTCTATTTTATATTTCTTTATCAATTAGGACTAATATCTCTTCGATTTTTTTCGAAATGAATTTTTTTTGCATGTCGCACTTTTTTTCGAGTTTCGTTACGCTTTGGGTAGTGATTTATCGAGATATTGAACGCTACTTTAAGTCATACGATTGGCAACACCGGCGCGATGTTTAATGGTGGACGAAAAAACTGCAATGGCGTCTTTGGAAGCAGTGAGAGCAGTTCAGGAGTCGTATCAAAAAAGTGAAAAAAGTTTCGTTACGCTGGACTAAAACACAACCTTTTCCCGGAAAGTTGTTCTAGAAATTTGATCCCGATTTTATATGTCATAGATCTTACGTTTATCTAGTCCTTTTGTAATGTTTTGATTCTATTGTTGTCAGGGAAGTAATTTTTAGGATATTTTTTGCAAAAAATTTCGTTACGTTTCGTTATATTTCGTTACGTAACGAAATCTTTGTAGTATAAAGCTCCATACACATTGGAATTTTCTCAACATAACATTATTTATAAAAAATATAAAACCGACTTCAAATATGTATGAATTAATATTTCTTTCAGGACCTTGGAGTTGAAAGCGACACAAAAGCATAAAAGGATTTTATCCACTCATGCTTTCTATCCTCCATAATTTTTTTGCTTGCTTTTGCCCGAAAAGAATTATTATTTCATACATTTTTTAAGTAGGTTTTTATATTTTTTCAAGATTCAACTGATAAACCAACAAGATGCAATAAATTTTGGTTATTCAATAGATTTTGTGTCTTTATTTGCCTATCCATTAAAATGCAAGCCAATGTGAATGTTACTTTATAAATAAAATTTCGTTACATATTTAGAGTTTCGTTACAAAAATTTCGTTACAGTGTTTCGTTTTGGGTCAAGTTTGGTGAAAATGACTCAGCTACCCTTATTTTTTCGAATTAAAAAAAAAACTAAAAAAGGTACCCCTGGCTAGATAATCCTTTCAAACTACTAAATATGAATTTTAACCCATTGAATGCCGACTAATTTCAAAATGGCAAGTTCGGGAGCCACCATACAAACGTGTTCCTACGTAGTATTACATAGTTGGCATCAGTGATAACAAGTTTTTTCGTAGGTGCCAACTACGTAATATTACGTACTATTTCTTTCTGTTTTTATGGCACTCCGGCGCATTCGCGTGCTGTCCTGTTCCCCGCCGCGTCTCACTAGCCGCGGCGGGGAAGCGTCCCCACGCCGCGGTGCTGGCCGCGGTATGCCCCGCAGGCCGCGATAATAAGATATTCCCATATTTTCGACGTTTTTATCCAAAATTCCCATCGACTTCTTCGAAAAATAGCAATTGAAAAATGCGTTTACTAAAATTTCGCAAAGACTTCGTGCCTCATCTCTTAGGAGTAAGCTACTCGGACACAGACCGTCAAACTCCTCAGACCAGCAGCCCAACCGTGGTAATTTTACTCGATCGACGAGTTCGAGTAAAATGAACGAGTAGGCATAATTGGTACCGTCGTAGCTGTCAAATGTACAAGTGAGTGAGTGCACGAAATGGTCACGTGGTCTACTCGAACTCGAACGTCGATCTAGCACATTTTGACAGATAATGGTACCGTCGTACGAAATGTGAGCTCGAACTTCGAGTAATTTTGACGTATATGCTCACCCAAACACTCGATTGATCTTGATCAACTTTTGCGATAGTTTAGTAAATCTCAAAGTTGGTTAAATGTTAAACTAACGATTCCTTTCATTGAATTTAGTGGAAAGGTGTTTAAATATGTATTATTTTATTTATAAGTTGTTCATTCCTTTATTTTATTTTAGTATTTACTCAAATAATATAGATAAAAAATACAAGTACTTAAGTACCTAAGTACCTATCACTAAAATAAAATAAGAATAAAGTCTGTACCTAGGTACATACATACATACATTATACATATATCCCGACCATCATCCCGACAATCGGGGTAAGCAGAGTAATCGGTGTTGTGCTGCTGCAAGTACTCTTGTAAATTACAGCACAATATCGACCACCACGTTTAGCAAATAATTATTCGGACAACATACCTAACTACATCAAGCAGCAAGTAAGGCATGAAGACCCACCTGCTGCATGACTCGGTGGAAGGACCGTGACAAAGTGAGAGGTGCCTAGCCTGTCGTCCTTTAGCACGGCATCGTGTCCTTATCCCTTAGTTGCCTTTTATGACATGCACGGGGAGATATGCAGTGGGGCTATTCTTATTAAGTACCGACCGGCCCACACGCACGGTACCGTGTAGTAAGTGCGTAATAAAGTCTTGTCTTATAGGTACACGTCTCATGTCAATTTGTCAGTACCTACCTAAGTATGTACCTACCTATGTAACTAATTTATAGGTGACCGACCGGTAGTGGAGCTAAAATGTAGGTATAACCAAATATGGTAACCTACCTAGGTAGGTACATACATCAGTTATTTATTTTTAGATAGGTAGGTATCTACAGCAATGTATTACCCGTCGGAATATCTATATAGGCATTATAGGCTAGGCATCTCGCCCCGAAGAAATGCGCTTCCCCCGCGCCGCACCGCACTTCACCGCGGTCTCGCCTCGTTAGTACGGTTATCGGGGTATTTTTGGGGCTAGGTAATATGGCTGGAGGAAGGGCGGAGGGTTGAGGGGAAGAGATTAAAAATGAATGTCGTCATCACTCACACAGCTGGCTTACCGGCAACCAACATCGTGTGTGTTGCCACGATGTAATTTTTACTAAATACTAAATAGCGACTCTTAAATATCGGGATGTTCAATTTAAATATTCGTTTTTCAACTTATTCAATACTCTTTTTCTGTTATAATTAACATAAAGATTCTGAAAAATAGTATACATACCATATTGAACGTTCGATACCGAGCAAAATGAGCGCTTTGCATTCTAGGTAACATAATACATTTAGTAAAAAAATTGTAATAGTGGCAAGACTGGTAGATCGACACTCGAACGAAAATTCGTCACTTGGTCGACACTCGCATACGTACTCACCTGCACGCCGGTACCAAAATAATTTGCCTTATGCGACCGATCGAGTCGAGCGCAGCTCGAACTCGTCGATCGAGTAAAATTAGCACGGTAGGGGTCCAGTACCATCAGACCAGACTAGTTTCAGAACTCTCGATCCAATATTGTAACCCGAGTTTCTCCTGAAAATTCCATTACTTGGAAAAACTGCTGAAAACACCTCTGAAAAGAAAGCTTTTCCTGGCAAACCTTGTTGTGTATGCACGAAAGAAAAACGTCGCAGTCATACTATGTGTGTGCTGTTTGCCCTGAAAAACCAGCTCTCTGTATCATCAACTGTTTCAAAATATTTCCTACTGATCCTCGTTTCGTGGAGTTTTAGTGCTGTGGTGTAAGCAGAAACTTTTGTATTTCATTTTAATAGTAAGTGGGCCAGCAAAAACTATTTTATAAATTAATCTCTGACAGTATTGTTTTTTTTTGGCTCCGGGGTGTATTGGCCCAATTGTCAAAATGTCCAATTATCATAATGCCAAGAATGTAATGTCCAATACTCAAAACGTCCAATTATCAAAACACCTAGTTGCCAAAACGTTTAGTGGTCTAAATGTCCAGTTATCAATAGACCTAGCTGCCAAAACGTCTAAGTGGTCAAAATGTCCAGTGATAAAAACCCAAACCCAGTTGCCAAAAGGTGTACCTACCTATATAAGGTGTTTCGCTGACCATGTCATTAACTTCGGGAGGGTTACATACACACTGAAATAAACACTTTACGTAAGAAAAAAACATATGTTTATAGGAGCATTTTTTCTCCTAACAAAACAATTAAATCAAATAAGTTAGCTGTAAAAACCAATCATAGTGACCTTGTGACTTACTTACAACAAACAGCTGTTCTGCGTTTGAACATAGTACGGTCATTGACCCCGTATAATGCAAGTTACCTACTGTTACACACAGGTTAATGTTTAGGTAGCTAACATGTTTTGTTAAATTTCTCGAAAAGTAATACTATAAACATGTTTTTTTTTTTTGCGTAACGTGTTTATTTGAGTGTCTATGTAACCCTCCCGAAGTTAATGACATGGTCATCGTAACACCCTATATAAGATATAGGTACCTTATCAAGCCTTCTTACCACCTCAGCTTTTCTAGAATCTTTATACCAATTGATTAACCGACTTCCCAAAAGGTGGAGGTTCTCAATTCGACTGTGTTTTTTTTAATGTTTGTTACGCGATTATTACGTCAATTGTGGGCCGATTTTGAAAATTATATTTTTATTTGGTAGGTCATGGTCCTTTTCAGCAATTTGCAGTTTGATAATTACTATGGTGTAAGCAAAACTTTTGTGATGTGGACTTTTTCAGCAATTTGTAATTTCACACATGGCGAATAATTCTGGATCATTCTCAGAAGATCCATTGGCCAGATCCATGATGGAGCTAGTGAAATAAATATTTCTCATTAGATCTGTTATATAAAAACTTTAAGAAAAATTGATCTAATGAGAATTTTCATTTGCAATTCGTCAGTATTTCAAATGGTCAGAATACGGTCACCGTAATTAAAGTGGAAACCCGAAATACTACTTGGTAAGACTACTGGGAACGGTTCTAAAGTACCAGGGCAGCAGAAATTGAAAGGTTTCCATAATTTTATATAAGTTAATCTAAGATTAATTTCAGATTAAACAACACAAAAAAAAAAAAAATCTAAATACTTTACGAGTATAGCATCTGGATGTTACGAAAAATTGGTATTGATATTTTGACAATTGGGCCAATACACCGCGGAGCCGTTTTTTTATTTCGTGCCCTAAGAAGATTGTCATTTTGTTTTCTTACTTTCAATAAAGTTACTCTTTTATGAATGCGTGTTATATTCAGGGTGCCAAGCAGAAAACTGGTGCATAAAACGGGTGGCCAACTCACACTGTTTCATATTATTATTCGTTCATATCTTTATTTTCACGTTTTTTGATACATATTTACATTAATTTTATATAATTATAAAATAAAATACCTATACAAAATTAATACAAACAGACAAAAACAAAAAACGGTATTCTCGCCGGCGGCGGGAGGCGGACCTCCAAGCACGCCGGCGGGTGCAGGCCGTGGCTACGGAGCTCTCCGAGACGACGCGAGACTAAGCTTCGAGCGGTAGGTGGTGGTACTAGACACGTAGGCCACCACCACCCCCATCTCGGAGAGCTCCGTATCCACCGGCTGCGGGGCGACGACACGCAGTCCTTTCATGGATCTTGATCCTCGTGTGTGCGCTGCCGTTGCGCACCGTACCGCCACGCCGGTAGCGGGGGCTGTAGTCAGGGCACGGAGCCCCGATAGCCCCAAGCAGGCCGGTTGATGTGGCGGACATCGTCGTCCCGTCGTAGGTCTTGTGGCGGGAGCGCGATGTTGTTCGTCGTCGTCGCCGGTAGATGTCGGCGATGCAGCGGCGAACCTTGGTGGTGGGTGTGCGCTGTCGTGTAAGAAGTGGCAGGTGAGCGAGGCACAGGGACACATCAACGTTGTCGTCGTCGGTGTATGCGAGGATGGCGGCGTAATCGTGCGGGGCAGCGGCGCGCTGCTGGCACGGCAGACTCCATGCAAGCTGCGGTGCGCCCTCACCGCGCCCTCCTCTGGCCCGGGGCGGGGACGCCGGTCGTGTCCCTGTCTTCTGCCGTGCTGTCTTTGACAAGTCGTCACCATATTCCGGGAGTGCCGAGCGGCGGCGCTGGTGGTGGTCGCATGGTGTTGCACACCATGCGAGGTGCTGCGCCGGTGGTGGTGGGGCCGCGCAAACACGCGAACTCGGCTTCTTCGTCCTCAAAACTTGGTTTTAATTTTTTTTTCATTTGGGAGGAAAGAATTATTATTATTATTATTTATTTATATACACTAGCAGCTTGCAGCTGATGCGTGTACTTCACGTGTTGAGTGCACTGTTTTATAATAGATATTATTTATATATTTTATTGAATTTTAATTTTTTTATTATTAATTTTTTTTTATTATATTATTAGTGTTTGTTTTTATTTTTGTTTATATTTAGCAAATGTTTGTCAAGTAGATTTTTAAAACCATTCACTGAGATAGCACTTATCTATCACTTCTTGTGGTAGCTTGTTCCAAGAGTCCACTACTCGGTTAGTTAGAAAGTACTTTCTTGGGTTGGAGTTGGAAGTGTTTCGGTTTAATTTTAAAGAGTGACCACGGAGTCCCTCGTTGGTATTCATTGTGTACATTGAATTAAGGTTGGCTACATCGTAATGACCATTGAAAATTTTAAATGTTTCGATGAGGTCCCCTCTTTGTCTTCTTTGCTCTAGTGTAGTAATACCAAGTGCGTCCAAGCGGCTTTCGTAAGACTTGTTCCTCAGGGATGGAACCATCTTGGTTGCCCGCCTCTGCACTCTCTCCAGAAGTTCAATGTCCTTGATGAAGTAAGGGTTCCACACTTGGTAAGAGTATTCAAGGAGAGGACGGACATACGTTTTGTACAGTTTGATGAACAAGTCTGGATTTATGTAGGAGAAAGCTTTTCTGATCATGTAAAGAAGTGAGTTTGCTCTTTTTACAACTTCTACTATATGTGGTTCCCATTTGAGGTCATGTGACACAGTTACTCTGAGATCTTTCTGTGTGTTGACTGGATGTACAAGGATTCCCTCGATCGTGTATTTGTGACGCGGATTCTTGGGACCTATATGCAGTACGGTGCATTTCGCTGCGTTTAGTGTAAGAAGCCAATCCTTGGTCCATTGCACGATGCGGTCGAGGTTGCCTTGAATTAATTGATGGCTTATAACAGGATCTCCGAAGAATTTAGTATCGTCAGCAAAAAGTGCAAATGGTAATTCCATTATCGCTTTGAGGTCCGTCAGAAAGATACCAAACGCTACAGGGCCGATTACTGAACCTTGTGGTACGCCACTGAGTACATCATGGGCTTCAGACAATTCCTCGCCGACTCGTACCCGAAATTTCCTGTTTGTAAGAAAATCTGCAATCCATGACAGTAGTTTTCCTCTGAACCCAAAGTGTTCCAATTTATGGACTAACCGTTTTATTGGAACTCGGTCGAATGCTTTCTCGTAATCCAAGTAGATAACATCAAAAGAGTTCCGTTCGTTCCACTCGCGGGTCCACTGGTCCACACATGTGAGGAGATTAGTCACGGTTGAGCGTCTCGGGACGAAACCATGTTGCTCTTCGATTATTATATTTTCCCCTGCTAGAAACATTCGAATTTTTTCTGCTACAATTTTTTCCATAGCTTTGCAAACAATGCTAGTAAGGCTAATGGGACGATAGTTGGCTGGAGAAAGTATGTAGACTAGAAGTCCTACGTAGTACTACGTAGTGGGCCTCCAGCGTTGTCGTCACCTACGTACATATTACTACGTAGTCGGCATTCAATGGGTTAAACGAAATTGGTCGGTTGAGCGGTTGAGGCGCAACGTCGCTGGACACATTGCCATAGACAAATTTTGTATGACAGGTACCCAAATTTTTTCACATTTTATAAAACTAAAAAAAGGTACCCCTATATACGCAGTCAGGTCATAAGTTCTGTCACAACCTTATTATTATCAAATTTCGAATACTGGCAGAAATGTTTTGATTGATTTTGAATGAGGAACGTTTTTTCGTCTTTAATGTACAATCAAACGATTCGGTGAAGATTTGTGGATTCGAGCTTCGAACATCTCAAGAGGAGTGGCCGGCCTCGTACGGTTAGGACACCGGCGGTCATCAAGGCAGTGAGGGCGCGAATTTTTAGCTCTGTAGATGCGGTTAAGCAGAACCACGGTTAAAAGGGTATTAAATGAACACCTGGGACTATGAGCTTATCGAAAGAAAATATGACACTTTGTTTATGAGCGTCTGAAAAAAATAAGGATACTGAGATCTCGGACTTTAAGGCGGTACGCGGGAAAAAAGTACCGCGAAATCCTTTTTTCAGACAATTTTTTTTTTACCTTGAACAAAGTTACAAAAAAGAAAATGATAAAGTTTATGCCCATAACAGTGAAGAAGTGGGCAGGCCTATCCCGAGAGTTCAGCGTGGACATCATTCCTCATTTTATTTTATTTTATTTTATTTATTCGGAAACTTAACAGCTATTCAAGTATATTTACAACTAAAACTAAAAATAACAAACTGTTCAGCCAGTAAAAAAGTTTCACATTTTTCAAAATTCATAACTAGATAATTTTTTTTTTTTTTTTTAAGAAATAGGTATTAATTATAACAAGAAAAAAACATAATATACAATATAACATATAATATACAATACATATAATATGTATAAGACTGCATTAATTTTAAATAGGGTGAGGGTGTGTGTGTGTGTGTGTGTGTGTGTGTGTGTGTGTGAGGGTGTGTGTGTGAGGGTGTGTGTGTGTGTGTGTGTGGGTGATGGTGTGTAGGATTGAGTGTTGTTTTTGTGTATTTTTGTGTATTTTGCATGACGTGTATAATGTTTAGGTATGTTGTGTGTGAGTGAGTTTGTGATATGTTGAGGTGTAAGTGAGGTCATCATCATTCATGGTTTGGCTTGAAGTCTCATATTCAGGCCTAACTGAGGTGTTTTTCTGTGAGAAAGGTGTAAAAATCAGTGCCGTTGTCTACCAAAATACGGTGCTTTCAAACATTGTGCAACCTCTTTCTCACAAAATGTTCGAAAACAGACACTGGGTATACCAACAAGATTCTGCGCCAGCTCATAGGGAAGCAAGCACGCAAAATTGACCGACCGCCCATGGAATCGATTTCATCAGGCACCAAGAATGGCCCTCCTCCAGCCCAGCCTCGAAACCATTGGATTACAAAATATGGCAACATTTGGAGGAGAAAGTCTGCGCTAATCCTCACCAGAATTTGGAGTCTCTCAAAGCATCCCTGATTAAAACAGCGGCTGATATAGACACGAACTTCGTGCGTGCTGCGAACGACAACTGGCCAGGCAGGTTGAGAGTCTGTATTCAAAATCTGGGAGGGTTTTCGAATAATTTTAATAAAATTTTAATCTACTTCTGCCTTTCTTTTCATATATATATTTTAAACTAATATAAAAAGTCGTACAATTTATTTAATAAAGTATTTGTGAAAGAACTTATGACCAGACCTAATAATCGCTTCAAACTAATAAATACGAATTTTGAACGAAATTGGTTGAGCGGTTGAGGCGCAAGTTCGCTGGACGGACACACACACATACATGTTTTTCAAAACCACTTTTTTGAGATCGTTGAATGATATTGCATAGCACAAATAATGAGTCGAAATCTCAACTTCGAAATTTTGGACGAAAAAAGTCTGAGTGCCGATACTCATGGTTGATGTGTAAACTTCACTCATGAGCGTGTTGCCTGTGCGCATTACACGAAATCTCAATTCCCTCCAGGGCACTCTGTATAAATGTTTACACATAAAAAAAGTCTGAGTGCCGATACTCACAGTTGATGTATAAACTTCATGAGCGTGATTGCCTGTGACGCATTACATGAAATATCAATTCCCTCCAGGGGACCGGTACAATGGTACACATCAAAAAATTCTGAGTGCTTGTACTCACCGGTTGATGTGTAAGGGACACTTGTGACCGTCACTACTATGGTGTGTTAGGCGAATTTGCAATTTACTCCAGTCCCGAGTCCCGGTATAGATGTTTACACATCAACAAGAAATTAATTTTTATTTGTTCTTGAATGGGGTTTCAATGTTAATGTCGGCATTTTTCAATAGCAAGCTGCTAACTGTGAAAAAGTAGTAATTGTGCTCTACTTTGTAAAAATACTGTCTTTCTTCAAAATTTAAAATGAAAGATGTATTTGCCTGCGATACTGCTACTGGTTGCCATCAATAAATAACACATCACAGCAACACAATCTTTCATCCCCTAACAATAAACGCTTGCACTTCACAGCAACATAATCTTTCATCCCCAACCAATAAACGCTTGCACTCATAATACAAGCTAGTTGCCATCAATAAATAACACATCACAGCAACACAATCTTTCATCCCCAAGCAATAAACGCTTGCACTTCACAGCAACATAATCTTTCATCCCCAACCAATAAACGCTTGCACTCATAATACAAGCTATTGAGACATCTTAAAAAATAACCTAAAGTGATATCGCAGCTCTGTTACTGGTAACATTAATTTAAAGCAATGGACTTACAAAATTGGATAGAAACTTTACACAGGTATATTGAAAATAATTATTATTATTTTAACACATAAAAACAATTAAAATGTTTATCCAATACCGACAACTTTATGGTAAGTGTTCTGTTAGAGGAGGAATACAATTTATTTGTTATTAGAAAATTGCTCCTACTAAATATTACTTATTTTTATTTGTAAAAGCAACCACTTTTCTGACCAAAATATTTAAAAGTGTAAAAATATAGCTTGCAGTCATGGAATATGAAATTATGTAGACATAGCAATATTTATTTTGATCTAGAATAATCTAATACATTATTTGTGTTGATTTCTACACGTTACAATAATATTGTTCTAATCAAACAATATAAATAATATGGGGATGAATGGTTTTGTTCTTAGCGTTTGATAAAGTTCTAATTGTTCTGAAATGAACCAGACCTGAAGTAGAAAGTTCACACACGTCCGCTGGTGAATAAGGCGGGCAGGCATTATATTGTTACAAGTTTATACATTACATAGAATTAAAACCACAAATGGAACTGAGAGTTGGTCCGCTGCTGCCTCTCTACTTCAGGTATAATTATTTAATGTTCATTTATGTGCCATTTGCCTAGAAGTTAATCTTCACTTTTCTTTTCAGCTTCTTTGATTAGCATTGGCTTTAGTAAATTTCTCTATATCATCTAATGATCTTTTCGCTTTAGAGGAGATGTCATCCATGGACTTGCGGGCTGTGGATGTGATGTCGTCTAATGATTTCTTCGTTTGACTCAATATTTCGTCTGTACTCTTGCAGGCCGATGTCGCTAGTTCCTTTATTTCCGTGTCGATTTTGCTGATCACCCATTCAATTGCTTGCCGACCCTTCCCTGCATTGAGCGAAATTCTGTTCGCCAGTAAATCTTCCATGTAACTGTTCAGAGGGACACCCTAGAACAATAAATCACAATTTTAGGAAGTTTGTAGATACTAGAAACAATAAATGTTTTCACTGGTTGTATTTTTTGTTTACTAATTTCAACATCCTGATAAAAATATAGGCCCCTATAAGTAGATCGATATTGAAATCAGTTGTATATTCACACAAACATTGAAAGAATACATTAATCTCCACATATCACAATCCTGCTTGTGAACGGCCTACACACTTGACCGCCACCCGCCTCCCTTTTTTCTTAGCACATGCCTGACCTGGCTTGGCATGTGCTAAGGGATGCAACTCTCCCACTCACATTCACTCCATAAATTATCTGTTGTCGGTTTTCTATCATCCAATTCATAAAGGATGCCAATAGATAAAGGAGACCAGAGACATTATATAGGCAAAACTTGTCCATTTGAGCTCCAGAATTATGGTATCACTCTGTAGAATTCCAGAATAAACAATAATAAATATTAAGTTTGATTTTCGACCTTTGCAATATGAATAAATAGAAGCTCTAGCCTGCGTATATATCCAAGTGTATATCAGGCAAAGGTATTTGCAAATTCATTCTAAAATGCGCAGACAGAAATCTCAATAGAAGAGAATATTAAGTATCTACCAAAACATTTATAATCTACTCAGACAGCGAAACAGATACCAATGGCTGTGAATAGAGCTGAAACTTAAGTCTGCGCTTGTTGTAGAGTGTAAAGAAAACTGAACAAACTATAGTATCTGCGCTCCAGTCTGAGAATAGCGGTCATTCACCCCTTCCTCTCAGCACACACACATGCGCAGAGAGGCGTGTGTATCATAACATAGTACGAACGGTGAGCGGCCGTCCGGCTACCACAATAAGCTAGCGACAGTAATTTCGCTCGATACGAAGAACATAGGGAAGTATCGCTTCCGCATATACGAGTACATTGGTAGGAAGGGATGAATGACTGCTATTCTCAGACTGGAGCGCAGATACTATACCTACCAGCAGATAAGTGAGGATGGATGGGTTCCATCATGGGATGGGATGGCATGGGGACACAGTAACATTAGTGAAAATATGTTGGCACATGAACTCGCCCGGAAAGGATCAATGACCTTCATTGGCCCAGAACCCGAAATTCCTATCTGGGTAAAAAACAACCATAGAACCGAGTACCAAATTGCCTAAGAAGAAAAGTCAAATCAAATGGGAATCTCAAGAGGGGTGCAATTAATCCTAGCTATTTACATGCAGCTTCTGAGATTATGCAGACATAAATAATTTAAATCTCAAGTAGGTATAGTTACTGGATACAACAATCTCAAAAGACATCCCCAAATAACGGGCCTTAGGCTGACATTCATAGACGTAATTAAGTTCGCATCCTTTCCTTAGACAATCTATCTGAAGTAAAATCGCTCGCAACGTGTCGCACACGGGCCATTCACGATATAGCATCCTTGTTTGGCGCTCGTGCGCCGGACGCAGAACTCCATTTCGGCCCATACTGTTTCTATGATCACAACATCAAACTTAACAAGTACTGCAACTTAGTAGACTGGATTGTGAGAAACGGATTCAAGACTGATCTCTTCGCTGTGGAAGTCGGAGCAAGAGGACTACCAGCGAAGTCGCTCTACAGTCTCTTCAAGAATCTAGGGCTGCCAAGATCGACGCTAAGCTCATATATGGAGAGAGCTTCGAAAACGTCACTGGAAGCATCTTACAGAATATGGATAGGTAGAGAGAGGGAGGTCGAGAGCGGGACTGGTGGTTTCCCCGCGTCCTAGTCAACGCAGACTAGCTGACGAGGGCTTGACGCGAGCCGAAACGTCAAGCATGCGCGGGAAATTTAGAGTGGCCACTCGCTAGTCCCGACCTCGATTAACACCCTTCTCTACTGCCGATGGGCCCGGATATGTTCGGTGAAGCCATTGCAAGCTGAGTTCCACACCTTCCTATCTTTTGTCTCACGCGCCAGCGGTGTTTTGCCGATCCCCATACATTCAGTATGGGAGACCCGCGTGCGTTTTCGATTCCGCACGGGACAAGCTAGCGATGGCACGGGTTTACTCGCAAAAACGTGCCTTGTAATCTATAAAATAAGGTCGAATTCACATTCGTGTTTATTTGGAGTACGATCTTTATGGTTTTAACATAGGTATGTTGTAGGATATTAATCATTTTGAGTGATGTGAAGACTTCTCGTGGTATGGTAGTGCGGCGCACGAGCGCACTTAAGGACCAGCCGCCACTGCCTACACTAAAAGAAGTGAGAAAATACAGTACAAACACGTACGTACGTGTCAGCCTCGGTAGCTCAGTTGTGCGGCCGGTCGATTGTTGTTCGTGATCACTGATCACGCACAAACAACGACCTGAGCGCGGTCCGAACTTGGATGAGTGAACGTTCGACCGTTGGAGGCTGACCATGATTCGAATTTCACGTAAAACTGTAGGTCGCTTCCCTTCTTACCTTACTAGGTGGTAGGGTTTAACCAGCCCGGTTTGGTACCACTGCACTGAACGAGGGGTCGGTCAAAACGGCTATGTAAATAGTTTGTGTGTAGCCAGCACGACCAAAGCGAAGCACTGAAATGGCACCTAATTCACCAAGGTGTTATGGGCTGACATTACGGATGTTGTAAGGTAATGTAGAAAATTGTACCAGTTTTCGTAAAAAAAAAATTCAAGCATAAAGATATGTTTATCTTCACGATTTTCAGAATCACTCTTACGAGATTCCTGACCTACACACACATATCAACGGTTGTGGGACGGAACACTCTGCTCGAGGATAAGCATAGTTGTATGCTGTATTTATGTGAAATAGGTTGGCAATATGCACCTGTACAGTGACGACGGCTTCCTGCTTGAGAAGAGTTTTGGAGGGGTCTGTGGGGTGGGGCGTGTAGCGCACCGTCTCGTCCACCGCTATGTACCGGCAGAAGGTCAGGTTCATTGTCTTCAGGGTCATTTCACGAAGAGATGGATTAACTTCTGATTTCTCACTGGCATAGCATATCTTAGCAGAACCAATAAGCTGTAACAAATCAAATTAAAATAAAGTCAAAATTGTAACAGTGATCTTGAAAAGTAAAAGTTGCAACGAAAATGAATTCAAAATCAAAATCTAGGAGAGTTAAGACAGTTTTCCAGATATGGCTCAATCAATCTGATAATTTCACAAACAAATATCACCTTCCCTTAGAATTAATGCGCCCATAACCAGGCCTCACGCACTGTATGTACTTGCGCGCGCTAACTACCTACCGCCAGGCGGATCTCCGTCGAGCATAACACAGTGAAAATTCGACAGCTGCGCGGACCATACCTACCCGCGCGCCCACGCTACTGCGCGCAGCTGCAAAGCAATAATCACTTTACACTCGATTGTTTAGGTACATTTTCGCACGCAGCGATTGGCGACGTGAAACATTAGTCTATTAAAGCCGTAGGTATGGAACTTTTTCTATGGAGAGATTTATCTGTTATGATTTATGAAGTAACTATTAAGTAATCTGTGCCATAAATACCTACCTAAATTTAATCTTACATCATACATACATACGCTGTATCCGGACAATCGGGGTAAGCAGAGTAATCGGTTTTGTGCTTGTAGTCTCTTGTAAATTACAGCACAACACCAACCACCACGTTTATCAATGTATTATGACAAGATAACTATCAAGCAGCAAATAAGGCATGAAGACCTACCCGCTGCATCGGTGGAAGGACCTTGCCAAAAACCTGTCGCCCTTTAGGACGGCACCTTGTCCTTATCCCTAATTTGCCTTTTAAGACAAGCACGGGGAGAGATGCAGTGGGGCTATTCTTTTTAATTACCGACACCACACAGTACCTACATCTTATTATTACATAACTAAGCAGTAATATCCCGTTCTTTGTACCAAGTAATGCTAAGTATTACTGATTCACGCAATATAATACAAACAAATAGATAAAGTTATATTATCATATCACTAAACATTTCTAGATAGCGGAACTAGATACCTATACCTATACCTTTGTGTCCAAAGATAGTTCACGTACGTACGTAACAGATCACATGTCTGGGCGAGTGCCAATCAGGTGAAGTTCAAGGAGGGATGTGTGTATGTAGAATACAAGTTCACATAATAATGAATTGTTTTACTGGCATATTATTTCTTTACTTATAGAAAATAAAAGATGTTTCAATAAATTTAATATTTTTTCTTTTTTTATGGAAACTGACACGGTTGGCTACATCGTCTACAACATCCGTGATGTCAACCCACAACACCTTGGTGAACTAGGTGCTATGCCTGTGCTTCCCTTCAGTCGTGCCGGCTACACTGAACTGAATGGAAAACACTAACTATTAACATAGCCATGTCAACCTTACTTACATGCTACTTATTCACTTGTAACTTTGCGATGAGCTTCACCAGGAAATTCGTTAATATTTCCTCAGTGAGGGTCATCATAACATTAATCATGTTCAAAAACCTCCAACCATGGTATGGTTAATGAAAGGGTACCATTATATTGATTGGCCACAGGATCATGTAAGTAGTGTAGTGCTGCATGACAGAAATGTGAAGGCGCAAATAGGACGCAAAAGGTCAACTTTAAACGAAATTATTGAGCTATTGGTAAAGATAAAAAATCTGTAAAAAATATGTGTTATGTATTGATCTTTAATTAACAAACATAGCGAAAAAAATCTATTTTACTACTTTGGAAAGGTGTTAAATAAATCTGCAAAAAATAACGAAAAGTACGAAAATTGTACTTTCAAGTTAAATTTGCTTGAGAAACATCAATTGTTTCAATACAAAACCCTCATAGAAATATAGATGATATCATGACCATCAGACACCGCCTACAATGCTTAAAATGTTCAAGTCATTTGTCCGCCCTCTACTGGAATATGGGTTTCAGATCTGGCAGCCGTACTTCTCGAAGGATATTCAACAGCTAGAACGAGTCCAAAGAAAATTCACAAAAATACCACGGGAGCTACGACATCTTAGTTACGAAGAGAGACTCAAAGCGCTAAAGCTAAAGCTGCCCTCCCTGGAAGCTCGACGCCAGAGAGGGGATCTAATAGAGGTGTACAAAATTCTGACGTGTAAATACGATTGCCCTGAGCTGATCCAAATGTTCACATTGAACCAAAACGTTCATCTTCGAGGCCACAGCATGAAACTAAGTCGAACAATCTTTAACAGCAATACTCGCAAACATTTTATAACAGAGTGGTGGACGACTGGAACCAACTTCCAGAGGAAGTAATAGGCGCACTTACTACCAACCAATTCAAAAATAGACTAGATAAATATCTAAGAAATAAAACATAATCTCAAAAAGAGTGCTCAAGAACGAAAAAAAAAAAAAAATTAAACAAACAAAATCTAAGATAATGACGAAAAACAACAAATTTTAACTGGATTTAGATGTATCAGCCTAGGCTGCCTGTCTAAAATAAATAAATAAATATTTTTCTCTGCAGTCATAGTGAAAAAAATATTGTTTTCCATCTTTCCAACACGTGCAATTTAATATATAGTGTGATTTTCGCGAAAACGTTCTTCGTCAGCGCGACGTATCAGCCACCGCACGAGTAGAACGAATCTCGCACCTATTACATCTGCATACGGTTCGTGTTTCAATCATCAGTGCTCGGGTAGCACGGTTTGATTCTTATTTCCGACTTCATACACAGATACGCTTGGACGGCTCAGTATTAGGTACGGCATGTATGGTAGCCGCAATAAATTCCGAGTTATAAGACGTGTTCACGTCAAAATAAATACATAGAGGCACCGTCTCGAATATAAGGTGTTTCATTAGTAGGTAACGATACGCTAAGGAGTGTATGTGTATCAGATACTGATCACGTTCCCATACCAATTTTTTTTTACCATATAAAAAACCTACTCACTCCTCAAATTTAATACGAGAAGTGCGCGTATTTCTCCTTAATAAGTATGTTTTTTATATCGTAAAAACAAATAAAAAAATCTTATGCGAACGTGATCACTGATCAGTATCTGATACACATACACCCCTTAGTGTATCGTTACCTACTATTGAAAGACCTTATATACACGGTGTTGCAACCCCAACCGTAAAACCCGAAAGGGGGTGATCTGTACGTGAAATAGAACAACTTTCGTTCTAAAACTTTTTAATTTGAAGAAAAAAAATCTTTTTTTCTCCATACATTTTGAGAATAGGTATTTAAAAATTTTATGGAAAAAATAATTTTTTTTTGTTTAAAAAAATTTTTTTTCGCCACAGATGTTCTTTAGTTTCACATATAGAATAACCCCCTTATGTCAGTTAAATATATTACGGGGGCAACTGCAACACCGCGTATAAGTAATAGGGAAGATGAGTATTTAATAAATTTACACTTTTCCTTGCTTAAAAAAATCTCTACAAAATCAGCGAAAGAATCATCCCGATATCGCTGAAACTGAATTATTTATGAATTTTCAAAAATTGAAGTTGCCGAATAATCAAACTAGCCGCCGGGCGTTCGACGTGACGTCACGTCGCCGACCGCGAGCGAAACGCGCAGTGCCCCGCATGAGAGCGAGATGGGTGAAATGAAATGAAATGAAATGTTTATTTATTTTTCATAAATTTGCAACATACACATGACAGTTATACCTAATAAATAATATACCTAAAACTATGAAAAATAGGATCTGGGCGCAGCGTATGATACTGGGCCGAGACGACCCAGCATCGCTGATTTTAAGCCCAGCCTCCAGAATATCCTATTTGACAGCTGTACTGTAATAAACGCAATATAAATTAAATATAGAATAAATCAAATATAAATAAATAAATATGCTTCGTAGCGTTGTAGGTATATATAACAAGGTGAGAACGACAATTTAACTATTACTAAATTAAGAAATTAACACACTAGCACAAAATGAATGAAAATGACAATTTATTATTAATTACTAACCATATTATTAAATTAACAAATTAACAAATATAAATTACAAGATAACAAGATGAACATGAAAAATAAAAATAAAATGAAAAATGACTGAATGTAACACAACACAACATAACCCCTCAGACCTAAAATTAAATTAATGGGTGGTACAGTTTACGCGTAAAAACACTGCCGCCAAGTTTAATGTGCATAATAGTGGAATCTCTTATTATCGGTAAGTCATTCTAATTACAAAATTCAGTATTTTTATATCTATAAACTGGTCAAAATATGTTGCTAGATGTCGAACTAATCAGCCTCGATTTAATGAGCGGGATCACTATGATTTTGAGATTTATTCGTCGCTCGCGGCAAACGAATTTTTGTTGTTAACAAGTACCTACCTTTTGTTTTTTTGTAGAAAGCGAGACATATTTCGCCGAGCCACCCGTAAGGTGTCTAACGACGACCCGCGGTCGTACGCGGGGTTGCTTATTTTTTACATTTTTTTTTATAGAAAGCGCGACATTTGGCGCCCAGCCACCCATATGGTCTAAAGACGCATATGGACATTCAGATTCGACGGCGGTGGTGCCGCGGTGGTTGCGTAATTTCGTAATTTTCGTACTTTTAACTACAAAATTGAAGAAATTTTACTTTTTTTACTCTAAAATTTTTCTTTTTTTAAATTTTTTACTTTTTTTGAATTCCGCGCGAGCAGTATTGTGTAGAATTGAGTGATTGTAGACCTAGTTTATAATTATTTCCTCCATCCTTTTGTCAGTCCCTATGATTATCACGCGATCAGATGCTGCAGGCGCGATCTGATCGCCACCGCCGCCACCGCCGCGATCAGACCGCGCACTGACCGCACGCGTGCAGCGATCGACCGCGCCAGTGTGCGCTTGCACACACAAATTGCATATAACATATCTGATCGCCACCGCCACCGTCGTGATCGCCTTGATCGCGCCAGATTGCGCTTAGCTTAAGTTTCCAACCATGGAGGCGTATATCACAATGTGTGATTTAAATAAGCTTCCAAAAATGGAAGTGTATTCGGAAAGGTTTCCAAAAAATTGGAAACCTTTCCAATAAACTTCCAAATGGAGATACGGTTCCATTTTGAAGTTGAAAGAGTCCCAACTCCCAACGCGGCGCGCGCCTTGGTCGAGCGAGCCGCGTAGGGAAAAAATCAACCGAAAAATTAGATGAAAAACGCCGAAAGAATTATCGCGATAGGCATTAAATTGAATTTTTTTTAAATGTTTAAAGTTGTATATCTTGAGCAGCGGAGGCGATGGGAGTCGGCTACCCGGCCGGCGCGGCGACGTGACGTCACAGCGGATTCACAATTTGTTTAGAGAGCGCTCAAGATATTCAACTTTAAACATTTTAAAAAAATTCTATTTAATGCCTATCGCGATAATTCTTTCGGCGTTTTTCATCTAATTTTTCGGTTTATTTTTTCCGCCATTAAAATTTTAATGCTCATCTTCCCTATTGACACACTGAATTGTTACCAGCTATTTACTGTACTGACCACAGAGCACAGAATACCCCCCGCCCGCGCCCCCTCCTAGAGGCGCCCTAAGCGATAATATTTGAAACCCAATAACGCGACGCAGTGCTACTAGCGCTTCGTATGTGTGTGTGTGTGTTAGTATCGACACTACACACAAAGAGGAGCAAGTTAGGCACACGCACAAAACAAATGCACACGCACAACACACATATGTAAGTCATAGGCCACGCCTACAGGCTTCAACGCCGTTGTAGAGAAATCGCGCTCAGGGCGCCTCTAGGAGGGGGCGCCGGCGGGGGTATTCCGTGCTCTGTGGTACTGACGTATGGAGTATGACAATTATTGGTAACAGTTTCGTGTGATAAGTTTGATGCCCTAATTTTCGAAAACTAACCTGTGAATTCTGCGGTCATTAATAGCCCAGGCGGTTGAATTTTTCAAAATGGCTCTAGCTTGCAATTGTTCATAAAAAAGTTTTCTAAATCGCTAAGTATCCTCATATTTATCAGTCTTTATCATCTTACAGTTTTCAGTACTTTTTCTTAAATATGTTCTTTTATTAATGTTCTCGAAAGAATATTAGATGATGATGTTTCTTTCAAAGTGTTGTTAAAATGTTTGTATTTATGCTGTAAATAAAAAAAGGAATGAGTCACCCCCGGTGCGTTATTCATTATTTGTTTAAGTCTAGTGGAAGTAAAGGCACAGAAGACTTTCTTTTAAAGCATAGCAGTCTGTCAGACTGGTGTTACCCTGGTAATTACACCGCAACACATGATCACAAGCAGCGGTCGAACTATTACACCAGCGAGCTACCGATGTTGACTACTTACTGCACCCAATGATATGCTCAAACGTTCCGTTCCCTGCCTGCGGCTTCCCTCGCGTGAAATTCGTATTTAAAAAAGAAGAAAGTAAATAAGCCTGCTATAGCACCTTTAGATCGGCGCGCGAAACAATTTGGTTTGTATGAGAGCCATATCTTAGCGTAACTGGAACTGGATTTTATTTCCTATCCTGCGTCTTGTATAGCTAAATGTGTGTATACTAAGTTTCATCGAATTCGGATGATCGGTTTAAGAGTTATGGAGGAACATACATACATACATACAGAAAATATTTCTAAAAATTGTCAATTATCTATCATACATAGAGTCGACAAATGCAGTATCTCATAAAACAAGGTAATTTACTCCATGACCATCCCTTACATATTTATTATTAGTATTCATATGTACGAGTATGTAATCATATAAAAACATACAATTAAACCTCATCAAATACTTATATGGGTTTTTAAATTACCGTGGTTGTTAGACATTTTAAATCAATCAGCTTTTACCACATAGCTCGGAGTGAAACCGTGAGTAAAGCTGATTGATTTAAAATAATCTCATCAAACACTGTAAGGTAATGTGAATTAAATAGAGTGACTGCTAAATAGATAGAGTGACTGCTAAATAGAGTGACTGGTGGACTGTCCGTACAGGTCAGTCGGCCTCTTGTGTGTCACCTCTTCAATTGAGTAGACTTTGTTGGCGATCAGGATAATTTATAATACAAGTAGTTAGACCCGCCATGTCTGTGCATATTTATGTGTCACTGGAATATTTACTGTTGCACTGCTTCATGTTGCCATGATAATTTCACATTTTTATAACAAAAGCAATATAGGCAAGGATAATAGTGTGATGTAAAGTGAAAATCTGAAAATGTGACTCACAGCCTGTGCCCACTTGGGGAAGTACCACTTGGAGCTGACGAGACGATGTGTGTGGAGCACCCCGTTCACCACCTGACGCTCCACCACATCAGTGCCGATCACGGCCGGGTTCATGGGGTTGGGATACTTGCGCCAGGCCGCCTGCGCCACTGTTTCCCACGGATGGCTGGAAACAAGTATTTTATTTTATTATCCACAAAATACAATTCTTTATCATTTCGGTCCTCATCACTCAAAGATTGGCTGGAATAAGTCACTTATAGTGATAAGTTCGCCTTTTGAATTAGTACTCAAATAGAATAAAAATACTCTTTGGAATGCAAAAATACATGGAGCACATAATGCATCTAATGTCATGCATGACTCATGACCAGACATCGGAATCCGCGGGGCAGGAATACGGCCTTGTTAGGGATTGACTACAGCGATCAATAAACAATCGACACTGTTATCACTTATCAATACTCATATTTATTTGTTTATTGTATTTTATTCATGTCATATTTCAGACCTGAATACTTATATACCTACAGTACTTATATAAACATGTATACTTTATGTTAATGATTAAGTAAATATAATACATATTTATATAAGGTCTTTCAAAATTAGTTCATAGTACGCTAAGGGGGGGTTCTGCATCATATATGGAGTAAAACCTATATAAAATGTTTTGGACCTTGGGCTTTTTTTTAAGTAAAAAAATTTTTTATGTAGGTTGTTGTTGTTGTTTGCTGCCCAGCCTCTTGGGAAGACGGGTGGGCCATTCTCCGCACTGAGACCTCAAGACGGTCCGTTGTACGTTGTTTTTATGTAGGTATTTAAATAAAAAAATAGGTGGTTGATTTTTATAACCTAATCGATTCAGTTTCATAACAGTAACAAAAAAGTCTTCATGACCATTATGATGTAACACGTGTAATTTGGTAAAAAAAATTAAATTCTTTCTATTCCATACTAATAAAACTAAAATTGTGGTTTTTCACAATTACTGAAAGATCTGAAAGAAAGAGATATATACGTGTTGGAAGACATTTTTGTTCCTGGCATGAAACCGAAACGATTAAGAAAATTTCTTTTTTTACATATAACATTAAAAAAAAAATTTTTTGTAAAAAAAAAAATTCTTTGTTCTTCAAAAGTGATCTATTTCCGATACAGAACCCCCCCTTAGCGTACTATGGACTAATTTTGTAAGACCTATTTTTTTGGACCTTGGCCTTTTTTTTATGTAAAATATTTTTTTATGTGTTTAAATAAAAAAATTGGTGGTTGATTTTTATAGCCTAATCGATTCAGTTTCATAACAGTAACAAAAAAGTCTTCAATATCATTATGATGTAACACGTGTAAGTTGTTAAAAAAAATCAAATTCTTTCTATTCCATACTAATAAAACTAATATTGTGGTTTGAACAGAATACTATTGTACCTACAAAGTAAATACAACATTTGTTTATTATATTTTATTTTCTATAGAAATACTCTTAGTTTTAATAATCGACATTATTCCATATTATTCTAAAATAACGATCGATTTTCGATATTTGTGGATACATTGTCCCATCACTAAACAACCTTGAATCATTCGTGCCCCGCGGATTCCGATGTATGCTCATGACATGAGGCATTCTTTACATACCTACATCAGAACCACACATGGAGGTGGACAATGCAAATGAAATTAAATAGAATCAAATTATGTATATAATTTTTTTTATAAATATACCAACATACAGGGTGGGGCAAAAGTAATCACCCTATTGGACAACGCTATAACTTTTCAAAATGGCGGCAAATGTCAATTCTGTTTTGACATTTGTGAAGTAAACAGATGCAGAATACACGTCAATATGCCATGGAACGCTATTCTCCTCAAGAACGCGGAATAATGGGGAGGAATTGCGCGGATTGCTCCCGCTAGTTGGCGCATCGTAGTTGGTACTCGGCCATATAATATCACAGACAACAGAATACTAACGTTGTCTGTTGCTCAGTTCAGTTCAATTAGAAGTTGTTATCTGTGCAAACGAAAAGGGTACCAACTACTGTGGCGCCATCTGCGATTAGCTTTGCCTCCGCCTCCCCATTGTTTCCATTTTTTTGTGCAATAATTCGTCTGTGGTATTGACGCAGCGTGAATTTCGTATTTTGTAAAATATTAATTTCAGATTATGTGTTTAATTGTACCAAATCTGACCATTTGAAAGTCTGACGATTTGAAAATCTGACCAAATGAAAACAAAGGATTTCGTATACACAATCTTTTGGTAGTGCAGTTGGGAATGAAAAAGTAAGGCTCTTTAAAATTCCATTGTGCACTACTACTTGGTAGTGCAAACGGAAAGAAATAATTCCAAACGACACTACCAGTTTCGCAGCTGGTTGAACAGTAGTGCAGATGGGAAAAAAAAATTCCAAACAGCACTACTGGTAGTGCAACTTGGTAGTGCTGAGTGGAAGGAACGAATGTTGCGATCGATGCAGGTGATGCCAGATTTTTATACATGTGGTAGTAGGCCAGTATTACCATAATGATTCCCAGTACCTCAGTATTTGTTCCCAAGTTGTGTATTGTTTTGCAAATAAAATGGAAATAGTATTAAAATCTTGTTTTAATTTTATTTAAATTTGGGATAGTATAAAAGAACGGGGAAAAACTTTTACAACAAACTAGTAATGTTAAGTTGAGTGTAATCTTACTTACCCCATAATCGGGATTATTATATATCACTAATGCCAACACTTGATGTCGAGGTTTTTGATTGGTTGATGCGAGGTGTAGTTTGGTTATGTGTGTGTGCGTGTGGCCTTGCATGTACACAGCGAGGTGTAGTTTTGATGCCTCAATGTATTGCTTGCTGCGTTCTGTCTATACTTTTTTATTTCATCAGAGCCACACATAATTGTTTTTTTTATAGTAAGCGCGACATGTGGCGCCGAGTCACCCATAAGGTGTCTAGCGACGCCCATTGACCTTCGGTCGCATGCGGGGGCTGCGAATGCCATGCTGGCCTGACAGGTACCCATTCACGCCTCTCTTGAAGGACCCGAGACTATACTTGGGGGGAAATATGTGGGCAGGGAGAGCGTTCCAGAGTTTACCGGTTCTGTGGAGGAAGGATCTGCAGAACCGAATAGTATGCATCCGCAGTAAGTCCAGCGTATAGGGATGCAATCCCTGCCCAGTGCGCGTTGTACGGAGGTGGAAAAGGGATGGCGGAATTGCGTTAAACATTTCCTCCGAGCACTCCCCAGGGAATAATCGATAGAACACACTTAGGGCGCCGACATCCCTCTGAAGTTGCAGTGGTTCTAGATCACGGGACATGTCGGGATCATATACACAGTAATCCACAGCATCCAATAATCCGTCAATAGCCTGACCAATTAATTTTAATAGCCTATTAATTCTTATTTGCTTGCATGGCATGAAAAATAATTACCCAGATGAATATAACTTAGAAACCATTTATTAATATTGTTAAAATCAGTTCAGTAGGTCTGGAGATATCTTAGTGGTCCCGGAGACGATCAATCGCAATTGACAATGTTTACGTGATTGACGGTTTCAAATGATGGGCGATCGAAGTTCGCCAATTGACGGTGCATCAATCGTACACGCCTCATTCAAATGCTGAACTGTGTTGAGAACGGTAGTGTCGCTCATACATTATAAATGATTTCAAACGCAGTTATGGTTCCCCCTCCTACCCTCCATTAGCACCAGGCACTAGAGGGTATAGCGGTAAACAACAAGGTAACCCAATGCAGTGGATCAGGGGACACAGCGGCTCCTACGGGAACGATGCGGCGAACGAGCTGGCTAAGCGGGGCTCCAAAATCTAAACATGAAATCTTTGGGCCAACACCAGGGACTGCAGGCAATCCCGGGACGCTATTCTCAAACTGGACCTGCGACTCAGGAAGTGCCTGCTAAGTTCCACAGGGGTCAACTCTTTCTTTCTTTCTTACAGATCACTGCCCACTCAACAGGCACTTGTTCATCATAGGTGTAACCGACAGCCCCCTATGCAGAGGCTGCATGGCGGAGGACGAAACAGCCACCCACGTGCTCCTAGAGTGCCCGGTGGTGGCGGAAGAACGATGGCAGTTTCTCGGGAACGTGGGAACTGCCCATGAAGTGTGGAAGCGACCGATAAGAGTGCTCCACTTCATGAAAGAGCTCGGGTGGCTGGAGTAGCACTACCCGGGCGCCAACGTACAACGGACCGTCTTGAGGTCTCAGTGCGGAGAATGGCCCACCCGCCTTCCCAAGAGGCTGCCCAGCCTCTTGGGAACAAACATCGTGTTCAGGCACGTCGGCCATGTTTGGTGGCGGCGTGGGCTGAGGTATAGTTAATGGCAGGTTTGATAGCAAATTGCTGGTAGTTATATCCTGTAGTTCAGGATGTTAGAAGAATATTAGTGAAAGAATTAACCCGAGGAGATCAAAACTTTTTGAGAATTTTTTTTTTGAAAATTGTAATTCACCACTCTGACAACCATACTAACAGGTTATAGTATGGCTATTCCCTAAGAGTGTTTTATATCCTGTAGTTTAGGATGTTAGAAGAATATTAGTATAAGGATTAGCCCGAGGAGATCAAAACTTTTCCAGAAAAAAAATTTAAAATTTAAATTCACCGCCCTGACATAATGTTAGTATGGGTATTCCCTAGAAAGATAAAAAAACTATGGACGCCGGACTGTCAAATGCTTGTATGAGAACTAGCGTCGCCAAGTTGCGGGGAGCGGAGTGTACTTAGAGGATAAGATATTCCACTATTGTGCACACTAAACTTGGCTGTAGTGTTTTTACACGTAAACACAGAGCATGCGGGCATTTTAAACACGTTTTTGCGAACGCGGCCGATGACAGACTGACGGGCCAGCGTGCGACCGTCCAATGAAACAAGTATGCTTTTACTTATATTGTGTTGCTGGCGAGGATAGGGTTCGGGGTCCATACCTTTTTTTATCGTTCTAGGCTTATTTTATTTCCTAGAGTGTTTTATAAGCCGGAGGCGCGGAGGGAGTGCAGCCCCTGTCCGCTGTAACAAAACGCAGGTGCCCGTGTGAGTCGTAGCGGCTGAGGCTGGTCGCCGAAGGCGACCAAAAAGCCGAAGCTGCGGAGGCGAGCATGGGTGCCTGCGCTTTGTTACGCAAGGACAGAGGGGCTGGACTTCCCGCAGCGCCGGAGAAGAGGCAATCGTAATTAACTAATGAGTTTTTAGGGTCCCGTCGCAAAATGCGAAAAAAGGGACCCTTATGGGATCGCTCTGGTGGGTGTCTGTCTGTCTGTCTGTCTGTCGGTCACACGCAGATATCTCTAGACCTACTGAACCGATTTCGATAAAACTGACGCCAAATTACGTATAATTTTTGCCGCTAGATATATTATAGATAAGTTTGTCTAATAGTCCTGTCAAAAGTACAGGGTACCTCAAAATGTAAACCAAAAATATTTTTTTATTTTTTTAATAAATCAAATGTCACGTCATTCTATAGGTATTGTTAAGGCCATTTCAAAAATATATAACTTTGCTATAATCAATCAGTTTACTTTACAAATATTTCGTTTAAAAGTTGACAAAAGACTGCACTTTTGTCGCCGAACTTTGACCTATCAAGGGTTGTTCGAAAATTCTGAAAAAAATAAACTATATAGGTACTCTTATTTAGTTGTGCACAAAACTATTCATTTTCCTCAAAATTTCATACATTTGGAGATAAAGTTAAATGTCTGAACAGCCAAAATTTCAATTTTTCGCGTGACGTCACAGCTCAAGCCAGCGATAACGTAGCGTTGTGATTGATCCTGAGAATTAACGAAATGTAACAGTGAAAACCGTATGTAAATCTATAAAGTGGTTTTCGAGGTATTAGAATATTTCATATATTATATATTCGTACGTTACACGGTCGGTCGCCCGTAGAAATTTCGCTTTATTTGTTAGGATTATCTACCAAACGAAGTCATTTACATGTGACCTAGGTACGACAGAAAAAATATGCTTTGGTTGTGCCGGCTACACTGAACTGGGCGGAAAAAAAGAACGATTTATATACCAGAATGGAAACCATTAAATATGTAAATCGATGAAGTGGTTCTCGAGTTATAAGGACATTCATATATATGCCCTGGACATTCGGTCATATACGAGGGTTGTGAATGCCATGCCGGCCTTACAGGCGCCATTTACGCCCTTGGAGAATCTGAGACTGTACAAGTACAGTATAAAGGGTAAATATATGGGCAGGGAGAGCATTCCAGAGACTACCGGTTCTGTAGAGGAAAGATGAGGAGAACCGATTGGCACGCATCCGCTATACTTAATGCAATCCCTGCCCAGTGCGCGTGGTGCGGAGGTGAAAAGTGGACGCTGGGATTGCGTTAAACAGGAGTACTCCCCCAGGAATTCGCGATAGAACACACTAAGAGAGCCGACATCCCCGGGCACGGAGTTGCAGTGGTTCTAGATCGCGGGACACTTCGATGTCACCCACTAGTCGCACGGGTCGACACAAGTCCAGAGGCGCAAGCTGGTATTTGGCAGAGCCATCCCATGTGAAATCACGAGCATCGTTAGACAATTTATGGGTACCACGGCGCCACATGTTGCGCTTTCAATAAAATAAAAAAATTTTAATAAATTGACATACGTTACATGGCCGCCACGTCACCGGTCGCCCGTAGAAACTTCGCTTTATTTATTTATATGGCAAAATAATAATTATTAAGATGGAAGTAGGAGATATGGATGAAATGAAATGGAAATAAATGAAATGAAAATATTTATTAACACATAAAATCATACAGTGCAATAAACGAGTCTCCTGCACTCAACAGTTCCTGTCTCGCAGAAGGACTTTTTTATTAAACAAAGTGGCATATTTCACATTTTTGTGAAACTGCATTCAAATTGGTTTAGTAGTTTACGTGATGGCTGCACAAACATGCAAATAAACTTCGACTTGATGCTATTATCATGTAAAGTGTATGCCCGAGTAATTGTTAGTTAGTCAGTCAGTGTCAGAGAGGTGCCATGTCAGTCTTTCCTTTGGTCGTGCCGGCTACATTGAACTGGATGGAAAACATGTATAATTTTTATAGCAGTTATCTTCGGCCGACATTCGTTCAGTGCTGGTGTACCAATCCAAACGGGTTGATCCCTACCAGCTAAATATGTACATAAAGGGATGAAACTACAGTTTCAAGTGGCATCCGAACCGCAGCCAGCCGAATCACGGTCGTACGGCTACCCATCCAAAACCTGACCGCACCCTGGTAGAAAATATAATTAGATGAAAGTACGGGACCCTCGGCACGTGAACATGGTTCACTTGACCCCTTTTTTTTATACGTAGCTCCCTTTTTGGAGGTACTTTATATGCCCTCCCCCCTAAACGGCCCCCCTCCTCGGGGGAGGAGGTTCATAAATCGATACACCAAGCTCCCGCCCTCCCCCCTCCGCCATCTGCCAGTATCTATACCCACCCCGCGGCATGGTCGAGATTGAAGAAAACGATTTTCAATTGCCGTCAATGAGCGTCAATGTACGGCACATCATTCGAAATGATCCATCAATTGCCTTCAATCACGTAGTAGCGATTGATAATAGCTTCAATCGGCCTTGTTAATGATCAACCGCAATTGATCGTCTCAGAGATCCCTTATACTACCTAATGAGGATCAACGCTGTTTTTAGTTTTGAATGTAGTATTGAAGTTAATGAAAAATCCAAAACATTGGTGTAATTATTTTTGTTGTACGACCAAAAATGAGCTAGTAGCAATCAAATGAATGCGCCGATCCCCGACTAGTCGCGGCGCGGAGTGCGTGACATCACGACACTCCACGCCGCCACCGAATATATAGTAGCTGTTGGAAGCGATAAGGCGCGCAGTGTCTAGGTTTGGTTAATTTGTGTTTAAAACAAATTAAGTGTCCGATTTGTGCCTGGTTTCACTTTTTCACAATGTATAAATATTGTATTGTGCCGAAATGTACAAATACGTCTATCAAAATGCCAGAGAAACTATTTTTAAACGGTTTTATTTAGCTTGACCCCGTATATTTGTTTGTTTGTTTCAAATCTTGCGACAACTGTTTCAACTACTTCTACTGAACCGATTCTTATGAAACTTTGCACACACTTTGCGTTCCCGCGACAATACAATGTTATGATAATTTCAACTTGGTAACGAGGGTCTGATGATGGAGACAGGAGGTGGACAGTGGAACTCTTCAATCGCTACTAGTAACCCCCTCGAGTTTGGGCTCATTTAGTTGGTTCGGACGAGTGCTTCATACTTCCACCAATACTCTTGTTGACGAGGGTCTGATGATGGAGACAGGAGGTGGACATTGGAACTCTTCAACCGTTACTAGTAACCCCCTCGAGTTTGGGCTCATTTGGTTGGTTCGGACGAGTGCTCCATACTTCCACCAATAAACTTGGTGACGAGGGTCTGATGATGGAGTCAGGACGTGGACAGTGGGACTCTTCAACCGTTACTAGTAACTCCTTCGAGTTTGGGCTCATTTGGTTGGTTTGGACAAGTGTCCCATACTTCCACTAATACACTTGGTGACGAGGGTCTGATTATGGAATCAGGAGTTGGGTAGTGGAACTCTTCTACCGTTACTAGTAACCCCTCGAGTTTGGACTCATTTGGTGGGTTTGGACGAGTGTTCCATACTTCTACCAATACACTTGGTGACGAGTGTCTGATGATGGAGTCAGGATGTGGACAGTGGGACTCTTCAACCGTTACTAGTAACTCCCTCGAGTTTGGTTAATTTTGGACGAGTGTCCCATACTTCTACTAATACACTTGGTGACGAGGGTCTGATGATGGAATCAGGAGTTGGGTAGTGGAACTCTTCAACTGTTACTAGTAACCCCTCGAGTTTGGACTCATTTGGTGGGTTTGGACTTATTTGGTGGGTTTGGACGAGTGTCCTACCATACTTCTACCAATACACTTGGTGACGAGTGTCTGATGATGGAGTCAGGATGTGGACAGTGGGACTCTTCAACCGTTACTAGTAACTCCCTCGAGTTTGGACCATTTGGACGAGTTTCCCATACTTCTACTAATACACTTGGTGACGAGGGTCTGATGATGGAATCAGGAGTTGGCTAGTGGAACTCTTCAACTGTTACTAGTAACCCCTTGAGTTTGGGCTCATTTGGTGGGTTTGGACGAGTGTCCCATACTTCCACCAATACACTTGGTGACGAGGGTCTGATGATGGAGTCATTAGGTTGACAGTAGAACTCTTCAACCGTTTCTAGTAAGCCCTCGAGTTTGGGCTCATTTGGTGGGTTTGTGTAGAAGTAAAAAAGTAAAAAAAAGTAAAAATGTATTTATTTGTGAAAAATGCGGCCGTCTACATTTTTTGCCTCCGAAAATAGCCACTACGGCCGTAGCGTCGGAGACACAGTAATTCTACAAAATATAATAAAGTTTGCGGGCCTTAACGATAGATAACAAAACATAGGTAACAATAAGTTCGACATAATATATATGTTTCGTTCTAAAAAACAAGAAGATCGAAATATATATTAACTAGCGCCTTGGAATGGTGTGTGGTGTGGTGTGGTGTGGTGTGGTGTGGTGTGGTGCGGTGTGTGTGTGATGTCGTATATTGTGTACCTAGTGTTGTGACTTTGGAATTTAGAAGAATTATTTTATAAGCTGTATATATATATATATATATATAATATGTAATAGAATGCTTCGCGGCATTAAACTAGCCTGTAAATTGTATTTATTGGTGTGCCATAAAAAAATATATACATACAATACATACAATACATACTTTCACGTTCATTCATAGCTATCTCATAACTGACAATAACAGTTCCGTGGAGTTATATTCTTTGTCAATGAGCCAGTCAGCGGTTTGTGTTTGGCAGTTTCGAAGCGTCATTTCCCTGATATTTAGATGATTGTATAGAAGTATGTGACACTCGTACAAACCATCCAAATGAACCCAAACTCGAGTGAGTTACTAGTAACGGTTGAAGAGTCCCACTGTCCACGTCCTGACTACATCATCAGACCCTCGTCACCAAGTGTATTGGTGGAAGTATGGAGCACTCGTCCGAACCAACCAAATGAGCCCAAACTCGAGGGAGTTACTAGTAACGGTTGAAGAGTTCCACTACCCACCTCCTGATTCCATCAACAGACCCTCGTCCCCAAGTGTATTAGTAGAAGTATGGGCCACTCGTCAAACCCAACCAAATGAACCCAAACTCGAGGGGGTTACTACTAGTAACGGTTGAAGAGTTCCACTGTCCACCTCCAGTCTCCATCATCAGATCCTCGTCACCAAATGTATTGGTGGAAGTATGGGACACTCGTCCAAACCCACCAAATAAGTACCAACCCGGGCGGGTTAAACCCTACCACCTAGTAATATAAAAAGGGAGTCATATCCCTTAGTCGCCTTTTACGACATACACGGGGAGAGATGCAGTGGGGCTATTCTTTTAAAGTACCGGCCCCACACGGTACATCAGTTTCTCTGGCGTTTTGATAGACGTATTTGTACATTTCGGCACAATGCAATATTTATACTATTTAAACCGGCCAAGTGCGAGTCGAACTCGCTTGGTTTCTTCTGTGGGAACCCCCGTGAATATTTTAGTTTTTCTTATTTTTATTATTTGTTGTTATATCGGCCATAATAACACATATTCTGTGAAAATTTCAACGGGCTACCTACTACGGTTCAAGAGATACAGCCCTCGACGAATGAGTGCGCGTTGGCTGGCTAGCGCGAGCGCGCGGGTCTGGGATAGAGTGACGTCGGGGGGGATTAGATCAGCAGGGGTTAGATCGAATATTGCTGGTATGCTTATTGTGTAGGCCGAGTTGAAAGATGAATTATAGTGAAAGAAAGTTTATTGATAATATCTCCGTAACTAATGGTCCGATTTGCATAATTAAAAAAGATATGCCTTTCTTATGCCTTAAAGAACAACGTGGATATAACTCTATTGAATTTGCTGTTACTTTACTGATCCTCATTACAACACCCCATTCGACTTTGAAAAGCTTTGTGCGGCATCATTCATTAATGATAGGTATGAGGGTTTTTAAGGAGATTAAGCCATTGGCGGTTCCCCAGGTGAAGCAAGTGAAGCACCGCCTCACTTAATTATCTTGAAAGTAAAGAAAAAAAAACATTTCAAAATATCAAGAAAGAAAACTTAAAAAAGTCAAGTATATCCGATCCGAACTGATCACAATATTAGCGCGGCGGCGCGCGGCGGCGCGGAGGAGGCGGAGGCGGCTGGTGCGACGCGCGCGACGAAATACGTTAAAGATGTGTTAGTGCATCAACACCACCAACACAGCACGCACACACACACAGACGTGACGTGTGACGTGTCACGTACGGCATGGCATATGGTGACTCACCCCGGTCCGGTGCGGCGACGAATCGCTTATTTTGATATCGCTTCACCAAGCGTAAAGACAACAGGTTGACCTTGGAGGCTTTGGATGTAGGGAGCAGCTGAGGCTCTGATAAATGGCGCCGGACGAGACATCTATATCCAATTAAAATAATGCAGAGCGAGATGGGGCGATTCACGTTTTCTATAAGTCGGTTTGTTTTACCTCCGTGATTAACATGATGGCGAAATTCGCACTAGTTACGGTAAGTTTCATAGCTCAATGGTATATGCTTCGCTTTTCAATCTAGTGACGTTGGTTCGAATCTCACTTTTGCGAATTCTTTTTTTTTTGTTTTTAGGGTTACGTATCCGGTACGGGACCCTATTACTAAGCCTACGCCGTCTGTCTGTCTGTCTGTCTGTCCGTCCGTCTTTTTTTTTAATGTAATCCGGTATGGGTGGCTGAGCCGGAGGGGCCAAAGCGCATGCTCCGACCAGCCAATATCACCTCCGAGAAGGTAGGTGCCATACCGGAGACTTCCCTGGATTGCTGGCTATACTAGACTAGAGGAGAACACAGCCGAGGCTGCTATGCGGCAGCAGCAGGTGTAGGTATGCATAAATTTATTCGTAAAATTACGTAAATTTTTTCGTCAGAAAAAACTCATTGTTACACGCCGACCGGATTCGAACCTCGCACCTCTCGCATTTGAAGCCAATGCCCAAACCACTCGGCCACCCGCCGCTTGTCTGTCCGTCCGTCTGTCCGAGGCCTGTATCTCTTGAACCGTAATTTGGTAGCCCGTTGAAATGTTCACAGAAAATGTGTTATTATGGCCGATATAACAAAAAATAATGAAAATAAGAAAAAGTAAAAAACTCACGGGGGTTCCCATAGATGGCGCGCGCGCATACACTTTTTGGTTTCAAAAAGTGTATGCGCGCGCGCCATCTACCAAATAGATGATGAATCATTTTCTAATCGTGACTAACTAATATGAAGTATTTCATAACACGCCATCTAGATGGCGTGGCGTGTTATGAAATTCATCTAGTGGCGCTAGCCGTGACATGGCGATACGGTACCCTCGGTGCGCGATTCGATAGTAGTTTTTGGTTAAGTATTGTTAGGGCCAAAAAAAATTAGGTTTAGGTTTTTCAATTTATCATAAAGTAATAGCAATGTAGGTGGATTTTTTAGTCCCCTCACTAAGATTTATAGGTCAAAGCCGCCACTGGATTAAGCATAACAATGTGATATACGTAGCTACTAATAGATTCTAACCTTTCATCACCCAGGGACCAAGCTTTCGACTTTAGACAGCAGCAGAGCACATAAATTTATGACATGAGCAGCAGACCTCAAACATTGTAAAAGTACAAACATTCTTACTGGAAACAATAGTACCTATTGAATTCTTGTTTGCAAGGTGACGGTCACTGTAGGAGCCCTACTTCCCCCTCATACTCACTAAGTCTGTGCCTATAAATTAAACAGGAGGACAGGAGTCAGCATCTAAACTTGAAGGGGTTTATTTATGCTTATTGTATTTCTGTTTCCCCAACACCTTCAAACTCTAAGGTTTGTTACGTACCATGTGTGGGTTTCGCTTTCTTCTAGAGCGGGGAACGTATAATAGCTGGGTTCCGTGTAAGAATTATCGAATATTGCACGCGCTACTTACGTGATGATAACGGGGACGGACAATTACTTACTTGAATGTGTGCTCTGAGGTCCATATCTTCATATTGATGGGCAGCTGTACCCACGATGGTTGATTTGTAATATGCAACACTAACGCAACAGGATTGCTTTACAGTGAAACATAAACATGCATCACTCGGCTCCCCACAATCCAGTCCAGTCCAGTCCGCACGCCCCCCACCAGAAAGAAAAGCAACCAACCAACCAGTGTTGCCAACTCAAATTTTGAAATTCTCCTAGATTGACTTCGAAAATCTCCTAAAAATCTCCTAGAAAATTTTCATCCTCCTAAAAAATTCTCCTGTTATTCAAATTATAAAAATGTCACCACATTTTTAGTGTTCCTTATCCGTACAGGACCATATTACTAAGCCTAGGCCATCTGTCCGTCCGTCTGTCTGTCTTACCTATAAAGAGCCGTATCTTTTTCAGCCTGAAAACCGGTCAAGTGCGAGTCGAACTCGCGCACCAAGGGTTCTCTGTCAGTCAGCGTGTAAGCGTCTACTGCTGGACATTCGCCTTCAATTTTCCTCCAGTCTCTCGGCCTTCAGCGGTACGAACCACTGTTTTCCGCCGACATGCTTCATGTCGGCGTCCCACCTGGCGGGTGGTCTTCCCACACTCCATTTTCCTGTCCACGGCCGCCAATTTAGTACATGGTTACTCCAACGGTCGTCGTCCCTTCGGCTAACGTACCCAGCTCACTGCCATTTTGGCTTATCCACCTGGTTTCCAATATCGATTACTTTGGTGCGTCGGCGGATTGCCTCATTTATTAGGCACCATTTCGCGAAGCTATACTCCCAGCCCAGCATGGCTAGTTCCATCGCTCGCTGGGCAACTTTGAAAACAACTATAGTCAGAGCTCACGTTTCACACCCGTACTAGGAGGGCGCACTGGTCATAATAAATACGGGTCAGACCTTGGGGCGAATTTAAAATTTTTGAGGCAGCCCAACTCAATTGAATTCGTCCCTCGACCTCCTTAAGACCTTGTCTACCAAGCCGTATTTGACCGAGATATACGTACCTACTCTTCCTTCAACCTGTTCGATCACTTCTCCGCCAATAACGATTTGTCCTCCCGTCATAGCTACGATTTCCATTCTAACCACCACGTACATAATTCCACAGATTACCAATATATATGTCTGGGGATAATTCGTCTGTTTTAATTATTTGTTTTTTTTTATTTTTACCCACACCAAGTTTCACACTTGTACGTATTACCGTTTTTACGTTAGAGCAAAAACAAACAAACAAATTTTTTTTTAAACACATTTCTTGTATGGGTAACCCTTAATTTTTTTTCTTATTATTTGATAGGATGTCCGGGCAATAATAAATAACACGTAATCTGTGAAAATCACAACCAGCTACCTATTACGGTACAAAAGATACAGCCCTTAAAGTAGTGCAGACTGACGGACAGAATGTCGACGTAGGCTTAGTAATACTACCGATTATTACAAAGAATACATGTAAATAACATTGATTGATAACAAAATGTTCGTTCGGTTTGGCGGGCCCGGTAGTCGGCTGGTTGGTCGATTGATGCACGCACACACTCACATAGTGTCACGTTATCCTATCCAAAGAGCAAGAAGGTGAACCTTGTTCTTATCAAAAGACAAATCCTATCGCATATTATGTGACTTGAGAAGTTGTTTGGTTGATTCACAGACAGTTCATTCATTGTGTTGTCACCGTACCGTACATACCGACATATTTGTTTGTCACTAGTAAATGTATGTTTTAATTTTAATCCCGAGTTTCTCACTCCTAAATCTTCTCCTGTAGTGATTTTCTTTCTCCTAAATTTTCTCCTACTCTCCTGACAGCCAAAAAGTTCTCCTAGCACCACTGAAATTCTCCTGAATCTAGGAGAAAATCTCCTAACATGGCAACACTGCAACCAACCAAAGAATATATATAATACTACTAGGGCGTCAACCAACTAACCATATACGGAGGTTACACGCTCAGTCTGGCATCAGTTCAGTCCGTGACCTTGATCACGACCAGATTGACGCCAGACTGACGCCAGCGGCCAGCATGGACTTAGGAATCAAAAGGACGGCGATCTCCCTGCTGAAAAATGAGCGCAGGTGCGAGAGCATTCACGGAGGATTCTGTCCCTTTCTAATAGGGTGACCTAGCGATTTCTCTTGTGGGACAAATGAGTTCACAAAAAAAAATTGAACAAAGATGAACATTATACTAAATTTATAGAACATTATATTTATCCCCGTCGGCACCACCGCCCTGAACGAAACGTAGGTTGAAACGGCTATGTAAATAGTTCGTGTTTTCCGTCCAGTTTAGTGAACGGAAAACACGAACTATTTACGAAGGGAAGCACTGACATGGCACCTAGTTCACCCGTCGTTATGGGCTAACATCACGGATGTTGTAGGTGATGTAGCCAACCGTGCCAGTTTTCATAAAAAACTATATTTTATTATTGAACATTATAGTTAGGTACTGGACGTCTCGATGAGATCTACCCATCTGTCAAATGAACATTTGTTTTGGTCATATCTCGAGAACCGCTGGTCCTAGACACATCGTGTTGGTACTCAAACTTCAGATCTCGGTGAGATCTATCCATCTGTAACGTGAACTTTTGTTTTGGTCATAACTCGAGAACCACTGGTGCTAGATCCATCGTGTTGGTACTCAAACTTCAGGTCTCGGTGAGATCTATCCATCTGTCACATGAACTTTTGTTTTGGTCATAACTCGAGAACCACTGGTGCTAGACCCATCGTGTTGGTGGTACTCAAACTTCAGGTCTCGGTGAGATCTATCCATCTGTCACGGGACATTTTGTTTTGGCCATAACGCGAGAACCAGAGGTTTGAAGTTTGAGTAGAGAGACCTGAAGTTTGAGTACCAACACTTTACTACTTCTTTACTACCCTGGTTATTTTTCCCCTGTTATTCAAATTATAAAAATTTCACCACATTTTTAGTGTTCCTTATACGTACGGGACCATTTTACTAAGCCTAGGCCGTCTGTCCGTCCGCCTGCTTGTCTTTACCTGTAAAGAGCTGTATCTTTTGCACCCTGAAAACCAGTCAAGTGCGAGTCGAACTCGCGCACCGAGGGTTCTCTGTCAGTCAGTCAGTCAGTCAGCGTGTAAGCGTCTACTGCTGGGCATACGCCTTAAATTTTCCTCTAGTCTCTCGACCTTCAGCGGTACGGACCACTACTTTCCGCCGACATACTTCATGTCGGCGTCCCACCTGGCGGGTGATCTTCCACACTCCATTATCCTGTCCACGGCCGCCAATGTAGTACATGGTTACTCCAACGGTCGTCGTTCCTTCAGCTAACGTGCCCAGCCCACTGCCATTTTAGCTTATCCACCTGGTTTCCAATGTCGATTACTTTGGTGCGTCGGCGGATTGCCTCATTCATTAGTCATTCATTCATTACGCACCATTTCGCCTAGCTATACTCCCAGGCCAGCCCAGCATGGCTAGTTCCAACTCTCGCTGGGCAACTTAAAACAACTATAGTCAGAGCTCACGTTTCACACCCGTACCTACGTCATAAACGGTAGGACGCGCTGGTCATAATATATAGGTACAGGTTAAACCTCGGGGCGAATTTTAAATTTCCGAGGCAGCCCTACTCAGTTGAATTCCTCCCTCGACCAATAGGAGACCTTGTCTACCAAGCAGTATTTAACCGAGATATACGTACATACTCTTCCTTCCATCTGTTCTATCACTTCTCCGCCAATAATGATTTGTTCTCCCGTCATAACCACGATTGCCATTCTAACCACCACGTTATTCGTCTGTTTTAATTATGTGTTTTTTGAAGTGATGATGTCACGTCTTATAAATTGATGAACACCGGCTGCACACACGAAAAAGTGTTACGTTCCATCTGAGCCCTTGTGTGTAGCGAGAGCGCGTAACAAGCGATAGAGAGGTAGTGTTGTTAATTAATGAGAAAAAGCATTAATTTAATTCACTTGCGAATCTTACGCCATTAACATGCTAACGTTAAATGCTAAATGCGAATGCGAAAAATATCGCTCGACAGTTCATGATGGAATGAACACACACAATGAATGTCTTATACACGGTGTTGCAACCCCAACCGTAAAACCCGAAAGGGGGTGATTCTTTACGTGAAATAGAACAACTTTTGTTGTACGACTTTTTAATTTGAAGAAAAAAAATTTTTTTTCTCCATACATTTTGAGAATAGGCATTTAAAATTTGTACGGAAAAAATATTTTTTTTTGTTAAAAAAAAAGGTTTTCGCCACATAAGTTGTTTAGTTTCACATATAGAATAACCCCCTTATGTCAGTTAGAAATATTACGGGGCCAACTGCAACACCGTATATATGAAGTGCGAATTCACTCAAGCGTGTGAATAAACCAAAACAAAAGTTCATGTGACAGATGGATAGATCTCACCGAGAACTGAAGTTTGAGTACCAACACGATGGGTCTAGCACGAGTGGTTCTCGAGTTATGACCAAAACAAAAGTTCATGTGACAGATGGATAGACCTCACCGAGACCTGAAGTTTGAGTACCAACACGATGGGTCTAGCACCAGTGGTTCTCGAGTTATGACCAAAACAAAAGTTCATGTGACAGATGAATAGATCTCACCGAGACCTGAAGTTTGAGTACCAACACGATGGTTCTAGCACCAGTGGTTCTCGAGTTATGACCAAAATAAAAGTTCATGTGACAGATGGATAGATCTCACCGAGACCTGAAGTTTGAGTACCAACACGATGGGTCTAAGACCAGTGGTTCTCGAGTTATGACCAAAACAAAAGTGCATGTGACAGATGGATAGATCTCACCGAGACCTGAAGTTTGAGTACCAACACGATGGGTCTAGCACCAGTGGTTCTCGAGTTATGACCAAAACAAAATTTAATGTGACAGATGGATAGATCTCACCGAGACCTGAAGTTTGAGTACCAACACGATGGGTCTAGCACCAGTGGTTCTCGAGTTATGACCAAAACAAAAGTTAATGTGACAGATGGATAGATCTCATCGAGACGTTCAGATTGAGTACCAACACGTTGGGTCTAAGTCCATTGGTTCTCGAGATATGACCAAAACAAATTATCACGTGATAGATGGGTAGATGTCATCGAGACGTTCAGTTTGAGTACCAACACGATGGGTCTAAGTTCAGTGGTTCTCGAGATATGACCAAAACAAATGATCACGTGACAGATGGGTAGATCTCATCGAGACGTTCAGTTTGAGTACCAACACGATGGGTCTAAGTCCAGTGGTTCTCGAGATATGACCAAAACAAATTATCACGTGACAGATGGGTAGATCTCACCGAGACGTTCAGTTTGAGTACCAACACGATGGGTCTAAGGCCAGTGGTTCTGTAGATATGACCAAAACTAATGATCACGTGACAGATGATAATTCCGATCCCTCACTCGCATGATCGCATCGCATTTCGCGTTTAGATGCTACCTAGCAGCGGAGCGCAGGCGCTATATAGCATTTAGCATTTAGCATTTAGCAGTGCCACAGATAAATAGCACATAATTCATTGTTTTGTGCGTTCCATAACAAACGAACCAACTAAGTTTTACGAACGCAACAGCAATGCTAACTAAAATGAAATGTGATTTGTTGCTTAGCATTTAGCATTTAGCATTTTATTCATCAGGGCGCTTAGCAGTGCTAAATGCTAACGGGGTATTCATTATGAATTAATTTTGTTAATGCTAAGCATAACAAGACTATAGAGAGGCACAATCGGTATAGTCAAAGTTACCATGGAAACGTCTTAAGAAGTAAAACTGTCAAGATCAGACAACAGAAGTTTATTGATGGGCAGTCACAAGATGATTAACCTCCTACCTATTGCGTTCGACACCTGAAAGACATTTCGGCTCCTTCCTGGCTGCTTTCGTGAACACTCGGCTCGAAACGAAACGTAACGAAAACGATATGCACCGCCTTAACATTAGGTTAGGGTTAATATAAAGATATATAATGAAGATGATAAACAATTTTTTTTAAACCACCAAAACATCACTCATAGTATGAGTGATGTTCCTTCGAGCAGAAGTCTGCCGAAAGGAGCTAAAGGAGCCAGGAAGTCTTTCAGGAGGCGCACCGCTACCTTTTGATTGAACACGGAGCGGTAAAGGAAATACACGTTCGGGATAGGCAAGGGTTATTTATCAACCATACAGCCTCATATGTTTCAATTCTTCTCGTAATCGAGAGAAACGCAAAAATAATGTTGACGCGCCAAACACACGTTCTCAAATAAGTACTGCAGTTTTGTCATTGAAAATGACTTCGATTGCTTCTGTAGGGGATCGCTGTTTTTGACGTGATGACGTCACGTCTTATAAATTGATGAACACCAGCTGCACACACGAAAAAGTGTCACGTTCCATCTGAGCCTGTGTGTGCAAGCGAGAGCGCGTAACAAGCGATAGAGAGGCACAATCGGTATAGTCAAAGTTACCATGGAAACGTCTTAAGAAGTAAAACTGTCAAGATCAGACAACAGAAGTTTATTGATGGCCAGTCACAAGATGATTAATCTTTCTACTGGATATAGAATTATTTATTACTGATCTTTGCTCTATGTACTACGATTATTCCACGTCATCACGTAAAACTATCGTCCGTAAACCGACTTTACAGACAACCAATTTTTTTGTTGGGATCATGAGGGATAAAGCAAACAAAAAAAAAAAAAATTCAGCATTACTAACAGACTCACCAACATTGATGTATAATTAGACATCGATGCTCACCAAACAAAAAGCAAGACTGCAGAGAGGCAACGTGAAATTGGCAAGGTGCTGAAGAGACAAGTTACCTGGTTGGGCTATTGAGTCTAGCTTGGTATAGTGTAGGTGATGTAGCCGTAACGATACGATATGATGTACCATAAAAAACCGGCCAAGTGCGAATCGAACTCGCGCACCGAGGGTTCCGTTTCCGTATCGCGATGTCATGGTTAGCGCCACTCACGCCATCTATGGCGTGTTATGAAATGCTTCATATTAGTTATTTATGTCATGATTTGTTAAAATGCTTCACACTCTATTCGGTAGATGGCGCGCGCGCATACACTTATTGGTTTCTTCTATGGGAACCCCCGTGATTTTTTTACTTTTTCTTATTTTTATTATTTGTTGTTATATCGGCCATAATAAATAACACATATTCTGTGGAAAATTCAACGGGCTACCTATTACCGTTCAAGAGATATAGCCCTCGGACAGACGGACGGACACAGACAGACGGCGGCGTAGGCGTAGTAATAGGGTCCCGTACCGGATACGAAACCCTAAAAAAACGAGTGGGCTGTGTCGGAGACACGGCCGCAGATTCGTGAATTTGATGAAGATCTCATCGAATCTCTCGGTCATGCAGCAAGGTGGGTTCTTCGTGCCTTACTTGCTGCTTGATAGTTGTCTTGTCCGTATACTGTGCTAAACGTGGTGGTCGGTGTTGTGCTGTAATTTACCAGAGTCCTTATAGCACAACAGCGATTACTCTGCTTACCCTGATTGTAGGGATACAGCGTGTGTTGTACCTATGTATGTATCTCATAATAATACTATCTATCTCTATCTCTAGTATCTATCTACACTATCTAATATAATCTAATATAAACTTGATATCCTTGATATTTTTTTTGTTGGCTTTATCCTTGATAATCTGTACTTGAGTGGCAGCACCGTCGCCTGGTACCGTGTCTGTAGTACATTAACTATTTTTGCAAAACAATAATAGGAAGATGGAAGGAATAAGTAATAGAACGTAAAAATATAGTTTTTGAAATTTTTGTCTGTTTGTAGGTTTGTCGTTCGTTTGTTCGCGCATCACGCAAAAACCACTCATTGAATTCAAAATCTAATTACTAGAAAATATGAAGCTTTATTCTGAGTAACATTTAGTGTTTATTTCATCAAAATCAACCCCCAGAATCACAAGATATTAATTTTTTTAGTTTAGTTAGAAAGTACCTTATGGCAACACGCCACCGCGCCGCAGCGCCGTGTCGCGGCGGCGGCCGCATCGCGCGGATCTTTTGTTTAGTGTCATGGGTGAGGGTGAAAAATTTCATGTTTGCAGTTTTTTATAATAACGAATTATAGATGGCACTGTTGTCTGGTAATTAGATTTATGAGTTCTTTTATCCTTTCATTTCATTTTTAGGGTTCCGTATCCGGTACGGGACCCTATTACTAAGCCTACGCCGTCTGTCCGTTCGTCCGTCTGTCCGAGGGCAGTATCTCTTGAACCGTAATAGGTAGCCCGTTGAAATATTCACAGAATATGTGTTATTATGGCCGATATAACAAATAATAAAAATAACAAAGAGTAAAAAAATCACAGGGGTTCACATAGAAGAAACCAAAAAGTGTATGCGCGCGCGCCATCTATCGAATAGATTATGAAGCATTTTAACTAATATGAAGCATTTCATAACCAGCCATAGAAGGCGTGAGTGGCGCTATGGAACCCTCGGTAGCTCAGTGGTGCGGTCGGTCGACTGTTGATAAGCAACCCTGAGCGCGTTCAGTACTTGGATGGATGACCGCTCCACCGTTGGAGACTGACGGTGGTTCCGATTCCACGTTAAACTGTAGGTCCCTTCCCTTCTTACCTTACTAGGTGGTACTTCCCGCCCGGGTTGGTACCACCGCACTGAATGAAACGTCGGTCGAAACGGCTATGTAAATAGTTCGTGTTTTCTGTCCAGTTCAGTGTAGCTGACATGAAATGAAGGGAAGCACTGACATGGCACCTAGCTCACCCGGTGTTATGGGTTGACATCACGGATATTGTAGGTGATGTAGCCAACCGTATCACTTTCCATGAAAAAAAAACTTTTTTTATCTTAGCGGCTTATGTGGGGCCACGAGGTCTGCTGAACTCTGAAGTGGACGTGGTCGTGCCTTAGGCTTCTGTGGACTGCGGAGACTGAAGATGAAGGCTTCTGTGGGTTGCGAGGCTGAAGATGAAGACCTCTGTGGGCTGCTGAGACTGAAGATGAAAGCTTCTGTGGGCTGCGGAGACTAATGATAAAGGCTTCTGTGGGCTACGAGGCTGAAGATGAAGGCTTCTGTGAGCTGCTGAGACTGAAGATGAAGGCTTTTGTGGGCTGCGGAGACTGAAAAATTGATGGCTTTGGAGGGGTTTCGGTGAAGCGTTGCCTATGAGCTCTGCTGAGCACGAGGACCGCAGGGGTCTGCTGTCAGCCGGTTCCTTCTTTGAGTGGAGCTTCTGCATAGGCGCTCCTGAGAGTCCGGGTATCACAGTGGTAGGTTGCTGAGGCTGTGTCATTTGTCCGATGAATCATCAGATCGAAGAGAAGCCACCTGCAATCTCGCTGAGGAGGACTTCCACACCAAAACAATTGAATCATCTAACGAACGGACAGACAGAGTCACGTTGCGTTTTATAACAGGCTGAGAAAGATCAAGTCCACGCGGACGTAGTCGCGGGCACAGCTAGTACATAATAAAGTTCTATTCTATTGAACTGGCTTCCCTCATCCCTCCTGCCCCGATCCGTATTAGTCACACCCGCCGGACTCGCTCGGAACATCCATATGTTGTTGTCTATAATAAAAAAATAAGTTTATTAGCTATTTCGCGAAAAACTTGAAAAACCTTTGGTGATGAGAATGCATAAAATAATCCTGTTTTCATTTATTCGTCAATTAATTGAATTTTATTTGTTCTACCTGCTTTCATAAATACGTCCCTCTGTCGGCGGACACAGACCGGACTTTCCGTGCCGCGCCGTGTTCTGTGCTAGCCAGGTAAGCCCAGTAACACGGTCGCCTAGAGCGCAGTTCACCGGGCTCGAGTCCAAAACGCTTTGTCCGTCGTATTTCGTGTTCAATATCGACACGGTTACCACTTCTGTCCGAAGACGATGAAATGTTATGTAAAAATAAATTACTTAAAAAAATCTTTTTAAATCTCGTCGAGGTCTATCATTTTCTCCAGCGGATGAGTTGTCGTGGAACAGTGGTTTCCGAGATATGCCCTCTCAAATACTTTTTCCTTTTTTTATTCTGAAACGGCAAATATCTCCTAAACTCAGATCAACTTGCAATTTGTTTCTTTTTGTAGAAAAAAATTGCACTTTTTGAAATATTTTTTTTTTTCAAAATCGGTTAAGTATTTATTGATTTTCGAAGCACTTTTTCTCTGGGCCATATTTATCGAAGGGATCAATGTAAGACTCTCTGATAGGAAGTCGGAAGAACTACCTTTAGGACCTGTCCTCCTCTCCGACCAACTACTTGTGCACATTTAAAAAAAAATTTAAAAAAAAATCTCGCCGAGGCCTATCATTTCCTCCAGCGGATGTGTAGGTAGTCGTAAATTAGTAGTTTCCGAGATATGCCCTCTCAACACTTTCCTTTTTTTCTGAAACGGCTGAACCGATTTGAAAAAAAAAAAAAATACTAAAGTAATTTTTTCTACGAAAAGAAACAGATTGCAAGTCGATCTGACCAGCAGTCCAGGAGTTATAACCATTTATTGATTTTCGAAGCCTTTTTTCTAAGGGCCATATTTATAGAAGGGCTTGATGTACTTGATGACTGTCGGGTATGTCGTCTTAGCAAATCGGAAGAACTACCTTTAGGACGATATGCCTCACCTTCCTGGAACTCTTATAGTTTTCGAGATCTAAGTTGCTAAAAGTACATAATTTTCGTGACGCAATTTTTGTAAAAAACCTCCGGCAGCAGGATAGAGGTTTCATCAAATTCATGTCAAAACTGAGCGAGACTACCCAGAAAAAATTAGAAGGGTTACCACTGTTGTGGGGTTATGTCAGAACATTACAAATAAAACAAAATTAACATTTAATTTTTATAATTCATCCGTCTATAACAGAAGAGCTAAGATTGGGAAGCAGCAACGGGTGCGGCGGCAGTGGCGGCGGCCTCCTCGCGAACGCGGTCCTTCTTCAGCGTGCCCATGAACGCAGCCTTGTCAGCAGGCGTCTGGAAGCGACCGTGGCCGAACTTGGACGCAGTGTCGATAAACTTGAGGCTGATTTTCTCCAAAGCTGCACGCTTGGTGTGCACTCGAAGAGACTAAAAGTAAAGCATGTATCAGATTGCAGTCAAATAATTTCATAGGATGCTATGTTAACCTTTCGTATGTCTGTTTCGCGCGAGAACTGTCTCTGTAAAATGCTTCACCTTTTCACTAGAGAGATTTGATACACAAGAAACAACAATTTTAGAAGAAAAAAAATACACCTATAGCAAATTTTGCATGGTTGTAAATTGTTATAACAATTCCTGCAAATTTATCTATAACTTGTAGCGCATTGTTTTCATTCCAAATAAATTGTGAGTTGTTTCCACTTCACAAATAAAGTATGGTTTTTAAGTATATTGTGTTTCGATTTCACCACAATGTGATTTTATTGGAGGTTTTTATCCATTCGCGAGTGTGTGAAATCGAAAAAAATCTTATACTCAATAAATTTTTTAAGTGAAATGTTTGTACAATGAACTCACAATTTGGAATCAAAACGAAGGTTAGCTACCTTTGTAGGAAATTTGTAACGATTATAACCATGCCAAATTTGAAATTAGCTATAGGTGTCAATAAAATTATTTAAAAAAAAATTTCTCTCTGCGCAACGAATTACGGCTCCGAAATATCTCCAACACTACACGGAGTCGGAAGTAGCCCGGCTTCCGAAGCGTGAGGAGTTAAATGCCGAAAGTTACCGAGCACCCCATTAATTCGAATTATCAAGGCTCTACTGTACCTACAAAATAGGTGAAGGGAACCAACTGTTCGCCAGTGGTGCAATGACTACATTAGTGAGTGAGTATCTATTCTAATGAGAAGATAGTCATATATAGGGCTTGCAATCCCGGTATACCGAGATCCCGAAATACCGAGATCCCGCATGGTTTTCCAGTCCCGCGCACTGCGGGATTACAAGTGCGGGATCCGCGGGATTTGCGGGACTGCGACCTCTTACGCTCTTGTAAATGAACAATCTATTCTATTCTATATTGTACTGTCTGTCTGTCTGTACTGTTATTTACAAGAGCAAAAGGCAGAGTACTTTGCTTGCTATCATAATTATAGTAAGCAAATTATTCTGCCTGCCTTGATGCATGAAAGCATAGCATTGCTAGGGGAACCAGCATACGTCTTATATTTTGGGAAAACCTGTCTGTACTTACTTTCTTTTATTCCTTACTTACCTCTTGCTCCTACCGCGACCCAATAGGTGTAGGATAGTTCAATAATTGTATTTTACGCCATTTGTACCTCTGTGTTGGCCAGGAAACAAATGTTTTCTTTCACCTAATTTTCTTTTCAATCTTATTTTATCCCGATCCCATTATACCGAGATCCCGCAAGGGGGAAAAAACGGGATCCCACCCATACCGAGATCCCGCAGGGGTATGCGGGATTGCAAGCCCTAATCATATAAATACGGGAGTATCAATGGCTAACAGTGAACTTATTGCAGAATGTCTAACATGACTGATTGCAGTATAAATAGAAGATACAGAAAATAGAAGAAAAAAAAAGTGATGCCACATTGAGCATATATTATGCACACATGGAGCATCATTCAGTCTCGGTAGCTCAGTGGTGCGGTCGGTCGGATCATAAGCACACCTGGGTGACCAATTGAACGTTGAAGGCTGACCGTGGTTCGGATTCCACATAAAACAGTAGGTCCCTTCCATTCTTACCTTACTAGGTGGTAGGGCATAATAACCCATCCGGGTTGGTACCACCACACTGAATGAAAGGTTGGTTAAAACGGCTATGTAAATAGTCCGTGTTTTCCGTCCAGTTCAGTGTAGCCAGCACGACTGAAGGGAAGCACTGACATGGTACCTAGATATAGTTCACCAAGTTCACATTTTTCAAAACCACTTTTTTGGGATCATTGAATGATAGCCCAAATCAGTCGACTCGACATCTCAACTTTGAAATTTTGGACGATCACAATACTTCCTTCTCCTTACAGTCGCTTGAAAGTAAAAATCTGTGATGGACGATGACTCACTATTTGCTCAATGTGGGGAATTAGAAACCAGTGTTCATTTATTGGTCAGTGTACCACGTATGCAAGACTAAGATGGAAGACACTGGGAAAAGGGAAAGGAGCACCACCTCAAGCAATAATTAAGAGAAAAGGACGGGGGGCCTGGACAACCGTGAGCTGGGAGTAAACGAAGGCAGCAGGTAACCCCACCTCCCCATCTCCTTTGGCACAATAAAATTTTTTTTTTCATTAATGTTAATGTTTCAAACTCACTTTTCTCAGAGTGATGACCCTCTTCTTAGGTCCCATGCAGCATCCCTTAATCATAACGAAGTCGTTGTTGACCTCTCCATAGTGAGGGAAGCCTCCCATGGGCGTGATTGACTTCTCCGACAGGTCATACTCAGTGGAAGCATTGTTCTTGATCACCTTGCCATCCTTGGTATGGATGCCTATTCAAAGAAAAGAAAGACAAAAAATGATTACACCGTAAGGCCGGGTTTCCACGAGCGACAGAAGCAAGTGCAAGTATCTTGCAAGACTGTTTAGACGGTGATGCCAACTTCTGCAATATTTATTGCCATAAATGTCTTGCGAGCAGCTGTCGATAAATACTGTCGCGATTTATTGCGGAGCTAAAACAAATATCGCCAAAACTGTCACGCAAAATAATAAATAATGCCGCGTAAACGTGAGCTTGTGGCTGCTGCAATTATTTTACTTCTAAGTGAGACGAAAAAGAGGTCTGTTTGGGTTAGAAAATTCATTATTTATAAAAATTTCATTTAAATTAAATTAATTATTTTATTGGGGGGATAAAAAAATTTTAAAAACTTTTTTAAAATAATAACATAAATTTATGATCTTATTGAATAAATTTTATTAGTCAAAAGAATAAATTACCTTAGGGATAACAGCGTATTTTTTTTTAGTTCTAATAAAAAATAAAGTTTGCAACCTCAATGTTGGATTAAGATTAATTTTAAATGTAAAAGTTTAAATTTTTTCTGCACTGACGACCTACCCGAAATAAAAAAGAACTGTTATAATATGTGGAAGCAATATTTCGATGAGAGATCAGTGCAGAAAGGTATATGGAGATACAGAACAATGCAGTGTGAACCGTTAAAAATTCCCTGGTTTGCCAAGAGCGACAGACCGAGAACAGAAATTGTAATGGGCCTGAGACTACGATCTGGACACATTCCAACAAATAAGACAATGTACCTTATGAAGATAGCACAATCACCCAACTGTAGCATATGTGGGATAGAAGAGGACCTACTCCATATACTGTTGGAATGTGCCCGGAACCAAGAACTGAGGCAGAAGCTATTGAGAGACTTAAGAACTGACAGACTCAACCTGTTTTTTAAAGTACATGAAGCCTTGGGACGAGCTCAGGGGGAGGAGTTTGAATTCATACTAAGTTTTTTTGTAAAGTCACAGGCGTTGAATCGTGCTGAAGTACAATAAAAAATCAATATAGTTACTATGGGGCTGGCATGGCCAGGAATGGCCAAAGTCCAAAACAAAATAAAGTTAAAAAATAAAAAAAAATAAAAAAAAAAAGTTTTAATTTTTGAATTGTTCATTCATGAAGAGCTTACATGATCCGAGTTCAAACCGGTGTGAGCCAGGTTGGTTTCTATCTTTTTAAAATTAAAATATTTTAGTAGGTACGAAAGGATCAATAATAATTCATTTAAATAATTTATTTTTATTGGACATTAATAATAAAATTTTACTATTTTGGCAGAAAAATGCGTTTAATTTAGATTTCATTTATATATTTATTATATAAATAGTAATTATTTAAAAAACATTATTTTTTCGTTTTAGAATTTTGATTTTATTTATTGGATTTTTTTATTTTTATTTTTTTTATTTCGTTTTGCCATTGGCCCTAGATTGTGAAGCTTCCTGGTCACTTCTTCTACAGTAGTAGATAATTCTACCGAAAATTTTATTAACACATTGTTTTTCAAAAATTGTCTTTATAACTTTCAAGTGACTCGCGTGAATCGCACCCTATGTAGGGCTTCGGCCTCTCGCGTTTGCGAAGTGCGGTCTACTCTCCCTGGCTGACCAGGCCTGTCTCTGGGAAAGGTTTCTGTCAATACAAAATTATAAGAAAATATTCAAAGCACAATGTGAGTGATATGATAAGACATGGTTTATATAAAAGATAATATACAATAATATATTCACTGCAAAAACCACATCAATCTGAAAACCAACCTTGTCCGATGCGATAGATCTTCTTGTTCATCTCAGTACGGTGGTGGTAGCCCTTCTGACCAGCACGCGCCACCGTGAATGACACGCGAGATGGATGCCACGCCCCGATACACGCCACTTTACGCAGACCCTTGTGTGTCTTGCGGGGCAATTTCTTTGTGTGCCAACGGGAAGTCACACCTGTGAACAGCCCATGAATTAGCAATGCAGTCAAATTATATTAACCATTGACGTTCCAAGTCATCCAAGTGAGCAACTTCAGCTGTGGTAATTACAATATTAGGTACTTACAATTCCATAATTTTATATTTAAAACATCGATATAAACCCCCCAAAAACCTAAAAAAGTGTGGTAGTTGCCCACTACTATTTTGGAACACTAACTCGACATTATTTTAACCATGAACAATTAAATATATGTTACAGGGAATTATGTAGAAGGATTTTTGCTAGAACCAAGTGAGCAACTTCCGCTGTGGTAATTACAATATTAGGTACTTACAATTCCATAATTTTATTTTTAAAGCATCAATATAAACCCCCCAAAAACCTAAAAAAGTGTGGTAGTTGCCCATTACTATTTTGGAACACTAACTCGACATTATTTTAACCATGAACGATTAAACATATGTTACAGGGAATTATGTAGAAGGATTTTTGCTAGAACATATAGTCACTTTGTACCACGACCCGAAGCTTAAGTGGTCAGCACCTTTGAAAGGCGACCAGCAACCATGGCAACCCACGTGCCGCGCCTTTGAAAGGTGGTTAGCAACAGAACAGTTAATGCACAACAAGAGCGCTCTTAGAAACCTTGCCACATACAATCCTGGAAAACATGGAAACTATAAGCCGGATTAAACAAATTATAATAATCATTTTTGTAGCTTATGTATGAGCTGAGGAATGTTGTGGGGTTGATCTGCGAAACCCTGTATTATATTTATTATACATATTATGTATAATAAAACTGTAAAATTTATGGATATTGAACATACGTCACTTTAGACAAACCTTTGAGGCAAACGTCGTCGATACAGGACCGAAGGCCTTTTACGGATACATTCGCAAACAATTATCATCGAAAGTATGCACACCACCAGCTCTACGACCAGATGACTCAAGCGACATAGTAACCGATCATCGTGCTGTAGCAAACGTGTTTGCCAAACAATTCGAAAAGTCATATGTGCGGGAGAATGACGGCCCCCTACCACATATATCTGTGCAGAGAATAGCAAACTCCACAGAGCATGTTGAATTCAGCCCAGAAGCAGTTTCAAAAGTGCTACATTCCTTCAAAGATACAACTTCTATGGGGCCTGACAATATTCCAGCCATCTTTTTAAAAGAATGCTCTACAGACCTCTGCGAACAGCTAGCATTTATTATGAATTTGTCCCTTGAAAGTGGAAAACTGCCAAAAGATTGGAAAGAAGCCGTAGTTACACCAATCTACAAAAAAGACGACAAGCTCACCGCAGCTAATTATCGCCCAATCAGTTTAACAAGCATCATCTGTAAAGCAATGGAAAAAATTATCACAGATAAAATAAGGCGCTTCCTAGACCAAGAGCACATCATCATTGAAGAACAACACGGTTTCGTACAAAGACGTTCGACTGTAACCAACCTCCTCTCATGCTTAAATAAGTGGACGACAGAATGGAATGAACGGCATCCTGTAGACATAATATATCTAGACTATGAGAAAGCATTTGATCGAGTACCAATAAAACGGCTAGTTAAAAAACTAGAGCATTTCGGCTTTCGTGGCAAACTGTTGTTGTGGATCGAAGATTTCTTGACAAATGGACACTTTCATGTGCGCGTTGGCGATGAGCTCTCGGAACCCCATCCCGTCCTAAGCGGAGTTCCTCAAGGATCAGTCCTTGGGGCTGCAGCATTCGGGATCTTCCTCACCGACTTGAAAGCGATCATCAACCTTGATTTCATGCTCTTCGCGGATGATACAAATTTCTTTGCCAACCCCACGATCAGTCACCAAAAAATTCAAGATAACCTCAATCACATTGTCCAATGGACAAAAGACTGGCTCTTATCACTCAACGCCAGGAAGTGCTCCGTATTGCACGTGGGTCCTAGAAATCCTCACCTACATTACACCATAGACGGAACACCAGTGACTCCAGTGAACTCACAAAAGGATCTCGGTATTATCTTAACTAACAACCTCAAATGGGAAACGCACATAATCGAAATCGTGAAAAGGGCAAACTCTCTCCTCTACATGATAAGGAAAGCTTTCTCCTACATCACTATTCATTTGTTCCTCAAGTTGTATAAAACTTATGTACGCCCACTGCTCGAATACGGCTACCAAATCTGGAGCCCCTACTTCCAAAAAGATATTTTCCTACTAGAGAGAGTACAGAAGCGGGCAACAAAGATGGTGCCTCTATAAGAAACGTGTCATACGAGAACCGCCTAGAGGCGTTGGGCCTTACCACACTGGAAGAACGAAGGCACACACAGAGGTGATCTCATCGAAACTTACAAAATTTTATCAGAACGGTATGATGTGGCAGATCTCAAACTAATGTACACAATGAATACGAAAAATCACATACGTGGACACTCATTAAAACTAAACCGAACCTCAAGCAAATCAAACCCAAGAAAACACTTTATTGCCAACCGGGTAGTTGACTCGTGGAACAGACTCCCAGAGGAAGTGATTAGTGCTACTTCAGTGAACAGCTGCAAAAACAGACTGGACATGCATATAAAAAACAACGAATTTTAGAAGGAAATAAAAAAAAAAACAAAAAAAAAAAAAAAAAAAACAAAAAAACAATCAAGTACACCACCATATTTACCAACTTTGATGTACACGCATCAGCTTTAAGCTGCTAGTGTATCTAAACAATAATAATAATAATAGTTTCGGCGCTGGCTGATAGCGAAGAGCCTCGACGACCACCTTGAGAGGCTCTCGCTGAGTGGTTGGGTCAAGGGCCAGATCCAGAAGGCAGCCCTGCTCGACACTGCACGCATCGTCCGGAGGTTCCTTTCTTTGGAACCCGACCATCGGTAGCTTGGGCTCGCCCCGCCGCCAGTGGTGGAAACTCCATTTGTTTTTGTATTAATTTTAGATTTTAAGTTTGTAAATATTATGTAAAATTAATATAAAAAAAATGTGTAAATAAATGGATAAAATAATAATAACAAGGACACTTCACCTTTATATCCTTTGCCCTTGGTGACACCGATGCAGTCGATCATCTCATCCTGTGCGAAGACCGAGTCGATGGGGATGGGCTTCTCCAGGTGCTCTCGCGCCCACTTCACCTTGTCCTCAATAGATCCTCCATTGAGTTGGATCTCCATAATGTGCGCCTTCTTCTGACGTTGTTTCAGAAGTTTCATCTGAGTGTGCGCGATGACACGGATCACGCTGCAGTATCGGATCATCTTCTTGAAATCCTTCTCGATGGACTTGCGGCCGAGGTCGTCTTGCCACTTCTTGCTGCTCTTCGTGAAGGCCTTCTTCTTGCACTTATACCTATCCAACGCACAGCACAACTTAGGGCCCGAGTAAGCTGCAATAAAACACAAGCGGCCTCATCGTTGAGCGGAGACCGCCTGCAAGCAATATGCGATAGCATATTCCATTGTGACTCTCATCCAGCGAGAGGAGAGCTGTGTAAACTCATTAGTAATGCTTTATTATCATACCTCAGAATTTTTCCAGCACTAACAAGGTAGGACTTAATCACTAACAAGTAACACAAGCACTACACATACTTATAAGACGGGAATTCACTTGTGAGCACGCTTGAGTGCGGTGCGAATAGTCTACACATATTTCTATATGGAAATTATTCAATAAAATTAATTTTAAAACGACCTAACCAACCCAACCCGAATGGACTTGCAATGCAATACTCTAAATTGGCGATTGAACAGAGTGGCGTGAACTTTGTATCTATCTTCTTTTATTTAGTGTAGATTATTTGAACCGTAGGTGTAGGTAACCAAAGATTGTAGGTACTATATTGCGCTGCACCACACGCGTGCGTGTGAGCAACGTGCGACCTTGAACGATGACGAAAATTTCGATGTTTACCTACTTATTTACGCACTGCACTGCATGCATGCAAGACAATACGTGAGCTAAGTCAGTGGCGGCGCGTGCGCGGCGTCGCGTCGCTTTGATGTCTGTGCTGCTGCGCGATCACGCCACACAGTGCGCTGTCTTTCTTTGACCCGTAATAATTGCAAACGAGTGAAACAAATAAATAAAGTCCAGGAAAAAAGCTAATAGTTGGCGACCGCGACAAATAATAAAAATAAAAAATTATATAATTTTATTTTCCTTTGGGTCTGGCCCTGTTAGCGCTGAAAAAGTCAAAGGTATGTTTATTATACATATAACTAATTTTATTTGTGTATCAGTAAAATGCTAGACACAGTTTTCAGACTAACATTGAAACAATAACAGTGTATTTTTTAATACTTTTAGCAGCGAAACCCTAAATTGGTGACAAACTGAAAATAGTCTGCAAAAAACTTAATCTCGGGATATCGGTCCGTTTCAGTTGTACATGTTGAAGGCCATCCACTCCGCTCAACGCCAGTGCAAGTTCGTTGTCATGTTTGATACGTATACCTACCTACTAACATATAATAATAAAGAAAAAGTAAAAAATGTTTAGGGATCCCCATACAAGAAACATATTTTTTCAAAGTTTATTTTTATTTTGCTCTATTGTAAAAACGGGAATACATACCAGTCAAAATTGGTTTAATTATAGTGTACATACATAAATACATACATAGTGTCACGCCTGTTTCCCGGTGGTGTAGACAGAGACAACGGATTTCCACATGCCACGATCCTGACACACCTCTGCCACCTCTTCCACAACCATAATGTTCTTCATGCATGCTCATCGGTTACGGGTACTACGCACTTGACCCTTTTTGAGCACATGCCCGATCTGGTCCAGGTACGTGCGTCTAGGGCGACTGTTCCTGACTCTTCCATTCACATTTTTGCTTCATAAATTTCTTTCGTTAGTCTCCTACACAGAGCATCAAATGCGCGCGCCCGCCCCTCCTAGAGGCGCCCTGAGCGCGATTTCGCTACAACGCCGTTGAAGCCTGTGGGTGTGGCCTATGACTTACATATGTGTGTTGTGCGTGTGCATTTGTTTTGTGCGTGTGCCTAACTTGATCCTGTTTGTGTGTAGTGTCGATACTAGCACACACACACACATACGAAGCGCTAGCAGCACTGCGTGTAGATTCTGGGTTTCAAATATTATCGCTTAGGGCGCCTCTAGTAGGGGGCGCGCGCGGTAGGTATTTGATGCTCTGTGGTCTCCTATCATCCATTCTGCCAACATGACCGAACCACCGAAGCATTCCTTCCTCAATCCTTGTCACTAATCTTCTTTCAGCCCACAGCGCTCTCGCACTACACTATTTCTCAATCTATCTTTCATTGTAACTCCTCTAGTGCACACTATAAAGTAAAACAACAAATAATAAAAACTGGCCAATTACACCGTGAAAGGAGTCGGACTCACACTAGGGCGGTTTTTACTGGTGTTTTGTTGTATTTGCTTTTAGGAAGTTGATGTTTTGTTTTTTTTTTGGTGAAAAAACTGTAGTGCCCCGGTTTATTTTTGCAATCGCACTGCACTAATTTTACAGAAATAAAGTGGTTACCTGTTATAAATTGAGTTCGATATTAAAACAATTAAAAAACAAACAAATAAATAATCTACTAAATATAAATAAAATAAACAATAAGTGTCAGCCCAAAGTTCGTCACTATGAGACTAGAAACACCACACGGTGTGCGGCACGGCAATCCTTCCCTATGGAAATGCGGGCAGTGCACCCCGCTCGACAGCGATTGTTACACCTTCCACTACTGTTACTACAACCACGATATAGGTGATGAATTCACCATCAAAATGATTTATTATTGTGATCAGAAAGTTCCACACATGCAAATAGGTAGTCGTCCGTTACCCTGTCCACAGCCGCCAGTGTAGGGCCCGTTAACTCTTAACGGCGTGGAAGTAGTGCAAAATTCGAAATAATATCTTGTAACTGAAGTTTTGGTCGTGTCCAAAACGAGACCTGATTTTACCTACCGCAATTGCAGACCATATTGTGGATAGTTTCATGCTCTTTCGAATGATGCCAAAAGTGTTTATGGTTTTTTTTTTGACCAAGATCATACTATAAAATCAAACAAACTTAGAGTATTCAAAAATACAGCCTGTATATGAAAAACATAATAATTTAGAAATGAACACAGCCCTTTGAGTGCGAACAACCAGTTTAGCTGTCAACCCATAAGTGCGACACGCCATTTTGGGCAAAATAATTTTGGCCAAAATCGGGTGGGCTCTGCGTTTTTGGCGATATTTCTAGACTTTTTTCTTTTAAACGTATATGAAAAGGTTTTATTTTCCAAATGTACATTAAATTTTCTATAATTTCATTGGTAATGTGTTTAATACTATCATTATTAAACTGGTTTAAAAAAATCAAGAATTTTCGGAACGGTTTTTGCCTAGGGGGTTACCAAAATTACGATACTTTACGAATAAATCATTCCTCAGCGCCGAGAAACTATTGTAAATGAAGATTACTTACCCTTCCATCGTTTTTCACAAAGAAAACACCACAAAATCCACAAAAACCGACTAAAAACACGAGGCGCACACGTCACCGTCCGCGAACGCGAAGAGACCGACTGAAGATCGCTTGTAAAAATTATTTTGACAGGACAAGCACATAGAAGTGTGTATTTTTAGGTAGCCTACTCTTTCACGAATAACTAGACATTCGTTAGAAGAGTTAAGAAGGATGTTGCACGTTACAATAAATTATTTAGTATGACATAGACTCGCGGCCATAATGTGGCTGTTCGCACTTATCGACATTCCTCCCCGCGCCCATAATATGGCTGTTCGCACTCAAAGGGCTAATAAAACAAAAATCTGTAAGTATTTGTACCAGTTCTTGTAGAAACGGCGGCGACAGTCCTCAGACATGTGCTCAGCCCAGACAGTGAGCAGCGCTCGGAGCCCGTGCGGCGTCTCAATGTAGCCCACCACACCCACCGCCACCATCGGAGGAGTCTCCAAGATTGTGACGGCCTCCACAATCTCCTTCTTGTTGATTTCTGAAATATGAAAATATTAATTACATACCAGTTTCGAAAATGGATTATCCAAAGACTGAAATTTTTTTGCATCAGTCCGCCCTAGATAAATCAACATGATTTTTCAGGTTCTAACCGTTTATAATATTGATATAGGGTATCATCATATGCTTAACAAATTATAAATGACACGGCCGCAGTTTCAAGAATGCTATTGGCTCTATAACTGTTACAGGACATGATATGTATATGGGCACTGTAGCACCCATACTAATGTAATCCCAACGATTCCTTGAGGAATCGTTGGGATTACGAGCGAGCGTAAAGATTAAATCTGTTGCATCCCAAAGCTATAAAAATGCTAAAAAATGATAGGCCGACACACGGCATAGCTTGCTACGGAACACTAAAAAACTCACTGGATCCCGGGCGGTCAGGTTCACGAACCACATGGGTCATGCCCGCCTTGTAGCCGATGAAGGCGGTGAGATGGACAGGTTTGCTGGCGTCATCTCGCGGGAACGCCTTGACCTTACCGCGGTGACGGCGGGACCGCTTCTTGGGGTAGAACCCCATGGACCCATGTCGCGGCGCGGAGAATTTCCTATGCGACTGAAATAAAACGCATACCTTACACTTCGTTCAACTATACGAGGCAAATGACCAAAAATCTTGGTTCATAACTTCAGTCCGCCCTAGACAAATCCACACCAATTTTTTCAGGTTCTAACCGTTTGTAAAATTGATATAGGGTATCATCATGTATTTTGTTCACCATAGTACCTGAAAGATATTATAATTATAAAATATAAATAAGTCTGGTCTGGTAACCACGTTGGCTGACAATTTTACAAAACACACTGATATTGAATTTGCAAATACCAGTTGTTACGTGCCGACATTGAAACGCACTATTCAAAATGTAATATTTATTTGCCAAGACTCAAATGATTGTGTAGAAAATAAACGATGAAACTACTGCCAACCTATCAACTTACCATCTCGCTCGACACCGAAAATGGAAATGGCCGACGGACGGACCAAAGTTGCCAGAGCGGGTTTCGAAATTACCTCTAGATTAATTGAAAAAACCGTTTTCCATGTTTACCAAAATAAAAAAAAAAAATTAATACCAAAATATAAACCTCTAAATTAAAAATATAGATTTTTGAAGGAAATATGTGCGCAAAACACAGTCACGCGCAATTAAAAGTCAATAATATTTTTAAACAAACGTTTATATTAAAATTTTTCAGCATATCCTTATGTACGAAATCAATATCTGAAGCATAAATTGTTTGACTTACAAAATTCTTGAAACAGGATTCGTCGTCTTGAGTTGCCAGATGGTGGAAGTAAATTCAGCGAAATTAAGAATTTTAGTAGCCCAATTCGCTTAATTTTTTTTTTAGTAAGATAGCCCAAGTTCGCAAAAACCTTTAGAAAAACCTTCAGATTGTAAGTATAAAATATTTACCTTCAAAAAGCCTTCCGACACTTAGAAAACCTTTAGTTTTAGCGGGAAACCTCTAGATCTGGCAACGCTGGGACGGACGGACCGTGTTGCCGCTTAGGAAAAAAGAAAGTCACCAAACTATTGCCATAAAGTCACTAGAATTAAGGAAAAAATTACTTCAAAGAGGCACTAGAAGTCACTAAATATTTTTATCAGAGCTCCATTTATAATTTTTCAAAATACATTTTTTTAATAAGTTATATTAAAATAAAATGTGAAAAAATCAATTATTTATTAATTCAATGTTTATATTTATATAATAATTTCATCTTCTTCCGGCAAAGGGAAAGTTGGATGGTTCTGTAGAAGTTGTAGCGGTTGATTCTGTTTCTCTATTTACGGTTCTCGTAGTTTTCGTAATTTTTGGCAGGACTTCTGGAGATATAATAAGTGTGGCAGCTTTCTTTCACAATTTTTAGTTGGTTCCATCCATCAAAAGTATTGAATTGAGAGTTTTGGTGGCTAGTCTATTTCGTAATTTAGTTCTTCTTCTTCTTTTTTTAAATAGTGGCAACCAAACGAATAGGAAATTCGTTTATTACTGCCAGTATCCAGTGACGGAGTTGCACGGTATAAATTTGTGATTACTTTTTATAATATATAAAACAAAATAATTTTGAAAGGAACGAAGCATTTGAAGTTACTAGTTTGCATGCACAAATTCTGGAAGACACATACTTAGTTGTAAATAAGAAGATGAAAATAAATAACTAAAACATTAAACATATATTTATATATAATTAATTACAGTCTTACGTCATTACATTTTATAAATTTTAATATATATTTTATAACATGGGAATTGTTAGTATACAGTATCGTTTGTATGTTAGTAGGAAGTGGGACTTTAAACAAATGTAAAGTGGCATATAACGGAGGGGAATTAACCGCGAGGGTAATTGGACAACCAAAGATGATATGGTCCAGGGTTCCTTCGTCCAGTCCACACTCGCAGATTGATGAGTCAAGTATACGAAGTCGGGCTAGATGCACTGGAGTGCAGCAGTGTCCAATTCTCATTCGGCACAGAACTGAGGTTTCCTTTTTATTAGCCGTAATTTAGTTTTTACAATGTTCATTGTACTGAAAATTAGCAAGAACAGGCAAAGGTTTAAACAGCCAAAGCGATTTGATTAATTCGTTCAAGTTCATAGCGTCGATGATGATTTAGTAAATGATGTGATGAAGAATAGGTAAAATCTATGAGGGTATACAGCCAAGGCAATGTCTGTGCTTAAAATATCACTATATTAAAATTCACTAAAAGTCACTAGATTTTTTTAGTGACAAATTCTTTAAAAAATGTCACCAAAGACGTCAAAAACTCACTAGATCTAGTGACACAGCCACTAAAACGGCAACACTGCGGACGGACGATGACCGATCAGTGTTACCAGATGGCCATATGAATTTCCCCCCAACTTTATAAAAAATCACCCTAAAAAAAACCCAAAACAGTTTTGGCTCATTTTAGAGTGAGAAAAACAATTGGTTGTCTGTAAAGTCGGTTTACGGACGATAGTTTACGTGATGACGTCATAAAGTGGTAAGACTACTGGGAACGGTCCTAAAGTACCAGGGCAGAAGAAATTGAAAGGATGAGTGTCTCGGGGCCAATTCTCTGTCTCTCAGTGACAGTTGTCCTCCTAAGAAAGCCGAAAACTATCGAAGGGAATCCGATATTCGTTTGGTCGTTTATATGATTTCGTGGCGCAGTGGTAAGAATGTAGGATTTGTATTTTTTGACCATGGGTTCGAATCCCTCAATTTTTTTTTATTTTTTCCTCTTTTTTAAGCAATGTTACGGTGTTTAAATTTTTTTAGGGTCTTTAGTTTTTTTTATAACCACCTAAGACTTATTTTCGAAAATACAAACGTAACAAAAACGACATGCGCCGCCTCAACATTAGATTTGATGCGTAAAGAAGATGCGTCGCGTAAAATATAAAAACTCAGAGCAGCGCGAGAATTTACTTAGCGGCCCCCGACCCCTTAAAGTAAGTAAATGGAAATTATATTTGACTTTTTAAGGGTCGGGATTTTTTAAATTTGTAATTAAACTTTTTATATACAAAACAGAAATTACCCGAACTACCCATCTACCATACTCACAATCCCAGGCATGACTGGCAGATAATATCTTTAGGCTTATGTTTGAATCACTATAATATAGATGAATGAATTTGTGTGATTTTACATATGTTAAATTATTTATATTTAAAGATGTGATAATAACTAATAAAAGAAAATAACGACTATTAATTTTTGTTTATTTTATATTTAAAAAACCTAAGAAGCCAAAAAATCCACTACATCAAATATTGCAGTGCAAGTTTAGTTTACCCGAGCGAAGCCGGGTTCGCAGCTATCGTGCTTAGAAGTTTAATTCTTAAATCGCAAATGTGAATACTTTAAAAATTTCTACATAACACCATCTACATATTATCAAAGCGCATACTACAACGTTGCAACACTTACCTAACTGCGAAGCTGAAGTATTTCATTTACTATTGACGCTAGATGTCGCTCCATGAAATCTTCACCTACTGGTGACCGCATTTCGCTTCACTGGTACATGACCGATTAGCCAGGTGGTTTAAGACGTCTGGTCGGTCACAATATATTGGCGGCAGGGACCGAGGGTTCGAGGCTCGCAAAAGACGGACAAATATATTTTGTATTTCCTACTATTGTATATGCCTCTCTATCGCTTGTTACACGCTCTCGCTTGCACACACAGGTTTAGATGGAACGTGATACTTTTTCGTGAGTGCAGCCGGTGTTCATCAATTTTAAGACGTGACGTCATCACGTCAAAAAAACAAAATATTCTTTTAGATTTTATACAAACTCTCCCATGGCATCTACCATTTCTAAACAATTATTTTCACCTTCACTAGCATTTTTATCCGTTTCATTTAGCAAAATACCTACGACAGGTATCGTTTCGTTCGTTCGTAGGTATCAAGTACCTAGTAGAAAAACTAAATAGCATGAACCTAGTTACCACATCACATTATTAAAGAGTGTTCGCATTTTTTTTTTGGGTTTATCCCATTTTTTTATTTTAGTTATTTACTTTTTATTAAACCATTTAACTTTTCGGATAGGCTAAGGTGTTTTGACTATATTGCCTTGTCTTTAATTAGTTACACATTATTTATTACGTACAAAAACATTTTATTCCTCTCCTCTTCGTTCATCACGATGAATGATTTAGTAACTAGTGATGCGAATTGTGTTTGTAGTTGAATGATAGAGATACTCAAAAAACCTCCAAAATTTCCCCAATGTTTATTTCTCCCCCCGAAATTCCCCCCAACGAACCTTTGCCCCCGAAACGAGTGGCTCGGGATCAATTCTTATGTCTCTCACTGACAGTTCTCCTCCTAAGAAATTTTTATTTTCGGAAATATTCGGAAATATACAAACTGTTTTGGTAGTTTAAAAAAATAATAACCAGGGTTAATGTTGAGGCGGTGCATGTCGTTTTTGTTACAAGTTTGTATTTCCGAAAATAATTCTTAGGTGGTTATAAAAAAAACTAAAACAATTTAAACACCGTAACATTGCTTAAAAAAGAAAAAAAAAAGAAAAAAAAAATCAAAAAGATTTTGTGGGATTCGAACCCAGGTCATAAAATTACTAGTCCTATACCCTCACCGCTGAGCCACGAAATCACTTAAACGAACAAACGAATATCGAATTCCCTTGATTCGAATTCGGCTCTATGACGTCACAGCTGTCAGCGAGAGCCAACAGAATTGATCCCGAGCCACTCGTTGTTTTCTCGGTAGGAGGCTGTAACGTCATCGTCACTGTCGTTGTCGGTACGACGTTAGTGAATACTGCTCCTGATTTGCTCAAACAAATTAATAATCTGTGTAAAAAAAAGTTAGTGCTTACTACAAAGAGACACTCGTCAGCGCATCACTCAGTTCACCGGTCCGCCATCTGACAGCTCAGGCGGCTCCTGCGGATCCTGCAGAAACTCCTTTCGGAAATACTCGGCTCGAAGGAGTGTGGTATCCGTCCGTATTCATGAGTGAGCGTTTGGTGGTTAAAAAAAAAACATGTTGACATAACAATGTTGAGGCGGCTTATGTCGTTTTTGTTACGTTTGTATTTTCGAAAATAAAGCTTTCTTAGGTGGTTATAAAAAAAACCATTTAACACCATAGCATTGCTTAAAAAAACAAAACAAAACAAATTTTGACAAAAGGGACACGAACCCATGGTCGAGATCGAAAAAATTAAGACCCTACACTCTTACCACTGAGCCAACAGATTACATAAACGACCAAACGAATATCGGATTCAGTTGGTTCGTTTTCGAGCTACATAGAGCTTTCGAGCCGAGTCAACCCGAGCCGTAGAATCTAGGAGCGCACGAGCCACTAGAGCTGTCAGGTGTCAAACCCCTCAGTCAGTTCACCTTCAAAGAGGATATATATTGGCGCAATAAGTCGAACGTATATCGGCTAATCGCCAGAAATAAAAAGAAGAAGAAGAAGAACTCACCTTGGTCCTTTGCTCCTTTGCCTTGGTCGGTCTATATGTCATGTCATGTCATATTTAGGATTGATTGATTTTATTCTCATATTCTCTGATACTACGAACGAATGTATACTCGAACCCCTTATCATACAAAAGGTACCTACATCAGTAATTTGTGTGGATAATTGGGTGGGTGAAAATGTCGGCTCCTATGGAACGTATTCAGGTGCTGGATACAATTGAGAAAGACATCATAACCTGTCTGCACTGCGCCGGTGAGTACTCCATCCACACCATAACCACAGAATAGAAAAGAGTACTGGCGTACAGAAGCTTCTCTGTACAAATACTCACAAAGAAATAGCTACTCTGCGACGACGAGATAAAGTACAAATTGACTCGCACAGAGCTGCATGCCTAACCACGATAACCTACATTTCGCTTCTCTTTCTGTCGCGTAACTCTATCTCGAAAGCGCGTCGTTCAGCGCGTGTAAGGGCTGTGCTTTGGGCTGTCTTATTGTGAGGAATAAAATGAAGATGATACCTACCAACATTTATCGTTCTAGCTACCAACGATACGATATTTAGCTACGGTAAATTCATGCGAACAAATTCATGCATGCGTTAGCGTCACAATTAGTTTCTCACATGGAAGCGTGCAACCTTCCAGTGATAGTTTTGTTTGATCAATAAATTGATCATCTACAATGTACCTACCTATTATCTTTATACAAATTAGGCCATACACACCACACTGTTCGGCGTCATCTAACTATGTTATTGGGTAAGGCCGCCGAAATTAACACCTATATCACAAAAGTAACACAGAAACTTTTGTGATACAGTCACACAAATGTAACACTAAAGTAATAAATTTTTATATAAAGCTTGTTTCACAATGCTAATTACACGAACAAAAGAGGAGCACTGACATGGCACCTAGTTCACCAGGATGTTATGGGCTGACATCACCGCGGATGTTGTAGGCGATGTAGCCAGTAGCCAACCATTTGTGTTTTATTTGTTTGTATGTTTATTATTTGCTTGTGTGTTCGTATCTAATGCGATGCGCTCTTAAACCGTTCATCCGATTACGATAAAACTTTCAGTTTATTGTTTACACTTGCGCGAAGGTTATAGGCATAGTACGGGGACGGGGACTTGCGCCAGTTTATTGCTTACACTTGAGCGAAGGTTATAGGCATAGTACGGGAACGGGGACAGGGGATGGTGACGGGAGGGGGGGGGGGGGAGCGGGGAGTACGGAGACGGTGACGACAGGGAGTACGGGGGCGGGGGCGGGGAGTACGGACGGAGACGGGGAGTACGGGGACGGACAGGGGCGGAACGGTACTATAAAATTGTTGTCAGCCTTGGTAACTTAGTGATACGGTCGGTCGACTATTGTTAAGCAACCCTGAGCGCGGTCAGTACTTGGATGGAGGACCGCTCGACCGTTGGAGGCTGACCGTTGTTCGAATTCCACGCTAAACAGTAGGTAATGTTGTAGGTGATGTAGCCAACCGTGTCGGTTTCCATAAAAAAATAGCTATGAGAGGGCAATAAAAAAGTTTTTAAAAGTTCTACTTACTTTTAATTATCTACAATGAAAAAATTAAAACAAACTTAAAATTAATCCTCAGTTCCTTTCTATTATGCATGAGGCTTTACATTTGCTTTATTGTTACTTAACACGAACACACGTGTGACGATATCACTAAAGTATCACAAGCGTCACAAAAAAGCAATATTTGCACAACTATTTTCGGTTATAATTGTTTAATTTTGTCGAACTAGACGCTAACACAAGTTTTTATGTGCATTATAAACAGCAATGCATGCAAAGAAGTTACAATCAACGTAAAAAACTGTCAGTTGCCTGAGAAATGTCGAAAAATCTACGAGCACCTCACTGTCTGAAGCACTGACGAAAACTGAACTGCCACTTTGACACTTAACAACACGTCGAAACTAAATGTCTGGCTTTTTCTTTTTAATTTATTCCGCTATTCTGTGTTGCTACAAACAAAACCGCATTTTACCTTGGTTTACTTTAATAAAGTAGGGGTAAAAATTCGTCACACTAAAAAACGTAACACAAAAGTAAAAACTAGGTATGTCATATTTTCAAAATAGAATTAACGCATGTATAATCAGTATTTTAGCAAGTGATTACTCGTGAAAGACGGCGCTTATTCCAAACTTTATAATGTTTCAACCTGTAATTAGTCAAACATAAGAAATAACATGTAATCTCATCGAAAGTTATGGTCCCAAAAAAAAAACACCGTATTTTTGCCCAAAATTAAGGGTCACATATTTTTTTTTTCGCATAATAATGCTAGTTATTTTCAGTTTACAATTTGCAACAGCAAGCTAATTAATTACTTTATTAACTTCAATTATAGAAAAACACAAAACCTATAAATTTTTGGAGAAATTTACTTGGACATGTGGAATTTTTTTTGTTCTGACAGCAGGTGTTTCGGCGGCCTTACCCTATTGGCAATATGATAATATTATTTTAAATCTATGACCTCCTACTAATATAAATAAATAAATAAATAACTAGAAATAAATCAAAATGCTACTAAACAAAACAATCACCTTTCTTCGTACTAGCACAGAATACCTAATAGTACTGGCGTACACTTACTATGCGGTCGGGCGACTGTATGCGTCTGACAAACAGACTGACCGGCCGCCCCGCCGGCCGGCTCGATCGCCCGCACGCCCCTGAGAGTTTGGCCTCCCGAGGCGGTCGCGCCGAGTAGGCTAATAAATCGGTAGGTACAGCGGAGTCGGACACCCCTGCCATAACATTACTACTCCATTATCCACACACAGAGTACATTATAAGGTAGGAGGGAGGATAGATAGAGCACGATGTATGAAAGGAACGGTGGCCGAACTCTATGCGGTTTACAGACTGAAGCAAAAAGACGACACTTTAGTACCCCCTCCACCGGGTTACATAAGACGAAAGGTCATTTTTTTTTTATTGCTACCGAACTGGGTGGCTGTGTCCGAGGTCGCAACCTCAGGCGCAGCCAATTTCACCCTCGAGGGGGTGCCAGTCCGGCTTGGAGGTGGACTAATGTTGCTGGGGAAAGGCTATTAACCCGCGATTTGAAGATCCGTGGATTGTAGGAGTAGGGGAAGATATTCCCTGGGAGCCCGTTCCACACCTTTGCAGTGCGGCACAAGAACGATTTAGAGAATCGTGCAGTTCGAAGAACTCTTCTGTCGACTACAAAGGGGTGTTCCGCGAGAGTATGGCGGGTTTGGCGAAGGCGAACAGGAGGAGGAGGGATAGGGGAAGCAAGTTCGTCAGAGCAGCGGCCATAGTAGTACCGATAAAACAGGCTCAATGACCCAACGATACGTCTGTGCTTTAGAGGTTGAACTTACAGGGATCCACCAGCTCCAAAACCCAAAGAACCTGCTCTAGCATTTGATGCTGATTCACCGACGATGGAAGAGCTGGAATACCACATAAAAAGGAAACCAAATAGTTCCGCCCCGGGACCCGATGGCATACCATACATCATATACAAAAAATGTCCATCAGTGCGGAAACACATGTTGAACATCTACAAAAGAATTTGGACGAACAGAGAAGTGCCAGACTGTCTTGGTAAAGCCGTGTTTGTTCTTCTACCAAAAAAGAAAGAAGTTACTGATCCCAAGGATATTAGACCTATAGCCCTTACGAACACAATTTCGAAAATATTCTTCTCCATTATACAGGCCAGACTACTCAAACACATGTGTACCAACGACTACTTACCGAAGAAGTACCAGAAAGGTTTTCTCCCAAGAGTTGCAGGATGTCTCGAACATAATTCTTTGCTGACTGAATGTCTTAGAGATGCAAGGAAGAATGAGAGACAATTAACTGCCACGTGGTTAGACTTTGAAAACGCCTTCGGTTCGGTGCGCCATGAGTTACTATTAAAGGCGCTAGAGTGGTATAATGTGCCACCTCTGATCTGTAATATAATAGCCTCCTACTACAAAAAACTTTCCTTTGTAATACAAGTAAAAGGCGAAACGGAGAAGATACCGGAAATTCGTTACGGCATAGGACTTTTCCAGGGTTGCTGCCTCTCTCCTGTTACATTTAACATTGTTATCAACATTCTAATTGATACGCTTGTCGTAAAAGAAAACAAATGGGGATACAGGTTCAAATATGGAGACACATATATGGCGGCCATCCTGGCATTTGCGGATGATATTACGCTGTTAACCCGCAATCCAAAACAAAATCAGGCGCTTCTTAAGGTGGTAGATGACTATTGTGAATGGACTAAAGGGATGAAGATAAAACCAGCGAAGTGCTACTGTTTGAGCTTAACCAGGAAAGGTTCAAAGTTTACCTCGAGCAATCCAGGTCTGACAGTAGCCGGAAAACCAATCGCAACCGTGGCTGATGAAGCTCCTTTTAAATTCTTGGGAAAAAGGATCACCAGCAGAGGAAAGGAGCATCCTACTGATGATATTGTCCAACTTTTCGAAGAGAGCCTCCGCCAAACTGACAATCTTCCCCTCCTGGGTACACAAAAGGCATGGATTTACGATAACTACCTGACATCAAAACTTTCATGGCCATTTCTCGTCTACGACTTCACAAAGCAAAACCTGACTAAATTAGACTCGTATGTGACCAGATTCCTGAAATCATGGTTTGGACTGGCTCACCCGGCTGACTCGTCAACGCTATACAGATCTCACAATAACTTTGGACTGAACATTAAGAAACCGTCGATATTTTATCAAAAGGCGAGAATAGCCAAACGATGTATACTCAAAGATTCCAATGATAGCGCTATACAAGCCTTACCCAACACATCACTATCAGATGAACTGGAATCGAGACTCGACTTCTACAAATCATTCCAAGTTGGTACACGCACCAATAGATCTGGATTGGGCATAGAAACAGCAAAGTCTGATAAAGAAATACTGAAAGGTTTTGCTCAGGAGGACATGGAACAAGGCTTCAAACTTTTCGCCTTAAACCTAGAAATGCAGAATGATTGGCTAACAGTGGGTGACTTCTGCATCCCTCCTGCATTGAAGTGGAAATCCATAATATACAACTGGTCCCCTGAGCTGCTTAAGTTCTACTTAAATGCATTCCAGCTTACTCTCCCCGACCCGAGTAACCTAGTTAGATGGGGGAAATCTACAAATAGACTATGCCCGTCATGTAAGGAGTTCGTAGGCACGGCCAAACATTTGTTATGCGGATGCAAAATACTACTTGAGCGAGGCCAGTATTCCTACCGTCATGATAAAGTCCTCCAAATCATCAGAGAGGCCATCAACCTGTCAATTGCACGGACCAGGAAAGGGCAAACCAGTAGCGGCTTCCAGAAGGTCAACTTTGTGAAACCTGGAGCCAATAAGCTGCCCAAAGATAGGACTAAACCTTCTTCAATTTTGGGAGCAGCAAAGGATTGGGAATTGTTGATGGACACACATGAGAAGCATTACCAAATGCCTTCGGAAATCTGTACCACAGCATTAAGGCCGGATATACTCATATTCTCAAAAGCGACAAAGCATGTAGTACTTGTTGAACTTACAGTTCCATGGGAAAGTAACATACCGAAGGACCACAACATCAAGCTTAACAAGTACTGCAACTTAGTAGACCGGATTGTGAGAAACGGATTCAAGACTGATCTCTTCGCTGTGGAAGTCGGAGCAAGAGGACTACCAGCGAAGTCGCTCTACAGTCTCTTCAAGAATCTAGGGCTCCCAAGATCGACGCTAAGCTCATATATGGAGAGAGCTTCGAAAACGTCACTGGAAGCATCCTACAGAATATGGATAGGTAGAGAGAGGGAGGTCGAGAGCGGGACTGGTGGTTTCCCCGCGTCCTAGTCAACGCAGACTAGCTGACGAGGGCTTGACGCGAGCCGAAACGTGAAGCATGCGCGGGAAACTTAGAGTGGCCACTCGCTAGTCCCGGCCTCGATTAATACCCTCCTCTACTGCCGATGGGCCCGGATATGTTCGGTGAAGCCATCGTAAGCTTAGATCCACACCTCCTTCCTTTGTCAGTACAGAGTCACCAATGAGGCGAATGGCTCGTCGCTGAATAGAATCCAAGGCTGAAAGAAGGTGCTCAGGGGAACCCTCCCAAAGATGACTGCAATATTCCATCACCGGTCTTACTTGTGCTTTGTAGAGTGTAAGCAGTTGGACCGGCGTGAAAAATCGCCGACAACGGTAAAGGATCCCTAATTTTCGAGACGCTAGTTTCGCCTTGGACTCTATGAACGATCGAAACCCAACGTCCCTGGACACCTCCATACCCAGGACGCCCAGACTACCATCGTTGGGGACTTGGCTGCCCTGAAAAGTGGCTTGGAGAGGAAACGGATCAGCCTTAGTAGAGAAGGCACAAGCTTGCGTCTTGGCTACGTTGAAGTTGACCTAGTTCTTCTTCCCCCAAGAGGATACTTTTTCGAGAACCTGGTCAACCTGAGCAACAGTTTCGCGTCTCGCGTTTGCTGCTGAGGCTTCTCTACCCTTCCAGTCCTTGATGAACCCTTCGTGCACCGTGCTGTCGTCCGCGTTACAATGTATTTCGCCGAGCGAGAGCATATCGTTGATGAACAATAAGAACAGCGTAGGCGACAGCACGGATCTTTGTGGAACACCAGCATTGATTGAGTAGTCGGCCGAGCAGGCACCATCTAGGGTGACAAAGATCGACCGACCACTTAAAAAGCTGGAGATCCAAGTGCACAGTTTTGTAGGGACACCGTAGGCCGGAAGCTTGCTTAAGAGTCCCCGGTGCCAGACGCGATCGAATGCTTTGGATATGTCCAGAGCGACCGCCAGCGATTCCCCAAAACCATCGAGCCTTTCAGCCCATAAATGCGTGACGTACGCTAGAAGATCTCCAGTCGACCTTTGCTTGCGAAAGCCGTATTGTTTGTCGTCGATGTCATGATCGGTATGTAAAATTGTTTTTGCTCGTGCTCGCTTTCATTCATGTTCATATCTTGACGCCGGTAACGTGTCTGAATGCCCCGAAAAAGTGTCTACATGTAGCTTTTTCGGGTGCAATAAGAAATCCAACACGTCAAGCAAACACAAGGACGGAGTTACCTTCCACCTGTTAGTACATTTTATTTTAAATTGTTATGATTTTCTAAGTTTAATTGTTAAGAACGTTAAATGATTCGATGGCGCGTCCGCCATTGTTGCCGTGTGATCCACCCGCGACGCTCGCTTGCGAACGAACGAACCACACGGGCGAATGTGCGGGCAGTCGGTGGCAAGGTTGGATGCGAGGTCACTAAAAATAATCGTACGCGAAGTCGAAAATGATGGTATTTAGGGCAAAATTATCGGACGCATTTGACGGAGAATTTGGAAGCATTATGAACGTACATCATACGATCGTTATAAATTATCGTACAAGTACGATAATAATCGTACAAATTCCAAGCCTGGTCAGCAACAGGCGATTGCAGCGCGCGCGTGGTAGCCGCTGTAACTACAAGGTGCCGTCAGTTTTTGCTTCACGTTTTCTAACTCAGTTCGGCCACCGTTCCTTTCCTACATCGTGAGATTAGACTATGAGAAAGCATTTGATCGAGTACCAATAAAACGGCTAGTTAATAAAAAACTAGAGCATTTCGGCTTTCGTGGCAAACTGTTGTTGTGGATTGAAGATTTCTTGACAAATAGACAATTTCGTGTGCGTGTTGTTGATGAGCTCTCGGAACCCCGTCCCGTCCTAAGCGGAGTTCCTCAAGGATCAGTCCTTGGGCCTGCAGCATTCGGGATCTTCCTCACCGACTTGAAAGCGATTATCAACCTTGATTTCATGCTCTTCGCGGATGATACAAAATTCTTTGCCAACCCCGCGATCAGTCATCAAAAAATTCAAGATAACCTCAATCACATTGTCCAATGGACAAAACACTGGCTCTTATCACTCAACGCCGGGAAGTGCTCCGTATTGCACGTGGGTCCTAGAAATCCTCACGTACATTACACCATAGACGGAACACCAGTGACTCCAGTGAACTCACAAAAGGATCTCGGTATTATCTTAACTAACAACCTCAAATGGGAAACACACATATCGAAATCGTGAAAAGGGCAAACTCTCTCCTCTACATGATAAGGAAAGCTTTCTCCTACATAACCATTCATTTGTTCCTCAAGTTGTATAAAACGTATGTACGCCCACTCCTCGAATACGGCTACCAAATCTGGAGCCCGGCTACTTTCAAAAAGATATTTTCCTACTAGAGAGAGTACAGAAGCGGGCAACAAAGATGGTGGCAAATAAGAAACGTGTCATACGAGAACCGCCTAGAGGCGTTGGGCCTCACCACACTGGAAGAACGAAGGCACAGAGGTGATCTCATCGAAACTTACAAAATTTTATCAGAACGGTATGATGTGGCAGATATCAAACTAATGAACACAATGAATACGAACACTACGTGGACACTCATTAAAACTAAACCGAACCTCAAGAAATCAAATCCAAGAAAACACTTTATTGCCAACCGGGTAGTTGACTCGTGGAACAGACTCCCAGAGGAAGTGATAGTGCTACTTCAGTGAACAGTTTCAAAAACAGACTTGACATCTATATAAAAAATCACAAACTTTAGAAGAACGAAACAAAAAATTAAACAAAAACAAAACAAAACAACAAACAAGTGCACCACCAATTTACCAACTTTGATGTACTGCCGTCGTTACGAAGAATGCAGTAACTCGCTCGCTCGCAGTAATGCTCCAACTTAGTTTCGAGAAAAACGCGCGCAAAGTTTTTTTGCTTTCTCTAAACTCTCGTGAACATTTTGTATGATTTTTTATTTTTGTATCAAAGAATGTGCAATTAGAATTTATATGTTGTTGTTGTTGTTGTTGTTTGCTGCCCAGCCTCTTGGGAAGACGGGTGGGCCATTCTCCGCACTGAGACCTCAAGACGGTCCGTTGTATATTAAGTACGGCACGACCGAAGGGAAGCACTGACGTGGCACCAAGTTCACCCGGTGTTATGGGCTGACATCACGGATGTTGTAGGTGATGTAGCCAAGCGTGTCAGTTTCCATAAAAAAAAAAAAAAAAAAAAAAGTATATTCTGAAGTTATAGTACTTTTCAATATTTAATTAAAAGTCATAATGCGTTTTAGTGTAGGTTTATATTTATCGGTAATACAATCATGCTAAGCTTCTGTGCAGTAAGTAGCACACTTTTTATTATTATTATTGTTGTAGTATACACTAGCAGCTTTAAGCTGATGCGTGTACTTTGTATGTTGAGTGCACTTGATTCTCACTTGTATTTGTTTTTTGTTTTATTTCATAAGTTAAGTAATTTTTTTTTTTTTTTTTTTTAATTTTTTTTTTTTTTTTTAACTTAGTTGCCTTTAGTGTTTTTATTTATTTATTATTATAATTATTATTTTTTTTTTTTTTTTCATATTTATAAAATGTTTGTCCAACTGGTTTTTAAAACCGTTCACTGAGATTGCACTTATCACTTCTTGGGGCAATTTATTCCAGGAGTCCACTACTCGGTTCGAAAGAAAGTGCTTACTAGGGTTTGAATTGAAACTAGTTTGGTTGAGCTTTAGCGAATGACCACGAAGTCTCGTATTAGTGTTCATTGTGTACACCGATTTAAGTTTGGGCACGTCATAATGAGCATTTAATATTTTAAAGGTTTCGATGAGGTCTCCTCTTTCTCTTCGCTCCTCAAGTGTGGTCAGGCCGAGCGCTTCAATGCGATTTTCATAGGATCTATTTCTCAGGGCTGGTACCATCTTGGTAGCCCGGCGTTGCACTCTCTCCAGGAGGTCAATGTCCTTCCTGAAATACGGACTCCAAATCTGGTAAGCGTACTCCAGGAGGGGACGGACGTATGTTTTATAGAGCCTGAGAAACAGGTCTGAACTGATGTAGGAGAACGCCTTCCTTATCAAGTAGAGCAACGAGTTCGCTCTCTTGACAACTCCCACTATGTGTGTTTCCCACTTCAAGTCCTCCGAAATGGTCACTCCGAGATCCCGCTGTGATGTTACTGGCTGCACCATGTTTCCATCAATGAAATATTGCCGGTGTGGGTCGTGGGATTTTGTGGCATTGAGCGATAGTAACCATGTTTTCGTCCATCCAAATATTCTATCAAGTGTGTCCTGAATTTCATGGTGGGCAACTATTGGATCAGCAAAAAACTTGGTATCGTCGGCAAAGAGTGAGAAGGAGGCTTCTATTATTGCGCCCAAGTCAGTCAAGAATATTCCAAAGGCGACCGGGCCGATAACTGATCCTTGCGGCACGCCGCTCAGCACATGGTGGGACTCAGAAATATCTTCACCCACTCGCACCCGAAATAGTCTGTTGCTAAGAAAATCCTGGAACCACATTAAAAGCCGTCCACGGAAACCAAAGTGCTCTAATTTGTGTAGTAGGCGTTTTATGGGAACTCTATCAAAAGCTTTCTCATAGTCCAAGTAAATGATGTCCGTGGGTCGTCTCTCGTTCCAATCACGCGTCCATTTGTCCACACACTCCAGCAAGTTGGTGACTGTTGATCGTCTTGGGACAAATCCATGCTGTTCCGAAAGGATTACATTTTCCTGAGCTAGGAATGCTCTTATTTTGGAAATGATTATTTTCTCCACTTACTGCAGTTAAGTGTAGGAAATATAGTTACTGCAATGATGCATAGTTTGTTCTATATTTATACAACTTAATGAACTAATCAAGAGCGCAGTAAGTATTAACGTTACTGCATTCAAGAATAGATTTTTTCCTGTGAGCTCATTTGAAATTCATACTAATAATGTTTAAATAATTCTACATCAGTAGGAATGCTTGTAAAGGAAGGAAGGTATGGAACTAAGGCCCATCGGCAGTAGAGGAGGGTGTTAATCGAGGTCGGGACTAGCGAGTAGCCACTCTAAATTTCCCGCGCATGCTTCACGTTTCGGCTCGCATCAAGCCCTCGTCAGCTAGTCTGCGTTGACTAGGACGCGGGGAACCACCAGTCCCGCTCTCGACCTCCCTCTCTCTACCTATCCATATTCTGTAGGATGCTTCCAGTGACGTTTTCGAAACTCTCTTCATAATATATGAGCTTAGCGTCGATCTTGGCAGCCCTAGATTCTTGAAGAGAATGTAGAGCGACTTCGCTTGTAGTCCTCTTGCTCCGACTTCCACAGCGAAGAGGTCAGTCTTGAATCCGTTTGTCACAATCCAGTCTACTAAGTTGCAGTAGTTGTTAAGTTTGATGTTGTGGTCCTTCGGTATGTTACTTTCCCATAGAACTGTAAGTTCAACAAGTACTACATGCTTTGTCACTTTTGAGAATATATAAGATATCCGGTCTTAAAGCTGTGGTACAGATTTCCGAAGGCATTTGGTAATGCTTCTCATGTGTGTCCATCAACAATTCCCAATCCTTTGCTGCTCCCAAAATTGAAGAAGGTTTAGTCCTATCTTTGGGCAGCTTTTTGGCTCCAGGTTTCACAAAGTTGACCTTCTGGAAGCCGCTACTGGTTTGCCCTATCCTGGTCCGTGCAATTGACAGGTTGATGGCCTCTCTGATGATTTGGAGGACTTTATCATGACGGTAGGAATGCTGGCCTCGCTCAAGTAGTATTTTGCATCCGTATAACACATTTTTGGCCGTGCCTACGGACGGGAATAGTCTATTTGTAGTTTTCCCCTATCTAACTAGGTTACCATCTAACCAGGTCGGGGAGAGTAAGCTGGAATGCATTTAGGTAGAAATTAAGCAGCTCAGGGGACCAGTTGTATATTATGGATTTCCACATCAATGCAGGAGGGATGCAGAAGTCGCCCACTGTTAGCCAATCATTCTGCATTTCTAGATTTAAGGCGTGAAGTTTGAAACCTTTTTCTATGTCCTCCTGAGCAAAACCTTTCAGTATTTCTTTATCAGACTTTGCTGTTTCTATGCCCAGTCCAGATCTATTGGTGAGTGTACCAACTTGGTATGATTTGTAGAAGTCGAGTCTCGATTCTAGTTCATCTGATAGCGATGGAGTCTTTGAGAATACATCGTTTGGCTATACTCGCCTTTTGATAAAATATCGACGGTTTCTTAATTTTCAGTCCAAAGTTATTGTGATATCTGTACAGCGTTGACGAGTCAGTCGGGTGAGCCAGCCAAACCATGACTTCAGTAATCTGGTCACATAAGAGTCTAATTTAGTCAGGTTTTCCTTTGTGAAGTCGTAGACGAGAAATGGCCATGAAAGTTTTGATGTCAGATAGTTATCGTAAATCCATGCCTTTTGAAGTTGTAGAAAGTTTTCTCCTCTTTCTGTTCATTCACACTGGCACTTGTATATTTGCTTGCGCACGCGCTGCCGCTAACACTGTATTAGGACACCGAATATAATTCCTTAACTACATCGCAATAACTGTCGCATTTACTGCACTGAAGTTTTGTGGTTAATAAAAACTTTTGCACACTTTAACTACACTACAAAGCAATAACTCTTATTACTGTCCTTAAAGCTACTACACCATCTAATTATCTTTATACAATACACTTATTTCACTGCAGTAACTCGTATTACTGCGCTTAAAGCTAGTTTACTATAAAATTATCTTAATTAAACACACTTATCTACAATGCAGCAAATTTGGTTACTGCATTATTTGATAGTGTAAATTTTTTAACACTAGCATTATTTTATGCGTTAGCCAGTTTTACCTGCAGTATGTATATTTGCTGCATTGTTGGATAGTAATTTGCATGTTAAATATTCATTGTATCATAAATATAATGCAGTAATACTTCCAACATACTGCACTGAAGAATAGTAAAACACACTTACTGTAGTTAAGTTAAGCAATTTAAGTTTTAATTCCTACTTACTGCACTTCTTACTGTCAAATTTGGCGGGATGCGTATTTTTAAAAAATATATTGAATATACAGAAAGATTCGGCTTTTCACCAGGATTCCGAATATGTATTCAACTCAATATCGTAAAAAACCTCACTTACTGCACTCTTCATAACGACGGCAGTGTAGTCGCATCAGCTTTAAGCTGCTAGTGTATCTAACCAATACCTTATAATAATAATAATTAGCCACTTGCTTGGATCAATGGTTAGATGCAGAAGGTCTTGCTCGACACCGCTCGAATTGTCCGGAGGTTTCTCTCTCTCGGGTCCGACCATCGGTAGCCTGGGTTCGCCCCGCCGCCGGTGGTGGAAGCTCCATTTATTTTATAATAATTGTATATATAATTTTTGTATATTTTAGGTAATAGTTTATTATATGTAAGATTATTGTAAATATATTTGTGAATAAAATAATAATAATAATTAGCCAGCAAGAATGAAGAAGAATCAACAATTTATAGTTTAAAATCAAAAGGAATAGATGCTCTATTCCTTTCCTTCTTCGACTGTTAAAGACAACCAATTTTAAGCAAAATACAAAACACGGAAACAGATAAATCAGCTATATCACCAAAGACATCTGAATGTGAATGAAACTGCTGCTGCAGGCATTATTAATTTTGTATGTATAGATTTAATTGTTTTTGTTTAATATGAATTATGAGGGACATGTAGTAATTTATCTGTAGAAGGCAGAAACTAATACAAACAACATTACCTCACTCAATTCACCAGCCGTCTATGGCCACAGAGTAAATAATCACTAAGTTTGTTGTTGTTGTTGTTGTTTGCTGCCCAGCCTCTTGGGAAGGCGGGTGGGCCATTCTCCGCACTGAGACCTCAAGACGGTCCGTTGTACGTTGGCGCTCGGGTGGTGTTACTCCAGCCACCCGAGCTCTTTCATGAAGTGGAGCACTCTTCTTGGACGCTTCCACACTCCATGGGCAGTTCCCACGTTCCCAAGAAACTGCAGTCGTACTTCTGCCACCACCGGGCACTTCAGGAGCACGTGGGTGGCTGATTCGTCCTCCGCCATGCAGCCTCTGCACAGGGGACTGTCGGTGACACCTATTGTAAACAAGTGTCTGTTGAGTGGGCAATGACCCGTAAGAAGTCCTACCGCCATACGCAGTTGACCTCTGTGGAACTTTAGCAGGCATTTCCTGAGTCTCAGGTCTGGTTTGGGAATGGCTTCCCGGGATTGCCTGCAGTCCCTGGTGTTGGCCCAAAGATTTTCATGTTTAGATTTTGTAAGTTGATGTAGCCAATATTTGAACTGGCTGATTGGTAAGGGTACATACGGTTCTGGGCCTTCTGTACTCCAGCTGGAGCCCCGTTTAGCCAGCTCGTCCGCCGCATCGTTCCCGTAGGAGCCGCTGTGCCCCCTGATCCACTGTAGGGTTACCTTGTTGTTTACCGCTATACCCTCTAGTGCCTGGTGGCACTGGAGTATCAGTCCGGAGTTGATTGTCACGGTGTTTAGGGCTTGTAGCACCGATGCGCTGTCTGACAGTACTCTGATCTGGTAACCAGTGATTTCTCTGCTGCGTACTGCCGCTGCTGCCTCTATTATTCCGATGCACTCAGCCTGGAAGATTGAGTTGTGAATACCTAGAGTGATTGTCTTATGTATGTTTAGGTCAAGTGAGAAAGCTGCTGCCCCTGTTCCCGACCCTGTTTTTGACCCATCGGTGTATATTCTTACCTCGGACCCCGAATAGTCCTTAGGTTCCTCAGCTAGTTCTACATAGTAGTGTTTGTCAAACACGTGTGTTTTCCTGATTCTATCACACGGTGCCTCTATCAGGGGATGTTTTTTTATGATTTCCTGAAGTATGGTCGTGTGTGGTGTTTGTGTACTAGCCCTCCACAGTCCTAGGACGTTCAGCCTAATTGCTGCGGCTGCCGCCTCTTGTTGTATGAAAAGTTCAAGAGGCGGAAGGCACAGCATGGCTTCCATCGCTGCTGTGGGTGTTGTGCGCATGCACCCTGTGGTCGCAACGCACGCTAGACGCTGGAAACTTTGAAGTTTGTTAATAACTGTGCTGAGTTTGGTCCTGGGCCACCATACTACTGCACCATAAGTTACCATAGGTCTTATTATAGCTGAGTATAGCCACAGCGTAATGTTAGGGTTGAGTCCCCATGTCTTACCTATGAGTCTGCGACATTGCCAAAAGGCTATACGAGCTTTATTTATTTTAAGATTAAGATGTTTGGCCCAGTTTAGCTTACTGTCAAGTGTGATGCCCAGGTATTTGACTTCTGTTGCCAGGGGTATTGGGGTGCTGAAGAGTTTTGGCAGTATTAAATCGCCTAACTTCCGTTTGTGTGTAAAGAGAACTAGTTCAGTCTTATCGGGATTGACGTTGAGCGAGAACTCTTTGCACCATCGTTCTATGATTTTGAAGGCATCTTGCATCAAACTGCATTGGGTGCTTTCGAATTTGCCGTCAATCAGCACAGTCAGGTCGTCTGCATATCCTACCGTGTAGTGCCCTGCTGTGTTTAGACGTCTGATGAGGTCATCCACCACAAGATTCCACAGGAGTGGTGATAGGACTCCTCCTTGAGGGCATCCTTTGGCTACGATGCCTCTAGTTGTGCTGTTTATAGTGAACTGGATGGCTCTATATTCTAGCATGTTGCCTATCCAGCTGCATAGGGTGGAGTCTACTCCCTGCCTGGTCAATGCTCTATTAATGCTCTCAAAGGTGGTCTTGTCAAAGGCCCCTTCTATGTCTATGAAGGCACCTAGGGTTGATGCCTTTGAGCTCATGGCGTACTCAATTTTGGAGACTACACTGTGTAATGCGGTCTCTGTGGATTTACCTGTCGTGTATGCATGTTGATGTGGGTGAATTGGGTGTTCGACTATAGTTGTACCCCTAATCTCCCTATCCACGAGTCTTTCCAGGGTTTTTAAAAGAAAGGATGTCAGACTAATTGGTCTAAATGATTTTGCGCTAGTGTGGTCCTCTCTTCCGGGCTTGGGAATGAAGACTACTTTAACCTCCCTCCAAATCATTGGGACATATTTGTGAGCAAGACTGGCTCTGAATATGTCTATGAGGAAGGGTGTTAGGGTTTCACCCGACCATTGCAGGAGTCCCGGGAAGATGTTGTCTATTCCTGCGGATTTGAATGGGGAGAAGCTGTTTATGGCCCATGTTAGTTTGTTTTTTGTCACTACTTTGTCAGCTGTAGTCCAGTCCGAATCTGTAGGATCAGTGTGTTGTTGTGTAACCCAGTTGACGTGGTTCATAATTTGTGAACCTGGAAAGTGAGTATTGAGCAAAAGTTCACTAGTCTCTGCGTCATTCTGGGTGAAGGTGTTGTCAGGTTTCTTTAGGTGCCCCAAGGCCCTGTCCGGTTCTCTGGAGAGGACCTTCTTGAGCCTGGCTGCTTCTGTTGTGGATTCGATACCACTGCAGAAGTTCCTCCATGATTTTCTTTTTTCCTCCCGAATGCTATGCTTATATTGGGCTAGAGTCTCTTTATAAGAGTCCCAGTCACTCTCTACTCGAGTGTTCTTTGCCCTGTTAAAAAGTTTCCTTACCCTTTTCCGAAAACTTTCGAGTTTAGGGCACCACCAGCTACTTTTGTTTTGTTTGTACTTTGAGGGATCGCTGAGTGGACAGGAATCATGATAGTTGTTTGTTAGACACGAGTTGATGGTGTTTACCCAGGACTCGATTTCCCCTGTTGTGTTTATGTTACCAGGCGTATGCATAGTACTTAGACAGTTACGTACCTTTTCCTGGAAAAGCGACTTGTCGGTTTTCCTGGGGTTCCGTTTGGGTTCTGGTCGCCGGAGATTTCCCTGCAGCTTGGCTTGTATCCATCTGTGGTCTGAACACGAGGCTTCCTTGGAGACGTGCCAGTCAGATAGGGAGCTGGCTATCGTGCTGGATGCTAGTGTCAAATCTATGATGGTTTGGTAGCGCGAGGAGACAAACGTGGGTTCGTTACCTCTGTTAATGATTACAAGGTTAGTACTGAGGAGAAAGTCTACAAAGTCCTCACCCCTCTTGTTGTTTGTCCTGCTGCCCCAGAGCAGATGATGGGCGTTGGAGTCCACCATGATAATTACCGGTTGGTTGTTGTCTTCGCTGGAGCGGACGAGGTCCTCCAGTGGTCTAGTTGGAGCCTCCTCCTCTCCAGGCAGGTAGGACGACGCCATCAGGATGTGTTGGGTCCCCAGTTCCGTCTCCCTAGATACCCTGATGGTCGTCAATCACTAAGTTTATCTATGGCTGGCACAGGCCACCAGTGTTGCCAAATCGGCTGCTAAATGCTGATAATACGCTAACTTTATTTTGGAAGTGCCAAAAAATTATACCCGGGGTCCCGGGTATTCCGGGTACGAAATCGCCTGTAAACGCGGGTATACCCGGTCCCGGGTACCCGGGTAGAAAACCCTAGTGACCACCATAATCTTACACTATACTATCCGCAAGAATTTAACAGGAGCGGGGAGGCTGAGGTAAGGGCGCAGGAGCGGGTGTGGTGCATAGGCAAGCGGCGTCAACCAATCACAGCCGACGGGGTTGTTAAGGGGCGGGGCAGGGGCTTACGAATTCCGAAAGAGCCAGTCACAATACACTGACGATTTGGACATCCGAGCTTACTTTGCCTTGAAGTAAAGTTTGTACTTGCGATTGTGTACTTCTATGAAAAGAAAATGCCACATGTTCAAAGCATTTTGCAAATTACTTTAGAAGTGACCTCTTCGTTTTCCAGTTTTATTCTTACTATCAGTACAATTGTGTCTTGACTTGACTGAATTTACAGGGCAGGCATTGCTGGAGCTGAGCAAGGAGAAGTCGAGCCAAAAGCAAGCTGAGACGAACACTTCGCAGTTCCTGCGCACGCTGGATCAGGTGGAGCGGAAGCTGAGCGACCAGATCAACTACCTGACGCAAGTGTCGACAGGACAGCCGCACGAGGGCTCCGGCTATGCGTCGCAGAAGGTACTGCAGATGGCGTGGCACCGGTTGGAGCATGTGCGCTCATGGGTAAACGAGCTGGAGCGACTGAAGGCGTCGCACCTGGCCGCCGCTGGACGCTCTGTCAGTACCGCACTCAACGCCGCCACCAACACCAGCACCACTTCCACCAGCACGTGACCCTCACTCTTATAGGATTACCTATTCTTACAAAATTAGCGAGCATCACTTCCTCGCCGTATATAAAATATGTATGCTCCTGCGCTGCATCTCCATTGTGTTGGTGCTTTCATAATAACTCAGTATGACAAATAATGCAAAACTTTCATGGAACATTGTTATTACTTATGTATTGGGATACATATTTTATAGACGGTTGCCGTTTGCAAATGCTCTACTAATTTTGTAAGAATTTTTTTCTGAGCTCACAAAATATGTGAAACGTACTGTGTACAGTGTGGAATGAAAAGACATTTTTATTAGTTTTATTTTCCTGTTAGACCCCATTAGTAGAGTCAAACTTGTTTGCTGTTTTAATTTGTATCTGTTATCATCAATTATCAATACTCTATACTAATAGATAAATTGATAAAGAGATGGTCATGGAGTAAGTTACTTTGTTTTATGAGATACTCAGTTTGCAGACTCTATGTATGATACTAAAGCTAAATTGACGATTTTTAGAAATCTTTTCTGTATGTATGTTCCACCATAACTCTTAAACCAATTATCTGAATTCGATGAAACTTCGTACAAGCACATTTGCCTATACGAGACACAGGATAGGCTAAATAAAATTCAGTTCCGGTTACGCTAAGGACGGCCACATACATACGGTTTACTGTGACGGCGCGCCGGACGGCGACCGTGCGATACCCGACGGTTTTCATCGTGCTCAGTGCGGCTGCATCGCTCGACGTGAACGTTTCGAGAGTGGGTCTCGTCGTGAGTCGTGCGTGAGCAAAGAGACGACGAGGAGTGACAAATGAACGACGAGGAGATGTTGGCTATTGCTCTTTTTACTATCTCTATCGCAGAAGAAAAAAAAGGCTTCAGTACTGGGTGCATCCGCTTAATGTGCGCAGAATTAAAGAAAGCCGCATATTTACTAACTAACCGAGTAGTGGACTCTTGGAACAAGCTACCACAAGAAGTGATAAGTGCTATCTCAGTGAATGGTTTTAAAAATCTACTTGACAAACATTTGCTAAATATAAACAAAAATAAAAACAAACACTAATAATATAATAAAAAAAAAAATAATAATAAAAAAGTAAAAAAAAAAAAAAAAAATAAAAATATAAATAAGATCTATTATAAAACAGTGCACTCAACACGTGAAGTACACGCATCAGCTGCAAGCTGCTAGTGTATATAAATAAATAATAATAATATACACTGCACGCATCGTCCGGAGGTTCCTCTCTTTGGGACCCGACCATCGGTAGCTTGGGCTCGCCCCGCCGCCGGTGGTGGAAACTCCATTTGTTTTTGTATTAATTTTAGATTTTAAGTTTGTAAATATTATGTAAAATTAATATAAAAAAAAATGTGTAAATAAATGGATGACATAATAATAATATTATACATCCGAACACGGATATTATAAAATTTTCCGTGTCCATTTTGCTTGACATACACGCAGCACAACGTACGTCCGCTCGCACCGCGCACGCAGATACATTGGTGGAACCGGCCGGTCAACCGTGCTGTGTGTGTCTGTCCATATGATATGTATGGAGAGCGCGCCTTCACGGCAGCCGTCGACGGCGACGGCTGCCGGTGCACATCGCCTGCACGCGGCAGCCGTCACGGTTGCCACGGCTCGCCGTGCCAAACCAACGGCAGCCGTGAATGTCTGTGGCGTCTCATAGAAAATGTATGCAGAGCGCGCCTTCCGGTTGCCGTGACGGATCGCCGTTCACGGCGAGCCGTATGTATGTGGCCGCGCTAAGATATGGCTCCCATACAAAACGAAATGTCCGCGCGCTGCTAGCCGGCGCGGCGGGGGCGGAGGCTGGCGGCGGGGGCGGCGGCGGCGCCGGCGCGGGCCGGCGGCTGACGGCGCGGCGCGGTGAAGCGGCGGCGCACGGGCGGGTGCCTATAAAAGCGCACCGAGCGCGGCCACATCCGCACGCTCTCCCCGTATAATTTTTAAAAATTTAAAATTTTAATTTGATTTGATCTAAATTTTTTGATCTTACTCATATCGTATAAGGTGGGATGCATGTAGGTAAGCTAAAATATGTCGTCACCGATATGAAACATGTACCGGGAAAATTGTCAATGCTTAGTTTCTAAGTAACGCACATACAAAACACATTTATCAGCAAAATGAGGAAGGTGGTGTAAATACAACAATAATAAAGAACATAATAGTTATTATTATTTGCAGGCACAGCGAGTCATCAAATTTAGAAATTTTTTTTTCAATTCGTTTCAAGAGTAATTATTTATTAATTATTTTTATAGATTAAATAATTGTTTATCAAGGGAACATACATACATACGGCAAACATGCATTCTCCACGTGCCACCGCGATTGCACGTGAAAAGAACAGTGTTCGTAACGACTCCTACACCAGATTTTTTTTTATTTAATCTATATTGTTAATTTAATTTATATCTCGGCATGTGGCGCCGAACCACCCATAAAGTGTCTAACGACGCCCATGGACATTCGGACGTGTGCGGTGGTTGCGAATGCTATGCTGGCCTGACAGACAGGTGCCTATTCACGCCGCTCCTGAAGCGAGACTGTACTTGGGGGGAAATATATGGGCATATATTTTATTCTATGCATTGCCTTGTGCATTGTATAGTGCAGTATTTTACTTAGGTAGGCACATAATGAGGATCAACGCGGGTTTTAGTTTTGAATGTAGTATTGAAGCTAATTAAAAATCCAAAACATTGGTATAATTATTTTTGTCGTAAAACCAAAAATGAGCTAGTAGCAATCAAATCAATGCGCCGATCTCGACTAGTCGCATCGCGGAGTGCGTGACGTCACTGGGATGTACGCCGCTCCGTACCGCCAGGAAGCGGTAAGGCGCACAGTGTTTATGTTTGGTTAATTTGTGTTTAAAACGATTTAAGTGTCCGATTTGTGCCTGGTTTCACGTTTTCACAATGTATATATATTGTATTGTGCCGAAATGTACAAATACGTCTATCAAAACGCCAGAGAAACTATTTGTAAACGATTTTTTTAGCTTGACCCCTTGTTTGTTTGTTTCACATCTAGCGACAACTTTTTCAACTACTTCTACTGAACCGATTCTTATGAAACTTAACTTTGCACACACATGAGTTCCCGCGACAATACAATGTTATGATAATTTCAACTTGGTAACGAGGGTCTGATGATGGAGACAGGAGGTGGACAGTGGAACTCTTCAACCGTTACTAGTAACGCCCTCGAGTTTGGGTTCATTTGGTTGGTTCGGACGAGTGCTCCATACTTCCACCAATACACTTGGTGACGAGGGTCTGATGATGGAGACAGGAGGTGGACAGTGGAACCCTTCAACCGTTTCTAGTAACTCCCTCGAGTTTGGGTTCATTTGGTTGGTTCGGACGAGTGCTCCATACTTCCACCAATACACTTGGTGATGAGGGTCTGATGATGGAATCAGGAGGTGGGTAGTGGAACTCTTCAACCGTTACTAGTAACCCCCTCGAGTTTAGGCTCATTTGGTTGGTTTGGACAAGTGTTCCATACTTCCACCAATACACTTGGTGAAGAGGGTCTGATGATGGAGTCAGGACGTGGACAGTGGGACTCTTCAACCGTTTCTAGTAACTCCTCGAGTTTGGACTCATTTTGTGGGTTTGGACGAGTGTCCCATACTTCCACCAATACACTTTGTGACGAGGGTCTGATGACGGAGACAGGAGGTGGACAGTGGAACTCTTCAACCGTTACTAGTAACCCCCTCGAGTTTGGGTTCATTTGGTTGGTTCGGACAAGTGCTCCATACTTCCACCAATACACTTGGTGACGAGGGTCTGATGATGGACTCAGGAGGTGGGTAGTGGAACTCTTCAACCGTTACTAGTAACTCCTCGAGTTTTGACTCATTTTGTGGGTTTGGACGAGTGAACGATACTTCCACCAATACACTTTGTGACGAGGGTCTGATGATGGAGACAGGAGGTGGACAGTGGAACTCTTCAACCGTTACTAGTAACCCCCTCGAGTTTGGGTTCATTTGGTTGGTTCGGACAAGTGCTCCATACTTCCACCAATACACTTGGTGACGAGGGTCTGATGATGGACTCAGGAGGTGGGTAGTGGAACTCTTCAACCGTTACTAGTAACTCCTCGAGTTTTGACTCATTTTGTGGGTTTGGACGAGTGAACGATACTTCCACCAATACACTTTGTGACGAGGGTCTGATGATGGAGACAGGAGGTGGACAGTGGAACTCTTCAACCGTTACTAGTAACCCCCTCGAGTTTGGGTTCATTTGGTTAGTTCGGACAAGTGCTCCATACTTCCACCAATACACTTTGTGACGAGGGTCTGATGATGGACTCAGGAGGTGGGTAGTGGAACTCTTCAACCGTTACTAGTAATTCTTGAGTTTGGACTCATTTTGTGGGTTTGGACGAGTGTCCCATACTTCCACCAATACACTTTGTGACGAGGGTCTGATGATGGAGACAGGAGGTGGACAGTGGAACTCTTCAACCGTTACTAGTAACCCCCTCGAGTTTAGGCTCATTTCGTTGGTTTGGACAAGTGCTCCATACTTCCACCAATACACTTGGTGACGAGGGTCTGATTATGGAGCCAGGACGTGGACAGTGGGACTCTTCAACCGTTTCTAGTAACCCCCTCGAGTTTGGGTTCATTTGGTTGGTTCGGACGAGTGCTCCATACTTCCACCAAACGAGGACGAGGGTCTGATGATGGAGTGCCATCATCAGACCCTCGTCACCAAGTGTATTGGTAGAAGTATGGGACACTCGTTCAAACCCACCAAATGAGTCCAAACTCGAGGTGTTACTAGTAACGGTTGAAGAGTTACACTACCCACCTCTTGATTCCATCATCAGACCCTCGTCACCAAGTGTATTAGTAGAAGTATGGGACACTCGTCCAAACCATTCAAATGAGACCAAACTCGAGGGAGTTACTAGTAACGGTTGAAGATGAAGAGTCCCACTGTCCACGTCCTGACTACATCATCAGACCTTCGTCACCAAGTGCATTGGTGGAAGTATGGAGCACTCGTCCGAACCAACCAAATGAGCCCAAACTCGAGGGAGTTACTAGTAATGGTTGAAGAGTTCCACTACCCACCTCCTGATTCCATCATCAAACCCTCGTCCCCAAGTGTATTAGTAGAAGTATGGAACACTCGTCAAACCCAACCAAATGAACCCAAACTCGAGGGGGTTACTAGTAACGGTTGAAGAGTTCCACTGTACACCTCCAGTCTCCATCAGTCCGTCGTCACCAAGTGTACTGGTGGAAGTATGGTACACTCGTCCAAACCCACCAAATGAGCCCAACTCGAGGGGTTACTAGAAACGGTTGAAGAGTTCTACTGTCAACCTAATGACTATCATCAGACCCTCGTCACCAAGTGTATTGGTAGAAGTATGGGACACTCGTCCAAACCCACCAAATGAGTCCAAACTCGAGGGGTTACTAGTAACGGTTGAAGAGTTACACTACCCACCTCCTGATTCCTTCATCAGACCCTCGTCACCAAGTGTATTAGTAGAAGTACCTATGGGACACTCGTCCAAAACATCCAAATGAGCCCGAACTCGAGGGGGTTACTGGTAACGGTTGAAGAGTTCTACTACCCACCTCCAGTCTCTATCATCAGACCCTCGTCACCAAGTGTATTGGTGGAAGTATGGAGCACTCGTCCGAACCAACCAAATGAGCCTAAACTCGAGAGGGTTACTAGTAATGGTTGAAGAGTTCTACTGTCCACCTCCTGTCTCCATCATCAGACCCTCGTCACCAAGTGTATTGGTGGAAGTATGGGACCTCGTCCAAACCCACCAAATGAGTACCAACCCGGGCGGGTTAAACCCTACCACCCAGTAATATAAGAAGGGAGTCATATCCCTTAGTCGCCTTTTACGACATACGCGGGGAGAGATGCAGTGGGGCTATTCTTTTAAAGTACCGGCCCCACACGGTACATCAGTTTCTCTGGCGTTTTGATAGACGTATTTGTACATTTCGGCACAATTCAATATTTATACTATTCAAACCGGCCAAGTGCGAGTCGAACTCGCTTGGTTTCTTCTATGGGAACCCCCGTGAATATTTTACTTTTTCTTATTTTTATTATTTGTTGCTATATCGGCCATAATAACACATATTCTGTGAAAATTTTAACGGGCTACCTATTACGGTTCAAGAGATACAGCCCTCGACGAATGAGTGCGCGTTGGCTGGCTAGCGCGAGCGCGCGGGTCTTGATTACAGTGACGTCACGCGTAGCCGCGGCGCACTCAGTTTTAGCGGCAGAAACGGCTTATGTTTATTGTTAATATCTCCATAACTAATGGTCCGATTTGGATAATTCAAAAAGATATGACATTCTTATGCCATAAGGAACAACGTGGATATAACTTCTATTGAATTTGTTGTTACTTTACTGATCCTTAATGAGTTGATTATAAGTGGATATGTAAGGGTGTTGTTGCGAGCCGACATTACCGGATCTACGATGCAGATGCGCTCAGGTAGACGTTAAACCTTCTCGAATAAAGTAAGTACCTAACTAATGGCGAGGCCGAAGACCGAGCTCCGTTCAGGTAAATGCTATTCTGTATCGATGAAAGTAAGTACCTAAGGGCGAAGCCGAAGGCCGAGCTACGTTCATGTAAGTGAACAATAAACCTTCTCGAAAAAAGTAAGTAACTAAGGGTGAGGCCGCAAGCCGAGCTTCGTTCAAGTTAACGATATTCTGCTCGATGAAACTAAGTAAATAAGGGCGAGGACGAAAGCCACGCTGCGTTTAGGTAAACGATAAACCTTCTCCCGCCCTCGGGCCTAACTTTTAATGACTTGCTGTCTTAGATAGAATATAATAACGGTAGGGCATTAACTTACTTTATTTGAGAAGGATTATCATTTACTTGAACGCAGCTCGGCCTTCGGCCTCGCCCTTAGTTACTTTCTTTAAAAAAGTATATGGTTTACCTATACGGAGCTCTGCCTTCGGCGTCGCCATAGGTAACTTAGTTTCTTCAAGATAAATAATGTTTACCTGAAAAGAGCTCGGCCTTGGCCTTGCCAGTAGTTACATACTTTATTCGAGAAGGTTTATCATTAACCTGAACGCAGCTCAGCCTTAGGCCTCGCCCTTAATGACTTAGTTTCTTCTTTTGCAAAAGCTAGTGTACAAATAAATGTATTGGAAAACTTAGGTTATTTATTTACTTATAGTGCATAATATAAATTAACATTGAGGTCTATAATGTAAATTTAAAGTAAAAGTTTTATGTTTACGTAGCAATAGTAGGAAACAATACATTATGTATTTACTGAAATTTTGTGGATGTTTGTTTTATTATAATAATTATTTTCTTAGTACTATAGACTTCAAATCAAATCAAATTAATGTATTTATTGCACTTGAAAAATTATTTTCAAAAGGTACAGCTTAACACCAGCCAACCTTTGGGTTATCATGAAATAGTGTGGAGTGGCAGAGAACAACAAATAAAGATATGATTAATAAAATATAGACATAATTTAAACAGATAATAAAACACGAACACAAATCAATAGAGAAATATACTTATAACTGGTTATCCAATTTGAGGTTCCTATATTGGCAACACTGTAATTTATTTAAGAAATGGCAGAAGGACCCGGCATCCAAGCCAATAACTCTTTAACAGCGGCGCATTATAAGGCGCATTCACTAGGACGCGGGCGATTTTCAGCATTATTGGTTAGCTTATAAATAAATAACTAATGAAGATATTGGTATAGATTTTTTTAAGTAAGAGTTCAATCTTTGCATTTTAGGATAATAAATAAAACAACTGTATTTATCTTCTTATTTATTTGCCACAAGCAATACAAAAATATATGTTTTACAAAAAAAAAAAACTTACGTAACACCTACCCATTACAACATTTATAACTCGAAAACGGCTGGACTGATTTTTTAAATTCTCTTTTTATTGGATTTACTGGATTACCAACTACATAACAAAAAACAATAAAAAAAAATTATTATAAAAAAAATTAAATGACTATACCGAGTGTAATTTTTTTGTGTGTGCTATTTTTTAAAACAAGAGTAATTAATTACAGAAAAAAAAACTTTGCAAAGACTCGTGGCGCACTGAGTAGGCAGCGGCGCTCGCTCTCGAGAGTCGCCCCCCCCTGCCCCACCCGCGCGCTCAATATAGATAAATTTTATATGTGTGTGTAGCTAAAAGACTCAGCTACAGTATCCACGAAACGCGGATCACGAGAACTGCTCATGACTTTAGAACAAACAGTACAAAGTTTGAAAACGAGTCATGTTCGTGATCCGCGAGTTAGAGAAATATACCATCACGAGCGCTGGTCGTGATCCGCTGTTAAAGTGTTAATAATTTATTTTAACAACAATTGAAGACATAGAATATAAAAAAAAAAATCTAATAACAGACAAGGCTGCATGGTATCATGGTGTCATCGCCGTTGACCGATACAAGTTTTGGAGTACCTCGACGTATCGGTGCGGTGGTCGATTTATTATTATGGTATATATTACGTATGATTAACCTTTACAGCTTTACCGTGATGGCGGATTCAAAAGAGGAACGTTTAGCTAAAAAAACTACTTAAAAAAATATAAAAACCGCCTTCCAAAAAAAAGTTGAATTAAAAAACTACCTAGGTATTCAGAATAAAAATATAAAAACCGCCTTCAAAAATGTATGAAATAAAAAAAACGAACCCTAGAGTTGAAGGCCGAACAAACATACAAAAAAAAAACATAACTACAGTCGAATTGAGAACCTCCTCCTTTTGGGAAGTCGGTAAAAAAATAGTGGCTTTCAGCCTTAGAAAAGCTAGAATTAAAAGCGACCCCAGACTTTATGCACTTCACAAGGAAAGAGACATGCAAAGATATCACAAAAAATGTTTTTACAATATAAATCTACTCAATACCTACTCATATAGAAATTGCATACCATTTTTGTCGGTATTGTTTGTTCTTCAGTTGCATAGTGTTTAAAATGTTAAGTTATAATAACGTAATATTAAACGATTTTGATTTCGGTGACTAAACTATTGATTTCGGTGGACACCATTTTTTTTTAATTAAATAACTTCGTAACCGTTCTATTAATTTCGTTCCCTCCACTACTATTTGATTCAAAATTAATTCTAAATTATATTTTGCCTGTGAGAATGTCTAAATTCAAAGAAAATAAAAGAGCCACCGAAGTCAACGAAATATTGCGACAGAGGAGAAAGACCCAATTATCTTAGCAATTAAATTATTAGTATTGGATGGAACTTTGGAACTATTTGGACTGTATTTGCTGCTTTTCCGTCTTCGAGTCAATTCCGAGAAGGTTTGTCACGACTCGAACATCAGCATTAATAATCAGCATCGATCAGTGCGGATGCTGATGTTGAAAATGATGCTGAAGTTCCGCGGATGCTGATGCTGATGTTCGCAGCAACCCTGGTTCACACGTGGACAAAAAGGGGGAGGGGAGGGGGTCGGCAAATGTCCACGATTGTCCACAGGTGGGAGGGGAGGCGGGGCGGTGCAGGGACCGTCCACGTGGACGTATGAGTTTAAAAACACACGATGCCGCGAGCTAGCCGGTCGCTCGCCTCACTTTATATTTTTTGTAAAGAGCTATGTTTCAGCCTTTTATTAACACTTTAACAGCGGCGCACTATAAGGCGCGCATTCCCTATAGGGTTGCCATATGTCCGGATTTAGACCGGACAGTCCGGTTTTTGAGGCTTGTGTCCGGTCTCCAAAATAATGAAAAACCGGACACCAAAACGTCCAGTTTTTTCTTCATATAACGCAAATTTATTTACTTTTTCAGAACATTTTAATACTAATCTTACTGTGTTCTTCGATTTTGCAGTAAGTTCGATCAATTCAACCCTAATTCATAGAAACAAAACAATATTCCATAACTAATATCAATCTAACTAAACCTATTATATTAAACTAATTATTCATTACTCTATCTCCCATCCATTTTCAAAAGTAAAGGTCATGAAACATTTGGTACCTACATACATTACATATAATCATAGCTGGGCGCGTTATCGTTAATCCGTTAATCCGTTATTAACGAAGTTAACAATGTGTCTAACTTTTTAACGATAGCTTTAATGTACAAAAGTATTAACGGACTTAAGTTCCGTTAATAGTTTTTATTTCGTTAACTTTAAGCCCGTTATCCGTTAATTCTATCTTGTATCTATCTCTACGTACGATAATTATCGTACGAAATTCCAACTCTGATCGTGTCCGTACATGTTCGTTCCTCGCCTCACTCAAACAATGTTGGCAACACTGGACGCCACTCCCACTCGACTCCCGCATTCTATTTATATATAATCTGTGACTCGCAGCCGACAAGAAAAACGCGGAGTGCGGTTGTTTTTATTTGTTAGGTTAGATAAATGCGTTCGATTCAGTGGAGAAAATTTTCAAATCACCTTTTGCCGACGGAGCGGCCGATATCGGCCGCTTTATACATTATACCTTCACCTACGCAGCGGCCGATATCGGCCGCTTTCTTTTTTTTCTTTGTTTTGTTGGGTGGCCCCAACGAAATTATTTTATTCTTTTATCTCACTTAGCCGTGTGTATTTGAAAGTGACGAATTCAAATAGTAGAATAAATTTCCCTTTAGGCGGCAACCATTCCCCCATAGAGAAATGTCAGATTTACCGCGCTGTCAGTGTCATCAAGACAGCGGTTATAATAGGAGGGCGTTGTACGTTGCTCTTCTGTTTTCGGGTTTTCTGAGTGTTTGTTTGTGCAGATGAACCCATAAGTGATGTTTTTTCTCTTTTTCATTATATTCCGGATGTATTGGTGCATTTGTTTGTGCTGAGTTGATCGGAATTTTTCGTAAAAATACTAAGAAAATGCCTCCTTTTCGGTACCAATTTCGGCTGTTTTTAGAGGCTTGTTTCTCGATATAAATCCGTTTTCTGGATAGAGTGAGGTGATAGAAGTGTTATTTAGTTCCTGTAGTTGAAATAATATATGCCGTATAGTGTTTGCATACAGTACATTTACGAGAAATAAGCAATTTTTGTGACCTAGTATTCTCCATACAAATAATACAAACCATACAAATTTCTCCATACAAATTTTATTGTGAACGACACGGGGGGCTGCTGATACACAAGAAAGGTATGATTAGGTCCGTTATTTATTAGTGTTTATAATAAAAATACTATGTGACCGATTGGCGGTCTAATAAATTTATAAAAAAAAAAACCTGAGAGAGGTCGCGACTTTCACATAGAACAACTTTACAAAATAATTTTGTCACCTAGAATACGTAATATATATAAAAAAATGCCATTTATAGCTAGAATATTTATCTGTAAATACAATCCATATGTTAGTTCATGAAGTTTTATGGAAAAATCTTCCAAAATGATTTTTTTTCGAGAGTAATGCGCCGGCGCCGATCGCGGCGCGCCACCTGGTGTAGCAGAAGGATTGTTTTGGTTAATGCTTCTGTAGGGGAAGGGTCGAATCATCAAATTATTCCATTTTGTTTGTACGTAACATCACATCACTAACACAACATAACCTATTCTATTATATTATAAACATAAATAAAGCTAACCTAGCCAATGTAACCATCTTTGTTGTGTTGCGTGTTTAAATGATTATAACTAAGTAAATGGCAATACAGTGCCTGATTAATAGAATTACTCTTCAAATAAAATAAAAACTCATGAATTATGAAAGTTTAATAATCAATTCGATATATACGATTAACGCTAACGAATTAACGAACTTTCATTAACTTCCGTTACATTAGCGTTGAACTAACGCTCTGGTGATTAACGAAGTTAAGTTTTTGAGTAACGGAAGTAGAATTAACGAAGTTAAATTTCTAATTAACGGTGCCCACCTTTGATATCACGTGACATTTGACAAAAGGTATCATGGGTCAAAACGTAGCAAATGACCCCACTTACCTACAAAAAAATTTGTCGGTTGATGTGCTGAACACCCTGTATAATTAATTACAGTCGTACATCATTGCATTTTATAAATTTTAACCTCTTGGCTTCCGGAATGGCCGGCCGGCCCCCATAACGCGTACATCCTGCCGGCCCCTAAAAAATCGCTAATTGCGAGTTCTATGAATGTTTCTTACGAGAACGAATGAGAATAACTGGCTGTATGGATAAAAATTCTTTACCTTTCCTATAGAACACACATAAAAAATATTCCCAGGTCTTGCTTGAATAAATAATAATTTTGACATCTGTAAAAAAATTTATACCTACGTCCTCCTACGTAATCTCTAGTATATCCTCTTTGATCTCTAGTAGGACTGAACGAAGGATCAAGGAACCCTGGACCAAATCCTCTTCGGTTGTCCAATTACTCTCGCAGATAATTCCCCTCCGTTATATTATGCCACTGTACATATTCGTTTAAAATCCCACTCCCTACTAACATACAAACAATACTGTGTACTAACAATTTCCATGTTATAAAATATATATTAATCTTTTCAGTGTCATTTACTTATAGATATGTATATTATTTTCTATTCTATCTATATTCCGTAATGAACAAATTTAATAAAAATATAAATGAGGACTTATTAATTTATGTGTGCGACTGTAGCTATACATACGCGAAGTGACAGCTCCATTTTTGCCAACTGTTACAAATCAAGGTTCATGTTATTGATTGGTTGGGATAAAATTATCAATAGTCGCGTGTAAGTAAAGCTGCATGTCATCGGCGTATAGGTGCTAGCAGGATGCCAAAAGTTTGGTAATGAGATTTTTTATTTTATTTATTTATTTAAAAACTACGCTACATCACTTGTGGACCCAATAACAATTTTATTTACCCGATTTATTACAGAAGGAACTTATCCCAGCGTCTGGAAAAAAGCTATATTACTCCTATACACAAAAAAGATATTAAAACTAAAATTGAAAACTATAGCGTATATCTATACTTAATAATTATATTCATTAAATTATTTGAAAAGGTTATTTATAATGCCATGTATCCAACAATATGTGTGTGTGGCACTGTGCGCTCAATGTTGGCTGGCAGAAACCAGTGCTCACTACGTCGGTCAGTGCACCATGTATGCAGGACCGAGATGGAAGACACTGGGGAAAGACCACTACGGTGAGGAAGAACTTCGAGGAATCGACTGGAAGAAATTATTGGAGTACATAGCAGTGGCGGCTTTGACCAATCAATTTTAGTGAGGCGACTAAAAATCCACCTTCATAATAGCTATTATTTTATTAAATGTTGTATTGCAGTTTTCATTTCGCCCAAAGCTTAGGAATAAATAAACATCCATGTTGCTTGCGTTAATTAATGTGTATCTACCGACCGTTGGAGGCTGACCGTGGTTCGGATTCCACGTTAAACTGTAGGTCCCTTCCCTTCTTACCTTACTGGGTGGTAGGGTTTATCCCGGCCGGGTTGGTACCACCGCACTGAGCGAAACGTCGGTCGAAACGGCTATGTAAATAGTTCGTGTTTTCCGTCCAGTTCAGTGTAGCCGGCGCGAAATGAAGGGAAGCACTGACATAGCACCTAGTTCACCCGGTGTTATGGGCTGACATCACGGATGTTGTAGGTGATGTAGCCAACCGTGTCAGTTTCCATAAAAAAAAAAATAAATAAATAAATCTACCCTCCTCACAATCCCAGGTATGACTGGCAGATAATGCCCTTAGGCCTTAAGTCCGCCTTTTGTCACTTTTTGTGCAATAAAGTATATTTTCACTTTCATTTCATTTCAAGACAAATAAATATAACATAGAAATGACTAATAAAACTTCATTCAAACTTATCAATAAACCCTTTTTTTTATGGATAGCGCGACATGTGGCATTGTTTTACCTACAAGTAAACGATTGGCTACATCACCTACAGCATCCGTGATGTCAGGCCATAACACCGGGTGAAAACTAGGTGCCATGTCAGTGTTTCCCTTCATTTCATGTCGGCTACACTGAACTGGATGGAAACATGAACTATTTACATAGCCGTTTCGACCGACGTTTCATTCAGTGCGGTGGTACCAACCCGGGCGGGATAAACCCTACCACCTAGTAAGGTAAGAGGTAGATATTATTTTACTTTATTATCAATAAAGTAAAGTACCTAATATCTAACGCCGGTTCCATTTTAAACGTTAAATTTCGTGGAAATATAAATTTGTTTATATACCAAAATATCTCGAGTTGTAAGGTACCTAAGCGTAGTTTTAGTTTAGAGAAAGTAAAAAAAAATAAGATCGACTCCCGCGCTAGCGCGTGTGTTTCGAATGCGTCAAGTCAACCTCTCTCAACGAATCGACTGAACTGACTGACTGATCGGCTCGGCCGCCCGCCAGCGCGCGCGGTGCGGAGAAGCGGCGGCGCGCGCCGCCCGACGGGCGAGCTAGACCTCCCTGATGAAATGAAAAAGGTACTGAATTCGAATGAATAGCGTTAGCCTCTTCTAAGAATACTTCTAGTTCATCCAGCCATTAAAATTAGTAGGCGTTTTCGACTAGTACTTCTATTCAATAGAACAATTTTCATCTACGCGGTATTTTGTCACACTTTGTATTCTATCTATCGTAATTCCACCAGTGGTTAATTCCTACCATTATTATTGGTAAGTAATGTTTATTTCCATCAGTTAGGTTTATTAGGTATATTTATTAATTTTTTATATTCCTTTTATATTTCTATTACTAATATAAATATTACTTTTACTAGTAAGTTTCGGGCATAATTTTGCCACCTTGCAGCCTTGTGTGTTCTAACAAAACGAAAAGTAACTCACTAATGAAAATACATAATATCTAGACCAAATATCTCGAGTCTGACCAAAAAAATTCACTATCATTAATGTTAAAAAACATCCCAACTCCGGAGGTAAAACAACCCGACTTGGCAACACTAGGAAACGTGAATCGCCTCATCTCGCTCTGCATTCTAATGGTTGGATATAGGTGTCTCGTTCGGCGGCATTTATTAGAGCCTCAGTTACTCCCTACATTCGAAGCCTTCAAGGTCAAACTGTTTTCTATTGGCGTAGTGAAGCGATATCAGTCGAACGGTCCGGCGCCGGACGGAGGTGTCAGTGAGTTCACCATTGCAGCGCTGGAGAGCAACTTTCCAAACAAAATATTGGCATGCCACAATTGGTTTTAGACGTGGCAAGATACTTCTTTGCTCCAAATAAGCCTAGGAATCTATGTTTAAAACATTGACCATTAGTCTTGTGACAGTCTGTATATTCCCAACATAAACATTATTAATTAATAAGAAGTTAATATTTAAAGTCATATTTAAAAATGTGAAATCATAACAAAGGGGTAAATAAAATAATACTATTTTGTCCAGATTAATTTATGTATTCTATTATTATGTACTACTTATTTCTCACAAATTTTCCGTGAAAATTTAAAATAGGTAGGTTAAATTCATTTTATCATCATTCATACAATTTACAACTCGAAAATTCACAAATATTTGGATGTTTAAATGTTTTCAGGGTGGATTATGTTTGAGACCATAATGGATTTTTTCGACAAATTCTTGCCTCCCTATTCTATCTATCATAGCCTGCCCTATTTTAGTTTGCAAAACTTCGCTAGTAAATCTTACTTTTCAAAATAGTTATTCTTGACAATATATCTAATACATTGTAAAGTTACATTACGCTCATGTCTTATCTCTTTGAATAAAAGTTTTTCTAATAGTGTTGATGGCAGTTTCTTTGTAATATTCTGATTTCTCTTCATTACTCTATCCGACTTTGTAGGCTTGGTAGTAATTGTATTCGTTTTGTCTGGGACAGGATTTTGTTTCGGTACACTATCCAACAGATTTTGTTCTTTTGTTTTTACTGTTGTAATTTCTTCCGGACCACTATCATCGCTGTTATCGCCAGTGGAGTCTTTGATTGTCGAAATGTTAATGTCATTTTCAAGTGACATCTGACAACTGAAATTTTCGCTAGTTTCAGTTGTTTCCTTTGATACATATGACACGGTCACAGCAGCGGGAACTTTCATGGTACAGGAATTATTTGCAAATTTAATGCTATCAATAAAATTTGAAGTTTCGTCCTCATCGGAAGATCCATAGTTAGCTATCAGATTAGTAATAGCTCCACACACTGCGGTTTTCTCAATATTATACATTTTATTCTTATTATCTGTTAAGTCATCTATTTCATCTTCAATACAGAAATTCGGGATATTTGAACCTATGTCCTCTTCAGAGCCATTGTCGATTATCAGTTGGTTTATACCGGAGAATGCTGGGAGATTATGCTTTGCACTTCTTGGTGGACAAGCCTTTTCTAACTTCTTGGGTCGTTTTTTATTAAATGTCCTTTTTCTTGCTTCAAATGCACTTTTCTGGTTTCTGGATTTATCTGGAAAGAAAATAAGGTTCAAATATTTACGAATGTAAACAGAGAACAGATTACAAAAACAATCTACTTAATAACAATGCACAGCCTAAACTGAAGAAGGGTCTTGAAGCATGACATTTTACATAGGAGCTCCTTATACACAGTGTTGCAGTTGCCCCCGTAATATTTTTAACTGACATTCTATAGTTAGGGGGTTATTCTATATGTGAAAATAAACAACGTCAGTGGCGAAAAAAATTTTTTTGAAACAAAAATAAAATTATTTTTTCTATACAAATTTTAAATACCTATTCTCAAAATGTATGGAGAAAAAAAATTTTTTTTTGTTCAAATTAAAAAGTCGTAGAAAAAAAGTTGTTCTATTTCACGTACAGAATTACCCCCTTTCGGGTTTTACGGTTGGGGTTGCAACACCGTGTATAATGTAGGTGAGCATTAAGAAAGGATTTATGAATATTATATATGAAATTAGGCACAGGGACAGAACAGAACGACAAAATTAGGGATAATTTGCAAGAGTGCCCGGGCGACCGGTAGGTACATATTCTAACTTTGAAAATGCTCCCGAAAAAGCTCTCAATACGGGAAGCGAGTGCCAGTGTTGTTGTTCTGTTCTGTCTCTGTGCCTAATTTTGACCACATAGTAAATTATTTGTATGACATGTGGTATAACGTTCGAAAGAGCGTAAACTAGCAAACTTTTTAAAATAAAATGAAGCGCTTAATTGAAGTCCGTTTTTTTATGAATTAAGATTCTGTCACATTTTTACTCGTTCTCAGGACTTTGTAAGGTCATAAAACCTTTTGATGGTATTAACTTTATCAAATAATATTTTTTTATAGAACAAGGGTACATCGTAAAATTCAATAAAGTTTATTTCGTTCTGATACAATCATAAACAAAAAAGTTACAAGGGTTTAAAGCTGGGATTTTCGTAATTTTCAAAAATAAAGAAAAACAATCGTATCTTTATACCACGTGACATCTGACAAAAGGTATCATGGGTCAAAACGTTGCAAATGACCCCACTTACCTACAAAAAAATTTTGTCGGTCGATGTGCCGAACACCCTGTATAACGTCGCCGTTCTGGCAATAGGTCGTATGTCAACTTTGTTGTTTCGTTAGTCATGTCAATAACTTCGGGAGGGTTACATACACACTCAAATAAACAGGTTACGCAAAAAAAAATTACATGTTTTTATTTTAGCATTACTTTTCGAGAAATTTAACAAAACATGTTTGCTACCTATACATTAACCAGCGGCGGGAGCACAAATGCGTCGATAAGCCTATATCGATCGATAAACATCTATTTGTTTCGTTCGACGAAGTAGAATAGAAGAAGACGAATAGATGTTTATCGATCGATATAGGCTTATCGACGCATTTGTGCTTCCGCTGCTGTGTGTAACAGTAGGTAACGTGCATTGTACGGGGTCAATGACCGTACTATGTTCAAACGCAGAACAGCTGTTTGTTGTAAGTGAGTCACAAGGTCACTATGATTGGTTTTTACAGCTACTTATTTGATTTAATTTTTTTGTTAGGAAAAAAATGCTCCTATAAACATATCAGATCAGTAAACTCTATTTGGTTGTAAACCAAGTGAGGATTTACTTATTTAGAAACACAGACAGATTTTTTCAACTCCAGGAAAAACAAAACATGCCCGGAATATTTTCCAAATTTTTCCTAACCTAAAATTGACAATTCCCTTTTACATGTCATATACCAAATTGTAGGAAGGATCTTATGCACAAAAATATAAAGAAGAATGATAAAAAAAAAGATATGTCAGAATATATTTTTTATTTCTGTGTGGAATTCTTTGAAGGTGTGTTTCATATCGATGGAAAGGTCTTTTAATCATCTATCTAAAGTGTTTTCTCGTTCTTATGTGAAACATTCACTAAAATAGTAAAAAACCACGAAAACCCGCGCGGATACAGATGGCAGCCGTCGGTGTAAGTAATAACCGCTGCGAGCAAAAAGCTATGCTGCCCGGCACGTAACTTGGCCGCTGTGCGAGCGCGACAGCGTTATACCAACGATCGCATGCGTATAACGTCGTCCCTCTCGCACAGAGGCCAAGTTATGTGCCGCGCGGTATACCTAGTATTCAATTTTTCACACAACTTTTTCACTATTCGGAATAGTAGCATTTTGGCCGAATATTCCGCGCGCCGAATATCTACTTAAACAAAAAGATATAAGAAAGAACACATTTACTTTAAGACAGTTCCAATCCGGCGGTGTGTACCAATGAGTTTTTTCGGGTGACTATCAGAATACCCACGTAGCAAAATGACGAAATTGCCTAAACGTCTTGAAATTAAAATGCCATAGTTACTAAATAGTCATCAACGCTAAATGCCCTCGTAGCAAAACGTCTGGATCTTAAAATGTCTTAATTCAAAATGCCCTAGTAGCAAAACGTCTTTATATTGAAAAGCCATAGTTATTAAATAGACATGAGCGTTGAATGACGTAGCAAAACGTCTTGATATTTAAATGCCATAGTTACTATATAGACATGAATGCTAAACGTCAAACTGGAGTCTGTGATAGGCTATCATAGACTTTTCGCATTAATTGATTAACATACTGGTCACTTCATGTTGAAGGTATTAATTGTTGTCATCCAACCTAAGAGCGGTTTGCTCCAAAAGTTGTTAAAGCTTTAGAATTTAAATGACTATTTTGTCAATGTTGTCATAATTAGTTTTTGTTTTGTTTCAATACGAGTACTTTTTTTGTTGGTGTTTTAAAAAAAATGTTTTACGGAAAAATAAATATTACACTTTCATTTAACTCTGATAATAATTTGTCTACACTTGGATGGCTATGAATAGAGTGGCAGTCAACCCGTCGGGTCTCTATCAGAATTCTCATGGTAAAGTTGCCAGAGTTAACAGTAAAATGGGCGAAAATGTCTTTCGCCTATCTAGGTACCTTGATTTCAAAAGGGCATTCTGATAGAGAGGGGGTAGACTATTTCTTTTCCAGACGTTTTCGCTACTAGCTCATTCTGAGTTTTTGTCATCCAACTAATTTGACTTCCGGCTAATAAGGCATTCTAATCATACCGACTTTTCGCAATTCCAGACGTTTTGCTACTAGCTCATTCTGCTTTTATGTCGTCCAGCTGAATTGACTCTCTACTGACTGGGTACTCTGCTTTTATGCCATGTAGCTAAATTGTCTTTCGGCTATCTAGGTACCTTGCTTTCATGTCATCCAACGTGAATTGTCTATCAGCGAAAAGGTCTTTCAGATAGAGACCCATTTTTTCTGATGAATTGCTTATTATTCTGTACTAGCTGTGCCCGCGACTACGTCCGCGTGGACTTATCTACCACGACGCCATCTACCGGGTTCAATTATATTTTCAAACCATTCAGGGACCCACTCAAATATACACACAAAATTTCATCCAAATCGATCCAGCCGTTTAGGCGGAGTTAGGTGACAAACACACGTACAGAAGAATTATATACAGTAGGCGCTCGGTAATCCGGCGCTCGACACTCCGGCACACCCAGTAGTCCGGCATTTTTAGCCTCAGCTGACCCACTATATAATCCGGCCCGGATTATAGAGCGGGGGATTCGGGTGAGCATAGCAAAATTTGCTCTCGCGCTCAGTCCGGCCCCGACCTTGACAGCGAAACTACGCATCTGTTTTTTTTGTTGAATTACGTAGTGTGTGCGCCAGTTTCAGCAATCCGGCATACCTAAGCGAAAAAAATTGGGTGCCGGATTACTGAGCGCCTACTGTATATTATATAAGGAAGGTTTAGGCGGATGGCCGAATACTTACATTATTCGATGCAACACTACTTGTGACCCACATTGTTAGAATTTTTTTTTCATTAGGTATACATGAAATCATCAATAGAACAGTAAGTCCACTTTCCTCATTAGGGAACGTACTTACCCATACCCCGTTACTGATTAAGAGGAGGGGTATGTCACACAAAATGCAACGCTGGGCCACAGGGGAGGAGTTATTCACCCTGCCACATGGTATTTCAAAATATAGTTTAAAAAGTCTAAAAAAATGCAGCGGCTGTCTCAATCAACTTCGCTCAACTCAACAATCGCTTCGGTAGCGTGGACTGGAATTGTTTTTCCTAAGACATCAACAGGCACTCAATTACACCAAAAAGTATTCGCCTTGTAACATTCAAAAGTGAACAGATATTATGCATGCGTGATGCATGTTGAAGAAACCAGGCATGGTCACAGGGCGGGAGGACATTCCTTAACTATATCCCATTACTACAGCAGCCAAATAAATAAATAAACAAAACATAAAAATTATAAGATACCTACTTGAAGTATCGCATTGTCGCATGGGTATAAATTGAAGTATAAATGTTGGGACTAAATAGGATTATCAAAGCAAAATTATTAACCTGGGAAGGGTTTCTTTTGTAAACCCATCTTTTCACCACGTACAATTTTCTCATTGATTGCGGCATTCTTTTTATCAATGTTAGCCTTGGTAGGAAACTTCTTCCGTCGTTCCTCTCTCCATTTCTGGATTTCTTCAGGATCATTAAGTTTTGCAATTTTATTATAGAGTCCTGAACTGTGCTGCATCTGAATATGTTTGGTAATGATTTTGGGATGAGCTACGAAGGAACATCCATCGATGTTGCAACGCTGTGGAAAGAAACAAAAATAATTAGCTATATTAACCCCTTGTCTCCTACCTAATTAAATATTCTTTCCCCCTTTCAACCACATGCCATTTTCGCCGCGCTAAAATTAGGGAAATTTGGGCACTTATAAACTCGAATATTTCGTAAAATAATGAAGTCATATCAATAAACTTTATTCCCACTAATAGCCAATGAAACAAAACTATACTCTAAAGACACCCCTCGCGCCGCACCGCCCGCCGCCGCGACAAGTGTGCGTGTCGTCTATAATGTTTCAACTAAGTCAACTTAAGTCCATTGAGTCAACAGATGAATAACATAAATATATAAGCAGCCAAAATCATAACCTTCATTTCGGCTTCGCCGTACCTAGGTAGTTGGGTAAATAAATAATAAAAATAAAATCAAACTTCTTTATTTCAGACAAAGGACTGTATGGGACTATTACCCAAAATAAAATTAAGTCAGAAAGATAGGTAATTACATCTAAATTTGAGCGCAGTAGTAAGGTAGCGCAGCGGGAAAAGGCTTGCATTTTTTTTTATATCATGGGCAAATATGTATAATGTATATATCATGGCAAAGTGGTCATGTTCGAGTCGAGCTCGCGTAAAGAGGGTTCCGTGCCATCGAAGGGTTAGGATTTTTTGACGATACTTCGTTCGTATACCTAGTGGTAGCGTATATTCCGGAGTAACTTTTTTTTTTTTAAACGGTCATAACTCGTATTAAAGGTCATAACATCCGTGATGACAGCCCATAACACCGGGTGAACTTGTTGAGAAAAAAAAAATACCTATGTACATTTTTATGTAAGTCTCGTATTGAAACTATCTCTAATTTTCCAGAACATTCAATTTGAAAGTAATGGTATCCTTATTTTTTGGAAATTTATTTAAAACCTATTCCAAAAAAAATTTTTTTTATATAGACTTTGTTAAAGATTAATCCATAACACATATTTTTTATAGATCTTTTATGTTTACCAATAGCTCTAAAATGTTTTTTAAAATTGACCTATTTCTCAAATTTGACCTCTATTCCCGCCTTAAGTCTAAAAAGCACCCATAAATAGGAGAACTTCCGTCTAAGTAATGATTCACCACATGTTTAACCCTTTCGTCGCCGGGACCGCTAGGGCCCAGTCATGCACCCAGGCCAAGGCTTTACGAAACTTCCACCGTACTACTACTACAATTAAACCTATTTTTGAAAGCACTTTTCTAAATCACATATGTGTGCGCCTGGCCTCACAAAATGACTATAGGTGCACACAAATATGTGCGACTGGCGCCGAAAGGGTCAAGAGTGAGAATACCATATCAGTCGATGAATTGGCGCGAAAACCAAACTGCGAACAGTGTATATCGATATGAGACAGCAGCGACTGGAGAAGTCTCTTAAACAGCTTTGCTATGACTGTCCCAAGCGATATCAGCCTGTAGTTTATCACAGTCGACTGATCACCCATTTTGTTCTTTACCACTGGAACGACAGCGGTTCGCATAATTTCCGGCAGCAGGTAGGATTGTTTTAGACACATGTTAAACAGCAACGCGAGTCTCCCGAACAAGCCGTCGCCTCCGTACTGTAGGTGCTCGACACTCAGGCCGCTTTATGCGTCGCATGGCCTCACCAACTTTCACCGGCAAGAAGCGTACCGTAACGGCTCCCCCATATTCAACGAACTTACCGGTGGACCCCACCTGTCCGGCCCCGGCTGCTGCCGGCTTGTTCACTCTGAAGTGAGACATGAACAGATTTGCGACTCCCACGGGCTCCAGCACATCCCCAACACTCACAAGCTAGTTTTAAATTTGTTTTTTTCGACTCAATCCAAAATTTCTTAAAATTCTTATTAGATGATTGATCTGCTAATATATCCATCTTGATTTTATCCTCATTATTCTAACACCATCTCAGCTTACGTTGTATGTTTTCCTGGCCTCTTCCATGTCCATGTACACCTGACCGGCCGTGGGCTTGCCGCACTGAACCCACCGCGAGTACGCACAACGCCAGTAAAAATAGTCCATGTTTTTTGTACAGCTGAGTGTAGCTAGCACGCATAAGTATTCATTCATCTAATACCTACTGTAATACAGAAAGAAGGTGTGATAGACTGACATGACGAGTGTAGGGTGTAGCAGGTAATGCAGCCAACCAACTGTCATGTTGCATAAACAAATCTTTAAACTCGTGAAGTGACTAACCTCATGTTGATTTTTATGATTCTCTAGCAAAATTGACGTTCTAAATCCTCGGTCGCAGGTTTCACACCAGTGCTCGTCATCACTGCTTTGATTGTTTACTTGTGTATGCGGTTTCATGTTGAAAAATATTGGTGGAATTGTCGTTCCTCGTGGGCCGAACATAGGTGGCGGCTGCTGATCGGGAGGAAGAAGTAGACTATCGGATAGGAGTGAATGTGGGCGTGGCCAAATCCCTTGGGGATGAGATCGTGGGAAGGGCGCTGGTCGTGGGCGAGGAGCCCGAAATCGTGCTTTATGGTAATTCATTTCACAAACTATTTGTAGGAATGAAGGACTCGTTTGCACAAATGTTCACGCGGAGCACAATACGACAAAGAAGAAAAAACAAACGTGTTTGAAAGTTTGAAAGGTTACAACTTATTGACGTTGACATGCCACGATGCGATTATTTTTTTTTTGGTTGTTTTATCTCTCTTTGGTTAATTAAAAAAGATGGCGGACGGCGGCAGTTTGTCGCGTCGTCGTTGTGATTAAAAATATATATTTTTGTGGTTCTCGCGGGCCGAGAATTTATACAACAGACGTTAAAGCTACAAAAGAAATGGCTGTATACTCTAATGAGTTTTGCCTGTTTCGGGAGGAGACGAAGTAAACAAAAAAAAAAAATTATCCCTCTGGGATAGGCAAAGGTATTATACCATGCAGCCTTGTCTCCTCCCGAAACAGGCAAAACTCATTAGAGTATACAGCCAATTCTGTTGTAGCTTTTAACGTCTGTTGTATAAATTCTCGCACCGCGAGAACCACAAAAATATATATTTCTAATTACAACGACGACGCGACAAACTTCCACCGTCCGCCATCTTTGTTGTTGTTGTTGTTTTCGCCATAAATAGGCAGGCAAAGATCATTTGACCATACAGCCAATTCTCAATTTTCTTCTTTATATTTTACCTTTATATGTATTTTCGTAATTATATTTTACCAATGGTTTTTCTTATATAAGTATAAATGGCTGGGTAGTTGTGTGTATTTGAAAGAATTCTATCCAAAGATGTAGGGATCGTTTCGGGATATTTGTAATTTTCCATAAGTTGGTCTATCATGAGAGTAATCTTTGGATTGTGAAAGCGGGACAGTTCAAAAATATGTGGTCCAGAGTTTGCTCTTCATCTATATTGCAGTGTTGACATAGGGAGGAATTCACTAAATTCATTCGATGAAGGTGCGCATTGAATTGACAGTGACCCATATGAAGTCGGCAAAAAGTAGTGTAGAATTGCCGTTCCTTCAATAGCATTCCTTTGTCAAACCAGGTTGTCTTCGTAATATTATTTTGAATTTTATGATACCACTTCCCTTTCTGTTGGAGAGATTCAGACCAGACTGTAGCCCATTCATCATCATAGATTTTCGTTAGAATTGCGTGAAAGTCAGAATGTGGTATGGCAACATTTTTGATCGGGCTTTGAGACGTCAAAATTGTTTTTGCGAGGTTATCGACCAATTCATTACCTAAACCGCCATCTTTTTTGCACCCCGACTTTGCCATATTTTTTTTTCTTTCCCAATGGCAAGTGGCCTCTTGACTTTACAGTTGAGGCTCAATGTGCCAATATCAAGTTGTAAGATCCAAGCGAATTCCAAATAAAGGAATAATGTCTAAAAATATGACTACTAGTCAACACATTATTATAAGATATTAATATTAAAAAAAGATTAAATTAGGTGACTGTGAACCTATATTTTTAATTTATTTTGAACAATAAATTTCGGGAGAACCAAAATAATACGCGGATTATAAAAAGTAAAGATAGAAGGGACAGAAATAACAGGGAGAAAAACATAAATTTTTGGAACACGGGGGTAAATTTGACTTTTTTCATATAAGGGACAAGCAAATAAAATGTGATTAGCATCACCGACCTCTCCTAGTCCACATTCGCACAAAGAAGAATTAATAACACGAATTTTGAAAAGATGAGAAGGAAGGCAAGAGTTGCCTATTCGTAAGCGACAAATAATGGAGGAGACAATTTTAGGACAATTAATTTTGAAAAACCAGGGGGTCTACTCCGAGTTTCGATTGCGATATATTCGGATAGATCCGAATATATCGGATGTATCTCGGGATGTGTCTAACTCATACAAATATCCCACTCTAACCAAATGTTCGGTCGGTCGGAAGAAGTGACATATCGAAAGCATAGACAAAAAGTTTTGTTTTTCTCGCAATCATAGACAAGCGATTTGTGTCGAAGTCCAAAATAACAGTTGTTGTGGTCAGATTTGTGTTTAGATAGTATTGGATGGATGCAGTGGAAAAAGATGGCGGACGGCGCAAGTTTGTCGCGTCGTCGTTGTAATTAAAAATATATATTTTGTGGTTCTCGCCGTGTCGCACCTTATACAAAAGCATATTATATTGGTATAGTAGTATTATATTCTTTGTATTGGTAATCTGTCGATGGATGGATGAAGGCGGGGCGGACGGAGCGGCCGGCTTTAGCCGGCCGCTCCGTCCGCGACGGGGCGAGGCGGGGCGAGCGACCGGAGCCGGCTCGACCGCCAGTCATTCACCGCCGTAGCCGCCGCCGCCCGTCACTCAGCCCAGTCAGTCATGTCATGACTTCATGACCGCCGCGACGATCGCGCTGAGTCCTCAAATTTTTTGATATTTTCCAAGCGTAGGTAGCAACTTATGGATGAAATTATACAATAAACAAAAAACGAAAACAAATCACCAATGCACACATAGGTAGGTACTCGTAAATCGTGTGTAAGTCAATGAACGCAATACATACACCAAAACGACAATCTCTTCTTTTTATTTAATAGTGGCAACAAAACGACAATCTCAACGAGAGCTCATGAGGTGTCGTTGGAATTATCGAAAATTGTCGTTTGCTCATTGGTCAAATTCAAATGTTCGTTCTTCGACATTTGAACCTAAGAGTAGGGTTACGACACGACAATGACATTGCCATTTTTTTATTATGTAGTTCTAAAAACGATATATCGAAACGATGTCAATTAGAGTAGGTTACGACACGACAAATGGCACGATGCATCGTTTTTACAACTCCGAGTAGACCTCCTGGGCTTTGAAGGAATCTCCAACTGTATTTTAGAATAAAATAGGCGGGCTTTTTCGTATTTTTGAGGCCCTCGCGTTTTGGCTCTGTCACAGGTATTGTAATGCGATTTTTGTAAAAACTACACGAATAAGTACTATAAATGGTTAGTTTTTTTAATACCTTATGATTTTCTAGTGAAATTAATTCGATAAAAAGGACTTACGACCTGTAATATTTAACGCAAATTAAAAACCAAAAGACCCTCATATTTTGCCTGTCACGTTGCTACCTTCCAATCTTTAAAACATAATTTTTACATTAATCGTAGAGATTAATCTCGACATTATTAACTTCATGGACTGTAAGAATTATTATATACACCTAAGAATTATTTTCGGAAATACAAAAAGTTTTCACTTCTGCCGGCACTCCCGGAGTGCAACTGGGGCTTTTGACGTGATGACGTCACGTCTTATAAATTGATGAATACCAGCTGCACACACGAAAAAGTGTCACGTTTCATCTGAGTCTGTGTGTGCAAGCGAGAGCGCGTAACAAGCGATAGAGAGGCACAATCGGTATAGCCAAAGTTACCATGGAAACGTCTTAAGAAGTAAAACTGTCAAGATCAGACAACAGAAGTTCATTGATGGCCAGTCACAAGATGATTAATCTTTCTAGTGGACATAGAATTACTGATCTTTGCTCTATGTACTACGATTATTCCACGTCGTCACGTAAAACTATCGTCCGTAAACCGACTTTACAGACAACCAATTTTTTTTATGTGTGACTTTGCTCTATGCTGCAGCCAATTTTTCGTCCATCGCCTTCTTTATAAACCAAGCGCTAAGATAATGGCCACCCAAGCTTTAATAATGTTTTCTGTATCCATTAATAACGTCCTCCCTGCACGAAGCACGACAGAATACTGACGTGATAAATATTGTACGTCTACTAGACGTCGTCTAGGGTAGTTTAGGAGAATGTTTTCAGTATGATCCATGAATACGGATCGTGATATGGATCACAGTATTTATTGAGCGTGTAGCCTTCGCCTAACAGTAATACCACAGAATGGAAATGATAAAATATTAGCTCCATCGAAGATAAACTAAATTTCTTACATTTTGTTCTACTACAGTCTGAGACTACTGAGGGAGGTATTTCGATCATTTGCGTCCTACTCCAATGTTTGCTTCATATCATAACATTATTCCTATAAATTTGGAATTCGTTTGGATCTTACAACTTGATATTGGCACATTGAGCCTCAACTGTAGTCAAGAGGCCACTTGCCATTGGGAAGGGGAAAAAAAAATCATAGGTCATCTTGATGCTGTTTTTCCATCATTGACTACTACTGACCTAAAGACGTGACTCTGGCTTAAGGCCGGTTTACATTATCTTATTGTTTAGGAGAGTGCTTTAGTTCAACTAGAGAGGCAACTTGTGCACTCTCCTAAAGTTCTCACTAAATTCTCAGTTTACACACAGACTAGTAACGAGGATAGTGACGCGCCGGGGTGTCACTGGAAATAAAAATAAAAACCAATCCTATTTTGATTCTAATTGAAAGGCAAGTGGAACCGTACTAAAGCAAGTAGCGTTTACACGTTTCTACTAAAGTACTCTCCTAAAACACTCTACTAAACACTAAGATAATGTAAACCGGCCTACGCTAAACCAAAGAATATAGCTAAACTAAAAGCGTGATCGCCAAAAAAAAAACAAAACTAAATAAGGTTATATACTCACAGATTACCAATAGGTTATACTATACCTAACTACTTAGATCTGCGATGTGTCTAGAATAATTATTTGCCATACTGAATACTGAGGTACTTAAAAAATAATGATGGATCAAGAATTATCGTTCAAAGGAATCGACCCTGGAGCAGTAAAGCATGGAAATTTCATTAACTACTACACATTTCACAGTTCAAGAAATCGTCTGGACAATTTGGATCCACTGATGTTCCCTTCTACAGATGACTCCGACCCTTACATTTGTCTAGATATCGGATGTAATACTGGTGAACTGACGAGACATCTACACGACTATGTATCTTCAATATTTCCAAGTAAAGAAATTTACATTCTCGGGATAGACATTGATCCTGCACTAATCGACAGGGCAAACGAAAACACAATACGAAACATCGCTTTCCAGAATATGGACATAATGAATGAAGATTCAATCAGTGTTCTAAAGTCATTCTTGAAGGGATACAATAAAACAGCATTTGATGTAATATTCTGCTTCTCTGTTACCATGTGGATACACCTAAATCATGGTGACGAAGGGCTTGTGCGATTCATCGATTTAATGAAAGACAATACAAGAACTCTTATTGTGGAGTCTCAGCCGTGGCGTTGTTATAAGACAGCATATAGAAGGATGAAGAGATCTAAGGCAGATTTTCCTCTGTTCAGGACAATAAAGATACGAGAAAATGTTGAAGGTGCAATTGAAAATAAAATTGTACAAGATAATTTTGTGAAAATTGTGGAATCATCCCTATCTTCGTGGAATAGGAAAGTGCAGAGTTTTAAGCGTGTGAATTAAAACTGTCTCAAAATGATTTGATTGTTTTATTATTAATGTATGTAGGTAAGTATTATAATATCCTTAGTAGGTAGGTACACACAATCCTATCATCGATGGAAAATTGAGTATTATGGTGCTATAAATGATGCCAATAATCTTGTTAATAAAAACTCTTGAACAGTTCTAGAAAAATCTGATGTAACTGTAAATTAGGAATATTGGAATGACAATTATTATTTAGCAAGGAATACCATAAGGCGAAACGATTCATTGTGATTAAGAATGCGTTATTTGAATAGTTAAATGCATGATCTACACGTCGATATATGATTTCCAATGGGTAATTAGGAAATTTTAGGTTAGAAAAATCGGGGTAAATATGTCGGGCGTGTTTTATTTACCCTGGAGTTAAAAGAAATCCATCAGTGCTTCTAAATAAGTGAATCCTCGTTTGTTGTATACCGTTTTGTGGAGAATATACACGGTGTTGCAGTTGCCCCCGTAATATTTTTAACTGACATAAGGGGGTTATTCTATATATGTGAAACTAAACAACTTCTGTGGCGAAAAATATTTTTTTTGAAACAAAAAAAAATTTTTTTTTTCCATACAAATTTTACACTTATTCTCAAAATGTATGGAGAAATAAAAAAATGTTTTTGAGTTTACGCAGGCGCGCCAAATTTTGCGTGTGTCCACGTGGCAACAATGGCATGGAAGCCAAGGGGTGTAAGCATATTTTTAATCATTTGGAAGCCAAGAGGTTAATATTGAAGGCAGAAAATTAAGAAATAACTTAAACTAAACTTATATACTTTCAAGTAGCCACTTCTTCATTGCCTCCTTCAAATTCTAATTTCACTTCACTTCCAAGTCCCTCGACATCAACTTCGGATTCTGAAGCGTTGAGCATATTCAGGGTCACCTGGAAACAAAAAATAAATAAAACAATTTAATTTTGCCAATGCTCTCTGTAAATAGGAACTTACAATATAAAAAAATAAAGTAACTTATACATTTTTTTTAATGTATTAAACCAGCATGGGTGGCTGTGCCGAGAGACCAATGGTGCAGTCGACAGAGCCAAAATCGCGCTCAGTTAGGTGCCATGCCAGCAGATTTGCGGACTGTTGCTAGGCTGTCTAGCCCGTTAATACGACGCTTGAAGACACTCAGGTTAAAGGATTCAGGAAATACACTCGCCGGAAGACAGTTCCACACTCTAGTGGTGCGACAAAGAAACGATTTAGAGAACCGATGGGTTCTCAAAACCCCAATGTCAACAACAAAAGGGTGCTGAGTCTCTCTGCGACGAGTCATGCGGAGATAGGATGGGTGGCAGGGAATAAGGGATGCTAGTTCTGCAGAGCAGCGTCCGTGATAGTATATATTTGTATTCCTGAAATTTATCGATGAAACTATCACCAATTAGCCCGACTATGGACTTTATTTCAACCACATACAGTACCCGGAAGTAAATCATGTACATCGACAATCTGGACAAGACAATCTGGTTGTAGAGCGTCGTATCTTGTCACATGAACGCTTGCGACAGACGATGCTCTACCGGATTTTTTTTTATGTAATCCGGTCTGGGTGGCTGCGTCGGAGGGACAAAAGCACATGCTCCGACCAGCCAATATCACCTCAGAGAAGGTAGGTGTCATACCGGAGACTCCCCTGGATTGCTAGCTATACTTGACTAGAGGAAAACACAACCGAGGCTGCTATGCGGCCATATTAAATCTAGTAGGTACGGTGGTATCAACCTAGTCGGCTACAGTTTGAGCCTACCACCTACCACCTAGTAATGGGCAAGGGAAGGGACCTACTAGGATAGACGAACAGATTAGTAAAAAAAAATCGATAGCCTGAAATACTCGAGCGCGTCAGATATTGGGGGTTGATTTTAGACTAAATTTAACTAATCTAACGATAAGTCCTTGACGCCGCAAAGTTATAGGGTCGCGAACTTGTAAAAAAAAAAAAACGTTAATCCGGTATTCTCAAGCGCGATAAATTTTTTTTTTATTTTGAAGAATATAATCTAAAACTTACAAAAAATACAAAATCTGCTGGTTTCCGCATGACCGGAAGTGTGGAGGAGCCATTTCGTCTTCCGAAAAACGCGTTCCGCATATCTGTATAAAAAATACAATTTTTACTACGATTCATCTACATTTACGTTGATTGTATCTATCGCTTTATTGTCATTCCTAAATTCCCCGTTTTATCAGAAAAATTAAAAATAAAACTTTTTTTCGTCAGATTAAGAGAACCCACCAACATTTTTGTCAGATTAAGAAAATATGCTTTCAGGACACCGAGATAAACCCTCCCTATAAAAATCTGACGCTCTCGAGTATTTCAAAAGGTTTTTTTTTTTGCATTTTCAAAAATTTGTCGTAAGTTATCGTCACGCCGAAATCGTCAGTTTTTTTGAAGGGAGCTTCCTTGGGGCCTACTTAACACCCCTTCTGAAAATCTGACGCTCTCGAGTACATTTTTTTTTTCGGATTTTTGACTATCTTGTATGCCTACCCCCACCACGCAAACCGGCAGATTAGTATACCGTTGTTATCAGAGGCACTTGGGGCATACGTGGTATGAATATCTGACGTGCTCGAGAATGCCCAAGTAACTGTTTTTTTTTACATTTTTGAAAAACCGTACACGCCATAACCACCGCTAAAATGGTTTTTACCATACTAGCTTGTCTTTTCGAAATTACTTCATCTTTCGATTTTAATAGGTCTCGACGGTGCTCGAGAATGCCGCCATTTAGCGACCTCACCTCCCTAACTAATAGTTTTACACCAGTTCCGAACGGTGAAGCAGCAGGTATGCACGAAAATTTTTTCGTCAGAAAAACTCATTGGTACACGCCAACCAGATTCGAACCTCGGATATCTCGCATGAAAAGCCGATGCCTAAACCACTCGGCTACCCGCCGCGCCGCCAAAAAGCTCGAAGTACATTATTTAATGCCGGTATCTTCATGTGAAATTAGGTAAGTACACATAACATTTACAAGTGATTTGATGATTGAAGCCAATCTGTTGTGTTTCTACCTGAATGTGAACAAGTTTCTATTCCCTAAAAATAAATCAAAATAAAGGAAAATTAACAAAGATGTAGAACAAAAGTTTTTCTGTAGATACTAAAAACCAGGGATGGGCAAAAGACGGCTCACAAGCAATGATATTTTAGGAAAGATAGGTTATCTATATGACATTCAGTGCTCACACATGGCACGTCCTTGAAAAGTTGAGAGGAAGAACTATAAAGTGATGCGCCGACTCGAATAGTCTTATTCCAATTATTAGAATTTTTCTCCACTTCGAATGCATTCGAACAGTCGTCGCGGCGGCGATTCCGATTCAGCGTTTGCATTCGTAAATAATTTATATTCAATCGGAGTGACATTCATCATTCCGACTTCCGGACGAATGAACTGTGATGAGACTGACTTTGATGACTGATGATGATGAGATTTCTACGATTGCAATTTAATTTCTACGTTTTAAACAATCGAATTGACCCATCACTATTATCATAACCAACAATATTGCGAGAAGAAGACGGACGGCACGTCTAAGGTTGAGAGAAAAAAAGAGACAAGTATATGTTGCTTTGCGTCGCCCTACATATCACAGTCCGCGTAGTGGGAATGAGATCGCGTATGGGGGCACAGCGCGGGAAGGAGAGAGAGGGAGTATATTTTCTGATGCGCAATATTTTATGGAAGTAATGTTTGAATTTGTGAAAAAATAATAAATATAATGGTGGAAATAGTAATCCTTACAAATGATATGTAATTCCTTGATTTTTGGTAGTGATTCTCGAATAATTAGTCCAGAATCTCACTACACACGACGGCATCTTCGATATATCATTGATTTTCGATGTGCGCCTCGCGGTGAACGGCTCGTGGTTAGTGGTCCGAACGCGTGCGTACTTGGTGGGCGACTAACTTCAGATAAGACTGTGATCTTACTTTTAGTGTGCAGCTTGGGAGCTCAAATAACCTATCTACCTCTTTTTAACTTCACAAGTGTTTAATCCGGCCCACAACTAATTTGAGTGGAATCTGTGTTACGTGGAATCCGGCCCGCAGTAATTGAGCAAGAAAATAAAGCTCATCTTTAAGGGATTAAGTAGATGTGAAATTACCTTTACATAATATTGTCTTTAACCTAATATTTTTGTCACGGATGTCAGTAACTACAGTTTATTTTGGTGGGAAAATGTTTTTTTTATTTGATTTGACAGTCTTTTAAATGTATTTCCCCATCCCTGCTCTACGCTTGTGGTAAAAACCTAAGAAAATGCCTTTGCTATTACAATCTAGATTTATTACAAATACGTCTAATACGAAAAATGCTCCGTTGAGCTTAGAGTCAATAAGATTAAGAATAATCTAAATAAATTTAAACTCTTACAGAGTAATTTGGTTTTTCACTGAACTATCTTTGAACTTTCTGAATTCTGGGCCATTGCTATAACTTATAGTTAAATTACTTGATTAGGATAATACGACGTGATGTTTGCCTAAAAGCCCCCCTTTACGTAGAGAACCAATAAAAAGTATTACACGCTAATACTAAGTGACACATGTATAACAATAAATGACACATATAGGTGACATCTTCAATAACATGGACGAAAATTTGTATTATCTTATGTATTGACATTTTAATAAACACCCGTTGACACCTATGGTACAGGCCTCTGCACTCAGTAGTATTAAGGACGTAAGAGTATTGGTAGGAAGTTATGTAAATGTAAGGAAATTTAGGAAATAATAATTGTGATATCATGGTCTGGTTCTATGTGCACCGACTACGGCAGAGCTCATACATTAAGAAGGGCACTTGAGTAATTTTTATATTTAATTTATGGGAACGTTGCCATACCGCCGACCGATTTTTAGGAGGGAGGGGAGAGGAGGGAGAGGGGTTTATCAAAATACCACGCTGGCCCTGTAACATGGTATTTCAAAAATTACTTCATTCAAAATAACATTTCAATATCTATTCATTTTGTTTCATTCTCGCTAATTTTCCCCAAAAATTCGACAGGCACTGTTCAATTACAAGAAAAAGTATTCGCCTGGTCACATTCAAACATACAACCATTGAAATAATATAAAAAAACTGTTTAAAAAAACATTGAACCGACTTCAAACCCTAATAAAAAGTTTTAAATAATATATTGATCTTGAGTAGAAGGCGGTGCAAAAGCACAAAAGGGGTCTATAAATTTTCAGGTGTGCTTTTGTACCGCCTTCTACTGCAGATCAAAATATTATTTAATACTTTTTAATAGAGTTTATACCCACTAGTCAACTATCTCGAAGCCAACCAGCTCCACGCCATGAATACCTTTTTCCTGAAAAAGGAGAATAGGAAATGGACGTGGGCCAGCCCTGACGGTTGCACGAGGAACGAGATCGACTTCATACTGGCAGACAGTAAATCGTCGTGTATAGACGTTACTGACCTTAACCGCTTCGATACTGGCAGCGATCACCGACTAGTGCGAGGTACGCTGAAGCTAAACCTCAAGATGGAACGGCGCAAACTCATCCACAAACCGTTGGCTAAGCTAAACATACCGGACGAGACGCTCGAAAATTTCGAAGCCAAACTCGCGGATGCTTTTAGCTTAGCGCCACGAGATGAGGATGCCGACATCGACAAGGTGTATATGGGCTTTGTATCCGCACTAACGGACACTGCAGAAGAGCACTTCAGCAAAAGTCGACAGGCACCCCGTAGCAAGCTATGCGCAGAGACGTTGAGGCTCCTGGAAACACGACGGAATATGAAACCGGAGACCCGGAGTAGTGTCGTGCACAGGAACCTCAACAAGACCATAAGCAAGTCCATTCGCCGTGATATTCGCCGAGAGAACATGAAGATGGTTGAGCGCGTTTTAGAGGAAAATCGAGGCAGCAAAGTGTTTGCCCGTGCCTTCTCTACCAGCGCTAACCAAATCTCGAAACTCGAGCGGGCGAATGGGGTTGTCACCGCAAGAAAGCCGGATACTCTTGAGGCGGTGGAGGAATTTTATGGCCAATTGTACTCCGCAGCAATCCCTGCCCCAAGTCCAAGCAAACCAGTCGACTCTGATAGGCGTGCGCCGCTCACTAGACACTACACGGAGGATCTACCCGATATTAGTGTCTATGAGATAAAGCCTGCCTTGAAAGGACTCAAAAAACACAAGGCTATAGGTGAAGACGGGATAACGACAGAGCTGCTGAACGCTGGCGGACGACCGATCTTGAAGGAACTGCAAAAACTGTTCAATGCAGTTCTTGAAGGTGGTGTAGTTCGGGCCGCATGGCGAAATAGTGTCGTTGTCTTGTTTCACAAGAAGGGGGATAGGGCGAAGTTGAAAAACTATCGACCTATCTCATTTCTTAGCCACGTGTACAAGGTCTTTTCAAGAGTCATCACGAGTCGGCTGACACAGAGGTTGGACCAGTACCAGCCTCGTGAGCAAGCTGGATTTAGGAGAGGATACAGCACCATGGACCACATATTTACTGTGAGACAAGTGGTGCAAAAATGCGAGGAGTGCAACAAGCCGCTCTTCCTAGCCTTCGTCAACTATGAGAAGGCATTCGACTCAGTTGAAAAATGGGCTGTCGAAAACTCCCTCCTCAGGTGCAGAATCGACCACCGCTACATCGAGGTGCTCCGAAATCTGTATCGGTCCGCGACGATGACTGTGAGGCTTCACGAGAATACCCAACCCATCCTCCTTGGTAAAGGCGTAAGGCAGGGGGATGTGATCTCACCCAAGCTCTTCATAAACGTATTGGAAGATGTGTTCAAGATGCTTGAGTGGGACAGCATGGGTATAAACGTGAATGGAGATCTTCTCAGTCATGTGCGTTTCGCCGATGACATTGTTCTTCTGTCAAATTCTCCGTCGAGTCATATATACGGGTCTTCTGTCAAAGACCCGTATATATGACCAGTGTGTCCTCCCGGTTATGTATGACGTACGGTTGTGAAACGTGGACTCTGACGGTCGCTGTTGTCTAAAGGTTGAAAGTTGCCCAGCGAGCAATGGAGCGAGCCATGCTGGGAATATCGCTACGTGATATGGTGCGTAACGAGGCAATCCGCCTACGCATCAAAGTAGTCGATATTGGACACCGGGTGGCTAAGATCAAGTGGCAGTGGGCTGGGCACGTTAGCTGAAGAGACGATAACGGTTGGAGTAACCGTGTCCTACACTGGCGGCTGTGGATAGGAAAACGGAGTGTGGGAAGACCACCCGCCAGGTGGGACGACGACATCAAGTACGCCGGCGGAAATCATTGGTTCCGTATCGCTGAAGGCCGGGAGGACTGGAGGAAAATTGGAGAGGCGTATGTCCAGCAGTGGACGCTTACACGCTGACTGACTGACATTAGAGTTTGGAATCGGTTCAATGTTTTTTTATTTCACTCTTTTTAGTAGATAATATCACATACTATTACAATCGTCGGTTGACGGGAAGTGGGTGATTGAAAAATTACTTAGTGTGAAAGTTTCATCACTTAATTTCTTTCCCACCCTTAGGGGTGGTATTCTTTCATAAAATTTATGAAAGGACCACCCCTGAGATATACCCTGCTAGGGTTTTCTACCCGGGTACCCGGGACCAGGTATACCCGGGTTTACAGGCGATTTCGTACCCGGGTAAAATTTCCCAGAATACCCGGGACCCCCAGAACAGTAGCTAATTTTCCAGTATTTTATTCAGTCAGTCATACATAGCATAAGTAGGTATTTATTAGTTTTGATTGAGATTATTTCTTAGATATCAAAGCAGTTAAACTTAAAGTTGGCTAGATATCCCTAGACTAGGTAGACCTAGAAGTCTAGAAGCAATGTTAACCTATTAAATTATTAGCAAACTTATTTTTGTCTTAGAAAATAGGCTTTCAAGAATATTAGAGCATTAACAGACTCGTTCGAAAGTCGTTTCTTTTTTTTGTCACGATGTATCCAGCTAGGCTGAAAACACGCTCATTTTCGGTTGAAGTGGGCCTGAAAATAGTCGCACGGCGCACCTGGCGCAATCCAATTTCAAATTGAGAATTCTCGAGTTCCGGTCATTTTTTTCTCGTCTCGAATGAAGTCAAATTTCTCGAGTTCGAGAAAGCTCGAAACCCTAGCCTTGATCCACTGGGCTATTTGGGCAAAAATGTTAATGTCTATCAACAACAATATGTATATACACCAATTTTTTTTTTATAATACCTACTGCCTGAAGATGTTAATCTGCGAAAACAATTGTTCAAAGACATGAGAAGGGATGTCTGCTATAGAGCGTCCGCACGCGGTGGCGGAGACTAGCGCGGTGTGACGTCATACAGGCCGGTTAACCAAAGCTGGCGCGTGCACAGTACTCACACCAATGTAATTGTGCAAGTGCGAGTGAGACAGATCGGGGCATACGCATCACGAAAACCTGATCTGTCTCATTCGCACTTGCACAATTGCATTGGTGTGGTACTGTGCATGCGCCAGCTTTGGTTAACCGACCTGTACCGGGCGCGTTACCGCGGCGGTTATCTCGACGGGCGTTTAGCGTATGTACATTCATTTTACTTCAAACTTTGATTGTAAATATATCTGTAAGTTCTTGGTATTTTTCGACGATTAAAAAAGTTTTATTTTTGTAAAAATACTGCTAACGTAATCTGCTTACTCATGAACATAAATAAATTTGAGTGGAATAGTCTATTGTACAACCGTAATATTATGTTTAATCAAAAGTGGCCTAAAATCGGTCACGTGGTATGGGAACGTTCCCTAATCACCTGACACTTTTTTTGGAAAGTGAATTAAATGTAAACACGTAGCGAATTTAATAAAATAGGTAACATATGAAAAAAAAAATTTTGCTAAATTTGCAAATTCCCGCAGACTCACATTTAAAATTGATTGATTTTTTATCACATATTTTGCTCCCTTACAGACAATGTATCATTCTATCACAATGTCATGAACGGTATGTGAATATATAATTTGTGAAGAATATGCAAAGTTTCATGGTAGGCACAATGAGGCTAGCTTGATATCAAGACGGAGCGAAACTGCTATCTCTCAAGCAGTGTCTGCAGTACCAGGCCGGCGACACGGTTAAATGTATTGTGTAAGCAACCGCGTGTCCGCGGTCCATGTGTGTGTTCCGGGGTGGGTGCGGCTGCGGGTCGACGGGAGCGGTCGGACCACCTCACGGGAGGTGACTCGTCGCACGGGCTGCTGCTAGTTAGCATTTATTGTTCTTTCGTTTAGCAAGCGATGCGGTGTCGCGGCGTAATTTCGTTGAAGACATTGAAATTATTTAATGAGTGATTAAAATCTTTATAGATGTTCAACTAAATAAAGATGGTGCGGAAATTGTACCATCATGCGACAGAGCAAACCAAGATGAGAGAGCGGTCGGCCATCTCGGGCGTCCGCCCGCTGTTCATCTTTCTCTTTCTCGAACCGAACTCTCTCGCTCGCTCATTCCACCCGTACTCTGCGTTTACCAACCCTATCGTTCAAAGCGGGCTCAAGCTACATACGCATCTCCGTGCGTATCTATAGATCAACTAAACTCACACGCACAGGCTCTTGTCGCTTCTGGGCGTTAGCCCTATATCTCTCTTGTGTGGCAGTACCTTCCTTCCGTAAATTCCATTACTATATGATTAGGTTAATATTTATACCATTACATATAGACTAGAACTAAACTAACTTAACCATAAATTGTGATTAAAAATAACTCATGTTGGTATCTTGATCATGCATGCATCTTTTACATCAGTCATTATTTCTTAAAATATACCTACATACTTTATAAAGATGACTAGCAACTACTAAATGCTTACAACTTGTATACAAATCTATAGTGTGGAAAAGCTAAGCAAATTAAATATATGGTTATTTATTATTGAATCTACAAGATGGTTCATATAAAAAATAAATAAATAAGTACTTTTAAAAATTTCCACCATTTATGAGAATTTTATGCATGTTATAAAACAATGGTGCAAATGTATTTTGCAAAACAAATTATTTTTTCTTTCATGATTCAATGAAAAAAACTGATTTTAGAACCATATCTTGCAAAATCTTTGGATTTTCAGACCAGGCTTATTCAGAGCGGTCGATTCAATAAATATCAGCTTGTACCGTATCACATACTTAACCACTCGCGCGTCGCTGGGACAGACGTATATCCCAGCGCTGCAGTCGACCTTTGCCATACAAATATACACTCTTTTAATATGGGGATAAGGCTCTATTTTACCTCTAAAATAAGGTTAAGATATGCTCTTTCGATCTGATTCAATAGTTCAAATGATGACAGCAACGTCTCTCGTTGAAAAAAATATTTGAACCACGCCCGAACGCGCACCAGTCAGTTCAGTGTCATGGCGGTGAGCCAGTGCCCGTGTTCGAACGATGTTTCCCAAGCACCGAAGGCAAGATATATTTCGTATTTGGTGTTTTTAGAAGCGCAATTGAGTGTAGAGTGCATATTTGATAGTGCAGTGATCATATTATAGAGATCTTGTTTAGAAAATACCTCAACACGCTGAGTTGATGTAATAAAACATCACCTCACCAAGTGCAGCATTCAACCCACGATTTTGAATGAGAAAAAAGGTGAGTACAATCCAAATTATACATAACTTTAGGGTATTTTATAACGATTACAACCATGCTAAACTTGCTATAGGTGTTCACATAATTTTTCCTAAAAGAAGCGTATTTCCCGTAACCCCATCCTTATGCGGTCGCAGTCACGAACACCGCGACACTCACGGAAAATGCGCGCGCGCGGCGTACAACGCGTGAGTGGTTAAATATACAAAGGCGAAATATGAATTATTTCGTTTCATTCGAATTTTTGTGAGAAACGAACTGACCGTTTGAATAAATCTGGAAGGCGTGCAGTGTAAAACCATATTCAGGAAAGTGAAGCTGTGAGAATAACTTGCGATCGTAGCGAATACCAAATTCTAAGTAATTAGTCATTGAAGAACTGAACCTCTGCACTCTTTCCTAAAATAGTGTGTCGAGCGGTGGCGGTCGGGTGCAGTACCTGCTGCGATGGGAGGGGGGGAGCGTGCTGGAGAGGCGGTGGGGGCGCCGGAGCCAGCTGACGCACTGGGATACCCGCATCCTCGAACGCCTTCTTCTTCAACGTCGTCCTTATCTGTGATCTGCAATCCAAACATTGTTTTAATCGGTTTCAGATTATTGAGTATTGAAACTAATAACTTGTTGCTCACTTACACTGTTCTATTCTTAATGTGGTGACTGAGCTTATTGAGATCGACAGCAAATCGATGAACGCACGAACGGAGCATCTCGATTTCTTCTTCGGTCCATTTGCTCCTAGTGTAACATTACAATAATTATGCTTATTATGGAGAGCCATGGCTAGTTTCATAATAATAAATTAAACCAATATCCTCCCCTACGAAAGTAACTTGGCCTTTGGCCCAACGAAAGTAGTGTCCGAATGTACGTGGCCTAAAAATTGTCTCATCAACGCCCAGTTAAAAACGCTGAAAGATTAAATTTGTGGAGGATTGGTTGTTTGCTGCCATCGGTCCATTCTCTGCACTGAGACCATTTGAGATCATGTGGGGTGGATACCCTGTAAACAGTGGCGGTGTCTTAAGGGTACAATTACAAAATTACGGTATGTTTAGGTACATCAGTAGAGAGTTTGGAAAGGTCTAGCGTTTTGAATCTAATCCTAAAATAAAGAATAGTCCTTCATTTGCAATAGTAAGAAAAAATATTTGCATATTTTTCACGCTTTCACCCTGAAAAATAAATGGTAGGGTAACACCCACAGACTATACAACCTATACTAGACTAGCAACGCGGGGGAAACAAAGCTGCCACACGGCAACTCCGAACGAGTCGTCGCGCGGTCGGCGAACGAGCCACCAGTCAGTCTCGCGCACCAATGTGACTAGCGCACACCTATACGAATAGGCTTATAAAAGTCACAATGCCGACTTGTTCGGTGCATCGTTGTGGAAAACGAACAAGTACATCAAGTCTGCAGAAAGATGGTGTTACTTTTCACAAGTAAGTAAACTATTTTACATAGGTTTTCCATTATTGACGAATTTAAAACGTCACAACGCCTGAGCGCGCGCCATGTTGCCTGTGGCGCGCCTAGTGCAGTCCAAATGTTGGATATCGATATTCTATCGGATTATTCTAGACATAATACACATAGTATCACTTATTATAACTAAATGTATTAATTTATCTTATTACTGACAATCTGATACATGGAGTATCATTATTTCATTTTATTTTGAAATTGTACTACATTGTGGTGTATGAATACTAATCTAAATGAGTTGATACAATGATGAATCAAATTTTCTGACAAGTGTCCTTTACCTACTTAATTATTAACTTTTGACTTCGTGTAGTCAGAATTATCAAGCCGAATAGTAGATTTAAATTTACTGTTAGTCTAGCTCTCAAACCACTTTGTAAAAATAGTAAAATATTAACAAATTCAAGTGTAGTGGCCTACCACAGGAATGCTAAATATATAAATAAACTACTCGAATCATAGATGGTATTTTAATAATCCGGAAGTAATAAAAAATGTATGGATTTTACTTTTTTTAGCTTTATAAATATTTTAATACTTTATTTCATATTAGAAGTCAGAATGATTGCAAAAGGCACGATATATTTTATATATTTCTTGATATTTTTTAAAGATTCCCGAGAAGTCCTACCAAAAAGAAAAAGTGGGCCGATGCAATGGAAAGATCGAACGAATGGATTCCCACGGTGGCAAGCGTAGTGTGCTCAAAACATTTTTTGCCTGAGTGTTTCGACATAAGTAAAAATAATAGAAGGCGGCTGACGAAAGAAGCAGTACCTACAATCAAAGGAAGCGAAAATCAGGTGAGCTTGCGTGTTGCCCACGACTTCGTTGTTTTATTCAGAAACGCGGGTATCGCGGGTTGTGCCCGCCATTCCGTTCGCGTAGTTTATAATTTTTTGGCGACGTTCCTTTTTTATTACCGCTTATTAAACTATATTTGTGTATTACTATATTTGTGGTATAGTAATGCAATATAAATATACCTACTTTCTTTAATTGTAAAGAAAATCTAAAATGAAAAAAAAACGGCCCATTAAAGCATAAAAGGTATCCAGGTCCATAAAAACCTTTGAATTTTTTTTACTGTAATTGTTTCAGATTCAAGATATGGATTGTTCTCCTACCAGACCTACAGATCTCACGACCACTGAAGTAATGAATCCTGCAGTCGCAACTACGCCTCGGAAGAAAAAGATGCAACTAGAAATACAAAGATTGAGTTATGCATTACGTCAGCGAGATCTCAAAATCAAAAGGCTACATACTCAAAAAAGAACGATGAAGAAAAAAGTTACCAGCATGGAAGAACTACTAAAACAACTTTCCGATAAATCTCTAATAAATCAAGAAAATTCTAATATCTTGAGTAATATCGGTGTAGAATGTGCGGATCTCATAAAAAGACAAATGATAAAATGCAAAACTGGACATATTCCAACAATCAAATACCCACCCGCACTTAGAGCATTCGCTTTGACCCTGAGTTATTACTCAGCAAAAGCGTACGATTTTGTGCGAAAAAAATTCAATACTTGTTTACCCTCTCAACGAACTCTGAACAAATGGTACCAGTGTATTGGAGGTGAACCAGGATTCACAAAGGAAGCATTTCAAGCTATTAAGCTTAAGGCTCAACACTCTGCAAGGAAAATCTTCTGCACTTTAGTGTTTGACGAAATGGCCACTCGGAGAAAGGTGGAATGGAGTCCTGAGAAGAAACGGTACTACGGTTACACAGATATGGGTACGGGCATCGATGATGACAGTCTCGACGAGGCTAAGGAAGCCCTGGTACTCCTGCTTGTTGCAATAAACGGAAGTTGGAAAGTTCCCGTCGGATACTTTTTAGCTAACGGGGTCAGCGGAGAACAAAAAGCCACATTAGTTTCTAGATGTATTGAAATGGCTAGTGATGTGCAGGTTACTGTTGCTGCAATAACATTCGATGGATGTCAGTCTAATATGGCTATGGCTCGCATTTTGGGTTGTTCTTTTGAACCTGACGATTTAAAAACGTATTTTCTTCATCCATCAACTGGCATGGAAATAGCTTTATTCTTAGATCCATGTCATATGCTGAAATTAATTCGAAATGCGTTGGATGCCTATGGTTCTTTTACTGATTCTGAAGGGAAAAATGTAGAATGGCGCTACGTGAAACAATTACATCAGATACAAGAAACTGAAAAATTCCACTTAGCCAACAAATTAAGACGACAACATATTGAGTTCAAAAATAAAATCATGAAAGTCAAGCTTGCTGCACAAGCACTAAGCAAAAGTGTTTCTGAAGCTCTTCTTTTCTGTGACGAGGAATTGAAAATGCATGATTTTCAAAATGTTTCCACGACCGCTGAGTTCATCTTGCTCGTAAATAATACGTTCGATATTCTAAATTCCAAAGTACACCAAACTGGTCTTAAAAGAGCTATAAATGAAGTAAGCCAAAAACATATATTTGAATTATTGGATAAGGCTTGCTTGTATTTTAGATCATTGCGTGTAAGAGTCAAGGATGGTAGACAAGGAACGAAAGTCATCCGTTTGATTGCATCAAACCGAAAAACTGGAATTTTAGGTTTTTGCGTCGATGCTGAAAGCATGAAAATATTATACAGAAATCTTCGAGATAATGGCCTAACATACCTTCCCATGTACAAAGTTAGCCAAGATCATATAGAATTATTGTTTTGCAACATTAGATCTCACGGAGGAGCTAATAACAATCCCACTGCTCGACAGTTCCACACAATATACAGGAAAATCTTAGTACATACTCAATTGAGCGCATCAGACCGAGGTAACTGTGTTCCTCTGGAAGAAATATCTGTCTTAAACTGTTCGTCTGCAATAGAAAAAATCAATGCCACATGCAATCGATTCAGTTCTAATGACGAAATAGAATTATCTTGTCTAAGCTTGGATGATATTGAAGACATCATAGTTTTAAGTAAATTTAGCGAACACGTCATTGAGTACATAAGTGGTTTTGTAGTGAAATATTTGAGAAATTCTGTCAAATGTTTGAAATGCCTCTTTGCTCTTTCTGCCCCAAGATCGTACAATACCCTCACATCCAGAAAAGATAAAGGTGGTCTAATATATGCTTCTGCCGATGTTATTAATATATGTAGGAAATGTGAACTGTTTCTCAAAGGAGCATTATTAGAAAGTGGGCAGAATGTCATCAAACCAAAGTATACGACCCCCCGAATGGCAAATAAAATTTTGCAGTCACTTGTAGGAAGTAAAATTGCGTTTTCTGGATTAGAACACCACCAATATGATACTGATCCATTAACGAACCATGTCATTGAACTAATGAAAGCCGTAATAGAAACATATTTAAATACTCGACTTTGTTATTTGACAAAGACTTGTGGAAAGAATGAGCCTTCGAAACGACAAATTTACAATAAACTTGTATTATTCAAAGGGGACTAAAATCTGTATGTACATGCTGTGTTGCATCTCGGCAATAAAGTTTAATAAAATACGTGAATAAAATTGTATGTGTATGTTAAATTATAACCCTGTATACAGGGTGTCCTGTAAACCTTGTCTAACCTTGTACCTGGTGATAGGTCTGGTCACGTACTATCATAATACCAAAACATGACCTCAGTAAAAACCGCAAGGTTTTCGAGATATTGACACTTTTTGAAAATTATAACAAATCTGCACCATACGGCGGTTTTGAATATGTTGCCGGAATTCTTCTTGTGTATTAAACTCTTTTGAGTATACCTTTTCTTTGAGGCACCCCCAGTAGTAAAAATCCAATGGATTTAAATCCATTGGTATACTCAAAAGAGTTTAATACACAAGAAGAATTGCGCCAACGTATTTTCACTGCAGCAGAGGTCATCAGAGGAGAATCAAGAGGTGTGCGACGTCTTAAAAGACACTTTAGGTGCGGTTTTTACTGAGGTCATGTTTTGTTATTATGATAGTACGTGACCAGACCTATCACCAGGTACAAGGTCAGACAAGGTTTACTGGACATCCTGTATATAATATACAATGTTATAATTTAAAATATACAGTTAAATGAATAAATGCACCGAAAGAATATATTTTTTTATTATACGTTAACGCCACTGGCATTCCAGTAAGATAGGGGCCTTATGCGAGAAAAAGTATCCCCGTTAAAACTAGTCATAGTGTATAAAATGTTCGATATCATTTATTATAATCGTACATTTTATACACTATTACAAGGTATTAATATTTTTAATTGTTTTTAATACATTAGTTTTAATAGCTAATATTTGGCATAATATCGATATATAACTATCGACTTTTGGACTGGCTGCGCGGTGATGCGCGGGTGGCGCGACGCGAGGGAAGGGAAGATCCGCCCCTCCCGCCACCCGCAAAATCGTGCCCATGTGGTTCCGATACTACGATGCCTTGATGTCTAGTCTATTAAAGGTTATGTTGTCTGTGGTAACACCCCACTGACTTTCTCGCTTGTTTGGCGAACTCAAGGTTTTTATTACGTTCGAAATTCAAAATATACTGACAGGAAAGTTCCGTTGAATAGAATTAGTTAGGCGCTCGCAACAAACATTTTTATGCAATATTTAATAGAAAGAAACCTTCGTTTGTATGACAGCCACCTTTTTTTGAGTTTTCCTGGAAAAACTGATAATGGTATCTTTTTAGGCTAGTAATAGGGTTTCTATGTGGAAAATATAATAAAAATCGTTAGAGCCATTTTTGAGAAAATAGACCTTATCAAAATAATTTGTATGACAGCTACCCTTATTTTTTTGAATAAAAAAAAACTAAAAACAAGTATCCCTAAATAATCGTACCGTATTGTACCGTGTGGGGCCGGTACTTTAAAAGAATAGCCCCACTGCATCTCTCCCCGTGTATGTCGTAAAAGGCGACTAAGGGATATGACTCCCTTCTTATATTACTAGGTGGTAGGGTTTAACCCGCCCGGGTTGGTACCACCGCACTGAATGAACGGTCGGTCGAAACGGTTATGTAAATAGTTTGTGTTTTCCGTCCAGTTCAGTGTAGCCGGCACGACCGAAGGGAAGCACTGATGTGGCACCAAGTTCACCCGGTGTTACGGGCTGACATCACGGATGTTGTAGGTGATGTAGCCAACCGTGTCAGTTTCCATAAAAAAAAAAAAATCGATTCAAACTACTAAATATGAATTTTAAACGAAATCCGTTGAGCGGTTTAGGCGCAACGTCGCTGGACACATTGCCATAGACAAATTTTGTATGACAGCTACCCTTATTTTTTCGAATTTTAAAAAACTAAAAAAAGGTACCCCTAGATAATCGTTTCAAACTATTAAATACGAATTTTGAACGAAATCGGTTGAGCGGTTGAGGCGCATGGTCGCTGGACGGACGGACACACACACACACACACCCTTGTTTGCTCAGTCCCGAAAGCGAGGCGGTCTGTGTTTAGTTGTTGAGAAGCACGAAAACGAGGCCTTAGTGATACAACGGTATTTCACAATGTTTTGTGTCTCTATGTGATGTAACTTGAATATAGGTATACGACAATCTTTCCCGTTTCTCAATAGATGGCGTATTGCATGAGATATTGCAAATTTCAGAAAAGTGCTAACACACCCGAATCCGAGGCGTGCACGAAAGCGAGGCTGGAGCCTCGCATTCGTCATTTTCAACAGATTTAGAGTGTGTATGAGAATTTTTTTAAAACGCCTCGCTTTCGGTATTTTATTTTACCTGAATCCGAGGCGGTCTCACTTTCGTATATTGAATCGCATGTGTGTATTAGCCACCTCGGATTTGGAGTGTATGAAATTATTATTTTTAGTTATCCGTTTACTTTTTTTGTTTTGTTGTCGTTCTTGGGATATGGTCTCGCCTTTATATCTATCTTTTATATTAATAAAACTATACGCCCGCCTCAATCATCATCGCCTAGCCTAAACCGCAAGACCTAGAAAGCTGAAATTTAGAACACAGGTTTATTTTACAACTCAGGATTTTTGGATTTTCAGATTTTAAGGGATGGAAATGAGGGATGAAATTTTTTATGGGAGTATCGATTTTTTTAATGGTAGGAACTTGAAAATTTTAATTGTAGCTACTCTTCATAAACAAATGATAACGTGTTTTAGCGTTTTTGAATTTTCAGATTTTAAGGGGTGGAAATGGGGGATGAAAATTTGTATGGGAGTATCGATTTTTTTAAAGGCAGTATCTTGAAAATTTTAATTTGAGCTACTCTTCATAAACAAATAATGACGTATTTCAGGGTTTTTGGATTTTCAGATTTTAAGGGGTGGAAATCGGGGATGAAATTTTTTATGGAAGTATAAATTTTTTTATAGATAGGAACTTGAAAATTTTAATTGTAGCTACTTATCATAAATAAATAATGACGTGTTTCAGGGTTTTTGGATTTCAGATTTTAAGGGATGGAAATCGGGCATGAATTTTTTTATGGAAACGTAATTTTTTTTTATAGATAGTAACTTGAAAATTTCAATTATAGCTACTTATCATAGATAAATAATGAAGTGTTTCGGGGTTTCTGGATTTTCAGATTTTAAGCGGTGGAAATGGGGGATGAAAATTTTCATGGGAGTATTGATTTTTTTAAAGGTAGGAACTTGAAAATTTTAATTGTAGCTACGCTTCTTAAACAAATAAGGACGGGTTTCAAGGCTTTTGGATTTTCAGATTTTAAGGGGTGGAAATGGGGGATGAAAGTTTGTATAGGAGTATCGATTTTTTTTAATACAGGAACTTGAAAATTTTTATTTTAACTACTCTTCATAAACAAATAAAGACGGATTTCAGGGTTTTTGGATTTTCAGATTTTAAGGGGTGGAAATCGGGGATGAAATTTTTTATGGAAGTATAAATTTTTTTATAGATACGAACTTGAAAATTTTAATTGTAGCTATTTATCATAAATAAATAATGACGTATTTCAGGGTTTTTGGATTTTCAGATTTTAAGGGGTGGAAATCGGGGATGAATTTTTTTATGGAAAAGTAATTTTTTTATAGATAGTAACTTGAAAATTTCAATTATAGCTACTTGTCATAAATAAATAATGACGTGTTTCGGGGTTTCTGGATTTTCAGATTTCAAGGGATGGAAATGGGGGATGAAAATTTTCATGGGAGTTTAGATTTTTATAAAGGTAGGAACTTGAAAATTTTAATTGTAGCTACTCTTCATAAACAAATAATAACGTATTTCAGGGTTTTTGAATTTTCAGATTTTAAGGGGTGGAAATGGGGGATGAAATTTTTTATGGGAGTATCGATTTTTTTAAAGGCAGGAACTTGAAAATTTTAATTTTAGCTACTCTTCATAAACAAATAATAACGTATTTCAGGGTTTTTGAATTTTCAGATTTTAAGGGGTGGAAATCGGGGATGAAAGTTTTTATGAAAGTTTATTATTGTTTATTGTATAAATTCATCCACAGGTAGGTAACCTACGCTTGGACATGTCGAAAATTCCGCCAGTTCTAAATTCAATGCGAAGAAGAACTGACAAACAAACTTCGCAAGTCACAATGTTTTGTTAGTACCTTAAAAGTATTATATTATAGTAACTTACAAATAATTAACCCATACTACCGCTCACAAGAGCATTAATATTTACAGCATAAACATGAATACTGAAGAATCTGACCACACTGCCTATTTAAATTACCTATATCTGGTGTATAGTGCCATCGTCAATTTTGATATTTCATATTATATCAAGTCAAATAAAACAATTAGTTTACGTTTATTACAAAGAAATGTAATAAGTCATATTAAAAATCAAATGATACAAAGTGTATCGAATTGTCAAAATTTGTTAGTGGGAAAAATAGTAGTCAGACTCTTAGATAAAATTACGGTCGTTAATGCATCCTTAATACTGTAATAACTCTTTTCAATTAACATTATTTTAATCCGTCGTTTAAAATTATTGTCATCTAATTGTTTTATGTTAGGAGACAGTTTATTATAAAATCTAACACTATTACAAATAAAGCTTTTTGTAGTTTTAGCTAATCTATGTCTTATTAGTTGTACATTATTCTTACCCCGTGTGTCATAGTTATGATTGTCGGAATTGAGAGAGGAATCATGAATGTATTTTCTGGCATAGCATATGTTCTGGTAAACATATGCACTTGGTAAAGTCATGATTCCTATCTCTCCGAACGCTGTCCTACAAGTATCTCTAGTTTTCATATTTAGGATGTACCTCAAGGCCCTCTTCTGTAATAAAAATATTCTATTTGAGTCTGCTGCATTTCCCCAAAACATTAGGCCATAAGACATGATGCTCTCAAAATAAGCATGATAAACCGTTTTTGCAGCATGGGTCCCGCCTAGCTCTTTAATTTTTTTGATAGCATAACATGCGGAACTCAGCTTACCAGCTAAAGAGTTTATGTGGGCTTTCCAAGTAAAACTTTTATCAAATATTACCCCAAGAAAAGTTAGTTCATTAGCAAGGTTTAATGACAAGTTATCTGCAGTTTTTAATATGCTATCATTGTTATTACGTCTATGAGTCCCAAGAGCAAAGTGCATAGTATTAGTTTTGTTGACATTTAGCAATAGATTGTTGCACTCAAACCAAGATTTTAGAGATTCTAGTACAGTTAAAAAGGATTCTCTCAGTTTACTTATATCATTGTTTTTCAGTACAACTGAGATATCATCTGCAAACATTACCATCTCTATATCGTCTGTTATACAGCTCGAGATGTCGTTTAATGTCGTTTAAAGTATAATGTTTTTTATAGAAAGGAATTTGAAAATTTGAATTGAAGCTACTCATCATAAATAAATACCGCCTCTCTGTGGGGTGACACCCGGGCGACTGACGGACTGCTTGACTCATTCAATGAATCCGCGGAAGGAAGGAAGGGACCGGAGCGGGTCCGGGGTCGGTGGCGCGTGCGCTCCCCACACACATATTTACAAGGTAACAATAATAATGAAATGTCTCAGATTCGGTAATTATAGCATAGATTAGGATACACACTAAACACACTTACACACACATTACACACTAAAAAAGCGAGGCGGTCTCGGATTCGTGTCCGATGGATACACACTTGCGACTGCAGCGCCACCTATGGCATACACACTGGAACTACGTATTTTTAGACATTTTCATACACACTTACACAACCTGCCAAAACTACCAAAAACGAGGCGTAAAATTTGATCTGCTCTGATTGGTCCGTCAAATATACGTTTTCTGACCAATCAGGGGTCGCTGATTTCAAATCTGCCATTAGAATTTTCCTGTCAAATCCGAGGCGGTCTCGCTTTTGACGGCGCCTCGGTTTCGTTAGTGTGGAAGGACGAAACGCCTCGTTTTAGGGAGTGGGCAAACACACACATACACACACACACATACACACACCCTTGTTTGTTTTAAGTACCATGTGAGGACCCCCGTTTTACTCATTCAGACCGAGGACCTCTCAGTATCTGGCCTTTGCGACGTCGTGTGATGACCTTGACAAGACAGATTGGCGCCAAATTTATTTCTGCATACGCTCAAGCACTTAGGGTTTCGATATTTCCTACTCTTTCTAACTTGAATTGTGACAAACAATGCGAAGACACAATATACACTCGCAAACCTGTCTGGCTACGTCCACTCGAGGACTTTGTGTTAGGCTAAACGAGGACCTTCGCGACCTGTCCAGTGATACCATTTCGAGGAACTAATTGCACACCAATTCCTGAAACTTTGTATTATTCGAGGACCTTGTCTTGAATTTTCTACTATCAATCAGGGGACATTTTATTCTGATTTCTTCTGTACAAAACGAGGACCGGGGGGAAGGGGAAGGGAAGACCGTCGCCGGGGCGTTCTGCTCTGCGCCGCTGCCGCTTCCTAGATAACTAAGTAGGTAGAAAACTCCCAGCTGTTTCAAAAGAGTACCTGCTTAGAATAATTGTATTTCTATGCTTAGAATAAAACTGAAAGCATAATAAATTTATGCATGATTTCTTAGGGAAAGATCTTGAAAAAAAGGTATCGTTTATTTTTTCAATGTTGTAGAAAAAATACTATAGTTACATAGTTTCTTCATCGAGCTTTGAGCAACCGCTGTTTAATGCGATCCCGCCGTCTCCTTTCCACCTCCGCACCACGCGCACTGGGCAAGGATTGCATCCCTACACGCTGGACTTACCAATCGATTCTGCAGATGTTTACTCTACACTCTGGCTGGAACGCTCTCCCTGCCCATATATTTCCCCCCAAGCACAGTCTCGGGACCTTCAAGAGGGGCGTGAATGGGCACCTGTCAGGCCGGCATGGCATTCGCCACCCCCGCATACGCCGAATGTCCATGGGCGTCGTTAGACACCTTATGGGTGGCTTAGCGCCATATGTCGCGCTCTCAATAAACAAAAAACACCGACCGGGCGCGATCTGTATCCATCCGGAACGTTTTAGTTTGGCCGTGGTTCGGATTCCACGTTGATTCCACGTAAAAACTGTAGGTCTCCTTCCTTACTAGGCGGTAGGTAGGGTTTCTGTCGCACGGCATAGTGGTTGGCCTTCTGTCTTTGGTCTGAATTTAAATATGACAAGCGTCATACAATGTAGAAAAAAATTATGAAAAAACCATCGATGGAAAAAACAATGAAACTTAGTTCACACTCTTGCCCTCCCTCCGCTCCGATGATTTTAAAACGTTTTGCAAATACCTGTTCCTGAAACTTTGTATTATTCGAGGGCCTAGTGTTGAATTTTTTACTATCAAACAGGGGATATTTTATTCTGATTTCTTCTGTATAAAACGAGGACCAGGGGGAAAGGGAAGGGAAGAACGTCGCCGGGGCGCTCCGCTCCGCTGCCTCCCAGTATCGCTCTCACCTTGGTGTCAACGAGACTGTTGCATTCTTTAAGCACCTCAGCAGAGTGACAGACAAACAGCTTTGTGAGCTTCCTACGGCTGCAATTGTGATGGTGGGCGACTTTAACGTCAAACATCTATCTATATCTATAAAAAGATTCCGATGACTTAAGAACCTCTTCCTTTTTCTTAAGTCAGTTAAAAATTAATGTATCTTGTTTGTGTCGTATGTGTCCCTTGCGGTGAGGTCTCCGCACAAACCATCACCTGGAGTCGGCAAGATCACATTTAATGTTCTTGACTGAGACTCAGATCTGCCAGCCAGCGGATTCCACCGATCTCAGTGTTCCTGGCTATACACTATTTGAACGCTTTATGCCCAAAAGTGGTGTTTGCCTTTATGGTCGATCAGATGTCTCCGTCAAGAGATTATGCCATGTTGAAGACTCCCGATTCCCTGTAATATGGATCCGCGTGAATCTCCCCCACGTGAAGCTCTCCTAACCTTGGTGTCAACAAGACTGTTGCATTCTTTGAGAACCTCAGCAGAGTGACAGAGAAACAGCTTTGTCAGTTCCTACGGCTGAATTTGTGATGGTGGGTGACTTTAACGTCAAGGACGTCAACGTTTAAGGAATGGCTCGGGTCCACCGTCACTGATCACTCCGGCCGGGAAGCTTACAACTTGGCCATAGACCACGGATTGTCGCAGATGGTATCGGGATTTACACACATACCTGACAATCCTGCGCACAAGCCTAGCTTGCTGGACCTTGTGCTGACTTCGGAACCTACAGGATACAGAGTTAATGTAAAAGCTCCCCTCAGGAGCTCTGATCACTCTACCATTGGTCACTCTACCATTGTCGTCTGTCGACTGTACCATTGGTCCCTCGATACGGCCACCGATGTTGGTTTACATAAAAAAAAAACAGGGTTCCTTCGGGATAGTAGTGTGTTGGGCTAATATCACAACAGGTGTAATACTCGAACAACCGTGCGTGTCCAGTTTTATAAAATATTGCCACTGATTGATTAGGTGAAAATTATATTAGCTATCTGATTATGAAAATGACTAATATTTTTCAATAAGTTTCAATCCCCAATGTTTTCGTTCTAAAATTCATTAAGAACGTTATTTATAGGGATTAACAAACATATTAACAGTGATCTCATATTGATGGGTTAGGGCAAACTGGGCAAATTAACTTTATGTTTGTTTAGAAAAAAAAAACATTACACACTCAGCAAATAATAATAATAATAATAAAAAAAGAAGAAAAAGAGCTGTCAGAAGAAGAAAAAGAGCTGTCAAACCGACATGTCGGAAAATTTTTCTCTTGGAAATTTTTAAAAAAACTTCTTGCCTGGGACCACCCAACCGAGCTTCCGCCACGCGCGGACCCTTCTCCAGCGGCGCAGCGACCCGCACGGTTAGAGGCACCGTGCCGGCATCACCACCGCCGCCGCTCGGTGCCCCCGGTACTTCACCAGCTCGACATACCTGACGACAGAAGCGGCTGCAGACCACCCAGGACGCGACACGCGTGATGGAGAGCAGGCTCTGCAGCGACGGCCGGCCGCCGCTGCGCTCGACTTCGACGCCGCCGCCGCCACCGCTCGCCCGCAGCAGCACTGCCTCCGCCCACCGCCGCGTCGCCCGGCCTCCCCGCGCCCGGGTCGTCCAACACAAGAGCCGCCTTTCTTCTCGGACACCACACGCACGCCCCACCACCCAGCTCCACGCCGCCGGTGCATTTCATCGACGGCGAACATGGAGCGTTGACGTCGGCCGAGCCACAACATCTACGGTGAGGGCGACGTCCACCATCGGCCAGCTTGGGGTCATCGGGACCTCACGTCCCGTCTAGGGCCCCCGCTACCGGTGGTGCAGTGCGCCCTTGAGGCGACGCGCGCGCGATGAAGAAGACGTTAAGAGAGCAGCGCGACGACGTCGCCGTGCAGTCCGGCGGATACGGAGCTCTCCGGGATGGGGGTGGTGGTGGCCTACGTGTCTAGTACCACCACCTATCGCTCGTAGCTTGCCTCGCGTCGTCCCGGAGAGCTCCGTAGCCACGGCTTGCACCCGCCGGCGTGCTTGGAGGTTTGTCTCCCGCCGCCGGCGGTATTACCGTTTTTAATTTTTATATTAATTTTGTGTATTTTTATTACTCTTTTGTATAATATATGTAAAATTAATGTAAAATTTTAAGAATGTGAAATAAAGGAAATAATAATAATAAAATCTTCTTTATTCAGGCACTTGGTCCCATGAGACAAATGATACACGTAAAAACATACACACACAAAAATTAATAAAAAATAAGCATAAACATAAACATACATAACAAACAAAATATTATATAGCAATAAAACGTGTCCAACCCGAGGACCCATGTGTGAACTTCACACATGGGTCCTCGGATTGGTTAAGAAAGTGGACTTGAGTGTAAACCGAAGTGTGTAAAATAAGACGGTGGCGCCGCCCTGGTGGTCACAAATTTTTACACTCTGACTGAAATTATGGCGACCAAATGGAGGACCGTTTCCGATTTCCGTATTTCTTAGACAGGAAGATTCAAAATCGCACGGAGAATACGACAATGGTGACCATTCAATGCGAGGACCCACGAAAAAGTCCTCGTTTTGAAAATGTCCTCGTATGTGCCTTGTGTATTCAGGTGCACGTCCTCGGATAGTACTTAAAACAAACACACCCTCACACACACACACATACATGTTTTTCAAAACCATTTTTTTGGGATCGTTGAATGATATATAGCCCAAATTAGCCGAAATCTCAACTTCGAAATTTTGGACGATTACAATACTTCCTTTCTCCTTACTCCTTACTCTCCTTACAGTCGCTCGAAAGTAAAAATCCTTTTGTAACCCACTTATGCGGAAATCTCCGAACATGATAATTTTCCGGAACTCATTAAACCATCATCACGAGGTTTTTTGAGATTAAAAAAATTATTGAAGTGTTGCTAATGAAATGAACAAATGAATGAAGAAAAAAATTGTATGACAATAAACGGAAAAGTGTTCGAAAAAAAATGATCAAAATTACGCAATTTTGCCGAAATTTCGCCATACTAATTTGTATGGGCTGATAGTGTTATATATATAAGCAAACGCACGCGGCGTTGACGCTCAGTCCGCGCCAGCGAGCGCTAGCGAGAGGTTGGGTGTATCTCTCTGCTCCTTTTCCCGCCAAATCATGTTCCTGTGACCCATTACTATATCTCCGTAACTAATGGTCTGATTTGGATAATTCAAAAAGATATGCCATTCTTATCAACGAATTAAATTATCGGGAAATGGCATACAACGCACCAAATTGAGGCGCGCTATTGGTGAGCATTCAGCACCCTCTCCAATCGTCTCTCCTTTATACGTATCAAATTGCCATTTAACCGTCTTACTCTATCGACGTTCACAGAGCGGAAACGTAACGTCATGTATGAGGCGCTCGCGCACTTACGCTGTTTTAAATATTGGCTATATATATAGAAGAACTGCAATCGCACCTTTCTACCGGTAAAATGTATGACGAGGCCCCGTCCAGAAAGTAGAATGTCGTTGATTCTTATGCCATAAAGAACAATGTGGATATAACTTCTATTCAATTTGCTGTTACTTTACTGATCCTCATTGTGGGCCGATTTTGAAAATTATTTTTTTGTTTGAAAGGGGATAACCCGGAGGTGGTCCCATTTTAAGTTGGTCAAGATCGGATTGGAAAGCGATTCCGCCAAGTACACTACACTCCGTTCATCCTAGCAACTAATGCCGAGCGGTTTCTCTTTCTCTGTACTTCTCACTCTCGCAAAGGGTGATTGAAGTGACTGTGAACTGAGGTTATGAATATACTAGTTAAATTAAAAAAAATTATTGAATTATTGTTTATCCACTCACGCGTCGCACGCCGCGCGCGTGCATATTCCGTGAGTGTCGCGGTGCTCGCGACTGCGACCGCATAAGGACGGGGTTACGGGAAATACGCTTCTTTTAGGAAAAATTATGTCAACACCTATAGCAAGTTTAGCATGGTTGTAATCGTTATAAAATTTCCTACAAAGTTATGTATAATTTTGATGGTACTCACCTTTTTTCTCATTCAAATAGGTGGGTTGAATGCTGCACTTGGTGAGGTGATGTTTTATTACGTCAACTCAGCGTGTTGAGGCATTTTCTAAACAAGATCTCAATAATATGATCACTGCACTATCAAATATGCACTCTACACTCAATTGCACTTCTAAAAACACCAAATACGAAATATATCTTGCCTTCGGCGCTTGGGAAACATCGTTCGAACACGGGCACTCGCTCACCGCCATGACACTGAACTGACTGGCGCGGTTAAAATATTTTTTTCAACGAGAGACGATGCTGTCGTCATTTCAACTATTTAATCAGATCGAAAAAGCATATCTTCACCTTATTTTAGAGGTAAAATAGAGCCTTATCCCCATATTAAAAGAGTGTATATTTGTATGGCAAAGGTCGACTGCAGCGCTGGGACATACGTCTGTCCCAGCGACGCACTGTGACCATTTTATCGCTGGGACATACGGTCGTCCCAGCGACGCGCGAGTGGTTATTTATTTGATGAATGAAATTTTTGCAATAAACCTTTTTATTTTTTGCTTGGAATCAAGTTAAATATTTATATTTTCACTGTAAATTATTTAATATTAAAATTATATATTATTTAAATTTTGTGCCTAATCTACTTACTTCAGCTGTTCATTCTATTGTAGGTGGATAAGTTAACCCACCAACACAAATAATATACAAAACTTCAAAATAACACGTGAAAAATATGCAAAACAATTAATACATTATTATTATGACGGGTAAGAAAGGCTACTGATTGTAATGCGTCGACTGACCGGCCGACTGCACCTGGCTACCTGAAACCTTCTCAGAATAAAAACGCAACACTAACTCCAGCCGCAGCGGCGCACGCGCCGTTATGGTTTTAAGATGACTTTCGCATACACCTATGACTCACAAACACAACCTTGTGTCCTGTGTAAAGAAGAGTAATAACCGTTGCGAGAGCGAGAAACCGCTCGGCATTAGTTCCTAGGATGAACGGAGTATAATAGCAAAAAATTACTAAAAAAAACTGTGAAATAAAAAAGTATTTATTAAAAAAATATAAGCACCGACTTCAAAAATGTATGAAATAAAAAAAAAATCAAACCCTTGAGTTGAAGGCGGTGCTAAAGCAAGCAAAATTGACGGATGAAAGAAAACATGAGTGGATGATATAACCTTTTGTGCTTTTGTGTAGCCTTCTTTGCACCGCCTTCAACTCAAAGGTTAGATTTTTTTTATTTCATAAATTTTTTAAGTCTTTTTTTTTGTTACTTCTGTTTTCTACTAAAACGAGTCATTACATCGGCGTGTGAGCCTAAGATGCGGCTCTGACCTCGGTTCCCTGTTTAGGTTCTCATAGTTATTTTTAAGTTCTCACAGGTTCACATCGGGTTTTTGCTAAAGTTCTTATAGGTTCTCATTTAAGTCCTATTGTTATTTCAGTCCGTCAAGTCAGCGTGTAAGTGTCCACTGCTGGACATACGCCTCTCCAATTTTCCTCCAGTCCTCCCGGCCTTCAGCGGTACGGCACCACCGCTTTCCACACTCGACGGCGGTCTTCCCACCCTCCGTTTTCCTGTCCAAGACCACCCGCCAGGTGGGACGACGACATCAAGTACGTAGGAGGAAAGCAGTGGTTCCGTACCGCTGAAGGCCGGGAGGACTGGAGGAAAATTGGAGAGGCTATGTCCAGCAGTGGACGCTTAAATGCTGACTGACTGACTGTATCGCATCATTCCGGGAGAGGCTATCACGTAGTGAAAATGAAATTATAATGTAGGTACATTGCCCAGTCGATGTACAGCAGTACTTACAGGCACTGGGCAATATATAGTATGGCAAGGAAGGAATAAATAATTGTATTTTATATTAGAATGTTTTGGTTGGTTTTTATTTTATTTTTTATTGTATTTTCATGGACCTTGTGTCTGAAAAAATATATATTTGATTTGAATATTCAATACCATCTATCTATTGTTATAGGTATGTTTAGGTATTTATGTTTGACTCAAACTTTGCATTAATAATGGCTCTAGTATTAGGTGTTGCTTCACTTACCCAGCGGGAGAATCAGCCATCGGATGCAACAACATTGTCATCTCAGCGAGTTTATTGAATGCCGCACCTGCCTCGGTGAAAATCTCACCCACCTGAAAACCCATTACCCGTGCATTGTGTAAAAATATCGTTAGATCTCTATTTGTAATGCAAGAGGCTATTATGTATATACCTTGGCGGCGGAGTTGTTCATGCTGTTGGTGCGCAATGCGACAGCTGTGTTTGGCTTTAGAACGCTTTGGTTAGTTTTGTTGTTTCGTGTGTGATAGATATGACGCCACAAGGCCAGCGACGATCGATAGCCAAGACAGGCCACCCACAGACAGGGCACGTATTATTTGCAGGGCACTGTTTATTTATTATTTCATAGACAGCTTCTATCACCACGCCACCACAGAATACTTCTTCTTTTTATTTCTGGCGATTAGCCGATATACGTTCGACTTATTACGCCAATATCAAGTCTTGAAAGAACCACGGTAATAAATAAGTACTACTTCTCACATGGAGAAAACAAATAATTTTGATATAAATAATGAATAATTTGCACTCAGAAGATGAAGGAGAAAATTAAAAGAGAAACATTATGGATAGTGGATACTAAGCGCCGTTTACACTATGTCACTATGGATGTACATCCATAGTGAATCATCCAAAGTGAAGATGAACATTGAATTGAACGTTTGTTTTAAACAACAGGGTCATCAAAGAGTAAAGTAATAACAATATTACTCTATGTATGAGTTACTCTATGGTCACAGATTACCAATAGCAGTGTTGCCAGTGCCTGCGTCAAGTTTCGGACGGTTCGATATCTGATGCCGGCACTTCACTTGGCTTAGCGTATTCGTGTATTTGGCAAATATTTCCGTTTCGTCTCCCTTTAATGGCTTGTTTAGATTGAGATAAAACTAAAATGTTTGCAACAAACACGAATACGCTAAACCAAGTGAAGTGCCGGTCTCAAATAGAACGATTTTTGGACAAAAGGGACGACGGCTGAAGAAATATAAATACAATAAGACTAAATGAAAAATTGGTTGTCTGTAAAGTCGGTTTACGGACGATAGTTTTACGTGATGACGTCATACAGTATATAAAGTGCGAAGTCAGATACAAAATACTTTATCATGCTTAGAAGTTTTTGTGGGAGCCCCTTGGCTCCCACAACACCCGGCCGGGTTTTACGCGGCGCGTAGTAGTAGTGGACTCCCACAACACCCGGCCGGGTGTCGGCGCGGCACGGCTCCCTATTTCATTCATAACTAATTCTACCAACTTTTCTTAGTAGAACTGAATACTGGTATACATTCTTGGTTAAATTTACTAGTAACTATTATCAAACATGACTGGGCAACAAACACATCACCTTCACAAAGAAAATATTTTTTGAAAATGTTAAAAAAAAAGGCTCCATGACATGACTCATGACATGACATCTGATGATCTGACATTTCCACAGACACTGGAATACACAGATCTAGTACCGTATTTCGGGTATCCGTATTCTAGAGTACGTTTCAATACCTATATTTTGATGGGCGACTTGTGGGAGGAAATTATACAGTTTTGGTCAGAAAAAAAAAATGTCGAGTGTGTTTTGTTTTGCCTGGAGTTCAAAAAATCGGTCTGTGCTTCTAAATAAGTGAATCCTGAAGTGTTCGGCATGACTGAATGCGCAATTTCAGTACAAATCAGACTGAATATAGATCATTGATGGATCGATCGATTGAGGCGGGATATTCGAATTTGTGCGGGAGCGCGCGCTCCAAAATTTCGCGTTTTTGCGCGCGGCGAAAAGGGCTGGGAGTTTACCGACGTAAGCATTGTAAATAATTGAAAACTGCGGGAGTTAAAACAGAACGTCGCGTCTCGCTAGCGTCATCAGAATATGTCATGACTCATGACTATAAATTCCTGCTGCCCCATTCCAAAAAAAATCAGCTGCTGGGTTCTCACTTAAACTACTGCATTTCTTTGCAGATTACTTTAAAGACAGGAACCAGTATGTTGAGCTCTCAGAAGAACGATCCAAAAATTCAGGAGATCAGGAGTGAGCCAGGGTAGCAATCTGGGGCCATCACAGTTTCTATTCATGATTAACGATCTCCCACAGGTTGTCACGTCGTCAGTATGCTTATTATACGCTGATGACCCAAAACTAGCACTTGGTGTTGCGTCTCAGCGTGACTGTGACTTGTTGCAAGGTGATATCGCCTTGGTCCAAGAGTGGGGCCAGCAGAACTTGATGGAATTCAATCTAGACAAGTGTTCCATGATTCTCGAAACCCAATTCAACATTGCTAAAAATTGTCCGGAAATCCACTATCGAGAGTTAATCGCATAAAAGATTTAAGAATCATAATGGATAAAAAACTAACATTTCATGATCATATAGAGGAGAAGTGCAAACAAGCATACAAGAGTTTGGGTTTTGTTATGATATGAGGCAGGGTAATTACTTTCAAGACGCCACAGTACTCAGACTCTTATACGACGCCTACGTGCGCTCCAAACTCGATCACAATGCGATCATCTGGAACCCACATGAGTCCGAATGGGTCCGGGTCCGTGCTCCACCTAGGTTCTCCACCTGGGTGAAGCATGGGATACTCAGGTCTCCATGCTCCAACTACCAATAAGTACAGTCGTGTGCAGAACAGGAGGGGAGTGCATATATTTCTGCATTTTTTCCTATTAATGAACGGTCACATTGATAATCCTTTGATAATCTTGGTTTGATCTCGCTCCATGTCCCTGACAAATACACTCGTGCTCGGAATCACAGACTATTCGCAGTAAGGCGGACTCGTACCGTCCACTATCAGAAGACTCCGGTACCTCGGGCGTTGAACGGGCTCAATGGAATGGTGGCTAAACTGCCAGAGCTGGATATCTTCAACTGTAACCGTAGGCAGTTTATAAACCTAGCCACAGAATACTTGAAACAGACTAATTTAAAATTATGTACTGTATATATTATGTTCTCTTTATTTTATAACCTAACTTAAGAATTGGATTATATTATTCTGATTTTATTTTCACATTTTCTTCTTACAATATTTATATTAATTCTTTATACATAATAAAAAATATTAAAAATATACAAAATTAATATAAACAGTAAAAAACAAAAACGGCATTACCGCCGGCGGCGGGAGACAAACCTCCAAGCGCGCCGGCGGATGCAGGCCGTGGCTACGGAGCTCTCCGAGACGACGCGAGACAAGCTACGAGCGATAGGTGGTGGTACTAGACACGTAGGCCACCACCACCCCCATCTCGGAGAACTCCGTATCCGTCGGACTGCCGGGTGACGTCACGCAGCTCTTTGATCAATTTTGATGGTCGCGCGTGCGTCGCCGTTGCGCACTTTACCGCCACACCGGCAGCGGGGGCTGTAGACGGAGCACGGAGCCCCGATAGCCCCAAGCAGACCGGTTATGTGTGGCGGACGTCGCGTTCCGTCGTGGTTGGTGTGGCGGAAGCGAGACGTTGTTCGCCGTCGTCACCAGCAAACGTCGGCGATAGGGCGGCGAACCTTGATGGAGGGTGTGCGCTGGTCGTGAAAGAAGTGGCAGGTACGTCACTGGACCCGGGGACTCCGAGAAGAGGGCCAGACGGTGTTGGTCAGATGCGCGGCGACGCGCGGCGCAGCGGCGGTGGCGTATGACGCGACGGCGGATTATTATCATATTATTAACCTAACCTAAGAATTGAATATATTATCTGTAAATAGGAGGTTTTTGAGTAAATAAATAAATAAATAAATTGATCTATTGGGAAATATACTCGAAGCCAAACTGAAAGTAATGCAAAATCTATTGCCACGTACCCCGCTAGGGTCGCGCTGCGCGCACATCCGTTACAGACAGAAAGTTAAATAAATAAAAATTGTCCAGGGATGCCAAAACTCCGTCCCAATCGTCTAGCAAAGGAAAAATAAATAAAACTCGAAGAGAATTAAAATGAAATTATAATTAAAAAAAAAGTCCCTATGGTCGACCACCGAGAATTTAGAGGTACACATACAGTCAATTAAAAACAAAACATGATCCAGCATAGCAATACACAAAATAGTGTCCCATTAGTAAGTCAGCCTTGTACAAATAATCCTTCCTTACACACTTGTGTACCACATTCCACGGTCGTGCCTGAACTTGGCCAAGTTTTGCGTTCGTTTGCAGGACCTAGCAGCGAGGTTGAGCTCTCGTCTGTTCTCGACAGACCTATTCTGCTGCCATTTCCTATAAGCCTTGTTCTTAGCATAGTAAAAGAAGACGAGTAAGATAACTGGAGGCCATTTTTAAAATAACTACCTACGCTGCGCCGAGCCTCCAGGGATGTCACAACTCACAACACTAACACAATTGACAGGCAGTGAGCCCATCATGGTGGAAATGCTATTCTTTAAAATTATTATGTACATTTATGTATTTTTTATTTATAGACCAAGAGCCAGCTCCCAAAATTTTACTCTAACAGAATATATGAGTTGTCATAGATTTATTATATACTGGCGTTAAGGTATATTTTCGAAAGCTGTATTTTCGATAGACAGTGAACGATGTTATTTTGATGTTTGAGCCCTTAACAACGATACCCCACTCAATAATCGGATGCTTAGTTCTGGCGCTACGGTGGAACATACGTAAAAACAAACATACACATACATAAATTGCTAAAAAGATAACCCTTCATTTTTGCTTCGCGCAGTCGGGTAAAAATTTATTTTAACTTTAACCTCCCAAAAATTTATGCAATGTCAAAATTCAACTTTAACTCACGTCCGTCTTTGGACAACCATTTCGTAGTCGCGGACGATGAAGAGAATTAATAAGTGGGCAAAAAATTTATAACTATAAAAATTATAGAAAATATATTTAGAATTATAGATTAATATAATTATTAATCTTAATAAAAAAATTATCAAATAAATAATTTTAAAATGTATTTATTAATTTTGTTTTATTATTACTTAATAACTTATATTTTTATTTTTGTTGGTTGGTCGCTAGCAGTCATGAAAGTGTCCGCGGTAGGAGCTGTGGCCATTTATAGAAGACAAAACCGCGCGAAATTGCGTTGTGCGTGGTATCTCTAACAAGTCTGAACAAGTCGACAACCGCGGGCCCGCGCGCGGCGCGGCCTTCGTGTGCGTGCGCCGCGCGGCCGCGCCCGATGCCGGGGTTCGCGAATGGTTTTTGCAGCTATTACCTAGTAAATTCCTTCGCTTAGTACCTACTCGTATTAATAACTTACATAATTTAACTACATACTTTAATAATATTTTTTATGTTACTTACCTTTCGATGGCAGCAGGTAATGAGAATAATGTTAACTCGCGATTCGAGCCTGATCTATTCATGCAGCCGCGTACACACTGCAGAAACGCGGAGCCATTATGTTAGTGCAATAAAATAAAATTCGAATAATAATACTTTCTATCGGGAAGCGGCAGGCGGCGCGGCGGCAGGCAGCGGCCGTCACGTGGTGTGCGTCACCGAGCGCGGGGGCGGGGCGACCATCACTGACTACGCGCGAGAGACAGTGAGAATGCATGTAGTGGTTGTGTACAGACAGCGTGCGCAGGCGCGCGCTTGTGTGAGTGCGAAATCGGCGCGTTTGTATGAAGACGGCTAACTTGTGTGGTTTAACTATGTTCTTAGTGTCAATAGCCAGTCTGCATTGACAATCAAACCAAGGCTTATGGCGGCCGCCGATGGGAACGGTGGAGGTAGGTATGAAGAAATTCATACCCTGTGCGATCACATCGACGACCGATTGGGCACACAGGGATGGGTCTGGAGAAGAGAAGCAAACGTCGTGCCAAGGGTATGCTCCCAGGAAGGAACGGAAGTCATCCCATTGTGCTGACCGGTATTGCCAAACTGTTCGCGTACTACATTCACGTGCTTCCGCGAAGTGTACAGTTGGCACAGTTGAGCGTACAAGGCAATGGTCGGAGTTTCCGAGGGGAGCTTCAACCCTCACCTTGTAACCATTTGGCTCTGTAGTAACAAGGTCCAACAAACTAGGCCGATGGGCAGGGTTATCAGGTATCCGATTGGTTCCGGACCAACTGCGTCTGAATCTTAATGGCGATTCGCCGAACAAAGAAAGCTTTGGCACGGCGGTCACCAGATTTATCTACTAAAAGTTTTCCCAATTTCTTCGAGAATGTTTTGGTGTCTGACGACCACGGCCCCAAAGTTTCTACGGCGAAAGGTTGAAATTCAAAGTGGTCGCGCAGCGGGCTGTACTTAGACAATTTGATGGCAGCTGCCTTAGATGCAGCGGCTCCGGCAGATTTGGAAGAGTCGAGTACATGGGATTATACATTATTTTTTTATCTGTGGGCGCATTTTTTCCGTCTACGGTGGGCGCTGCGCGCGGTGGCGCGGCGTGGTGCTATAAGATATTTTCTAACTAAACTTAAAAAATTAATATCTTTTGATTCTGTGGGTTGATTTCGATGAAATAAACTCTAAATGTTACTCAGAATAAAGCTTCATATTTTTTAGTAATTACATTTTGAATCCAATGAGTGGTGATGCGCGCACAAACGAACAAACAAACCGACAAACCGACAAACCAACAAACAGACAAAAATTTCAAAAATGATTTTTTACCTTCTATTACTTATTCCTTCCGTCCCCCAGTTATTGTTTTTCAAAAATAGTTAATGTACAGACACGGTAAGTCTACGATCTTATTATATGTATAGATAGATAGATAGAAGATAGATAGATAGATATAGATAGATAGATAGATAGATATAGATAGATAGATATAGATAGATAGATTAGGTTAATTTTATTTAATTAGTTTTACTGACTGTGTCAAGTTGTATTTTGTTTTACTGTTTTAATAAAGATATATCAGTGCCCATAGCAAAAAAAAAAAAAATTGGTAAGTACCTAGGTATACAACGTGTCCCAAAACTCAACGTCAAGCGGGAACCAGGGAGTAAGCCAGTTTATGACTACCCAGGGAAAAATAAGAAAAAATATCGGAGTTTTTTATGATATGAGCATTTTTTGAAAAACGTTGAAAATTGACATCTCGTACAACAATTTAGATACTACGACTAAAAAAATGCCAATATAATTGTTAATTTTTTTTTATTGGTAGGTAGCCGAAATAACTCTGCTATTGATCAGTCTCCCAAATAAAACCAAAATGCCCATAGTTATATCACAAAAAAATATTAAGTAAAATTTTTTTCTTCAAATTTTCAAAGATATTTATTTTTAGTTTAATTTGGCACTTCATTCATAGTATAAAAAAATGTACGTACACAACTATGGCAAGTTTTCAAAAAAGTTGGCGCGACTAATCAAGATTTTAAAATGATATAATACCTCCCACGTCATGCTTTAAAAAAGACATGGTACTTGCCAACATAAAATAATACCTTACTCAGTGAAAATTGCCTTCAGTGCCTATGAGACATGATGCATGTTAGAATTTAGATAGATAGGAACAGATAGTGATGCCATTCCGCAATTTTCAAAGGAAAAGAAGTTTAAATGAAACGAATGATAGATATAAAAAAATTATAATTACTTACTCTAAATAAAATGTTCGAACTGTCTGCCACCGGCAATAATACACGCGCGACACCGCTTAAAAAACGACCTTTTCACCAATCGTGCCTATCCTCATAAATTGATCTGTTGGGCAGCCTCCGAGATTCCTCGACGTAGTTCGCCAATTGTTGATATGGGTTTCGAATAAACCTTGTCTTTCAGGCAACCCCAGTAAAAGATATCCAGCGCATTTAAATCTGGAGAACGGGGCGGCCATAAAATTGGACCAAGGCGCCCAATCAAACGGTCTGCATACTCTTGGTTCAGATATTCTCGCACTGGATGGGCATAATGAGCAGGGCAACCATCATTTTGGTACCACATTGTACGTAAAATGTTAAATGGCACATCTTCTATTAGATCTGACAGATGATTTTGAAGAAAATCTAGGTAAACTTCACCATTCAAGTTTCTTGGCAATTCAAATGGCCCAATAACTTTGCCGTTTAATATGTCAGTCCACAAGTTGAATTTAAATTGATACTGAAACTTGTCTTCCGTCATAAGATGCGGATTCTCGATACTCCAACAATGCAGATTGTGGTTGTGATTTTTCAAATAATTCGAAAAACTAACTGTCCCTCCTTCTCTCCTCACTATCATCACTCTAGCACTGAAGGCAATTTTCAGTGAGTAAGGTATTATTTTATGTTGGCAAGTACCAAGTCTTTTTTAAAGCATGATGTGGGAGGTATTATATCATTTTGAAATCTTGATTAGTCGCGCCAACTTTTGTGAAAACTTGCCATAGTAGTGTACGTAAATTTTTTTTATACTATAAGGTGGCAAAGTAAACTAAAAATAATTATCTTTGAAAATTTGAAGAAAAAAATTTTACTTAATTTTTTTTTGTGATAAAACTATGCGCATTTTGGTTTTATTTGGGATACGGATCAATAGCAGAGTTATTTAGGCTACCAATAAAAAAATATTAACATTTATATTTGAAAATTTGTAGTCGTAGTACCTAAAAATGTTGTACGAGATGTAAATTTTCAACGTTTTTAAAAAAATGCTCATATGATAAAAAACAAATGACTCCGATTTTTTTTCTTATTTTCCCCTGGGTAGTCATAAACTGGCTTACTCTCTGGTTCCCGCTTGACGTTGAGTTTTGGGACACGTTGTATAACATTTTAATCAAAAAAAGTTTCCTTATCGTCAGGAAAATTTTATTCTAAGATAACGTGTCCGAAGTTGTGTTATCGTTTACAAATACCTACAAGGATTTGATGCATAACTATTTGCAGAAATACTTTTTTTATTTTCTCTAGATGTCAGTTGACGGGGAAGGGAAGGGAAGGGAAGGCAGGGATAAGGCCGAGGACACTTTTTGTGATTTTGTGGAGCCTTTTTTTGCACCGCCTTCAACTCTAGAGTTCGATTTTTTTTATTTCATACATTTTTGAAGTCGGTTTTTATATTTTTTTAAATAGTTTTTTTTCATAACCGTTTCTACCGACCTCCTTGCCTGTTGAATAATAGTGCAGTCATTGTAGTATGAAATCCTCAATTAAATCGTACTACCTATGCAATTTTTTTCGCAGAAGTTTTTCACACTTCCCAATCCAACCCAAGAAAGTACTTTCTAACTAACCGAGTAGTGGACTCTAGGAACAAGCTACCACAAGAAGTGATAAGTGCTATCTCAGTGAATTGTTTTAAAAATGTACTTGACAAACATTTGTTAAATATAAACAATAAAAAAATAAAATAAAAAAAATATATAAATAAGATCTATCACAAAACAGTGCACTCAACACGTGAAGTAGGTAAACGCATCAGCTGAAAGCTGCTAGTGTACATAAATAAATAAATAAATAATAGTAATAATAATATGGATATGTCTAAATTAAATTTGCAACATTGAGTGCGGACCCGGAACACGGAGAAATACAAATGAATGATTAAAATAAAAAACTGTTTTAAAAATAATTGAACCGACTCCCAAAAAACAAGTAGAACTTAAAAGTGTTAAATTATAATATTTTCATTCATATTCGGACCATTCGGACCCTTGAGTTGAAGGCGGTAGAAAAGCACAAAAGGTGTCCACGTATCAATTTTTAGGTGTGCTTTTGTACCGCCTTCAACGCAAGGGTCCGAATATGAATCAAAAAAGTCGGTTCAATGTTTTTTAAAACAGTTTTTTATTTTACTCTTTTTAGTCACGACGACGTGTTTTTCGAGTGATTGGTACACACTTAACAGTCCAAGTTCAGGTATGTACACCATTTACATGAACACCATCAGGAACACCATTTACATGAACTATTTAATAATTGTTCGGGAAGCACAGTTCTACATTATACAGGATTTCCGTGGAAGTAGGTAGTATTAATGCGTAGCACTTTTTGTGACCAGGCGCGGCGACCAGGCGACGACGCGGTGTGCAGGTGACGGCGCACAGTGTGTTATGAGACCATAAAATCGGACATCCTCTTTTTATCTAATCGACCATTAGAGCTCATTTTTACAAATGTAAGAGTAAAACTCCCATTTGAAAATTCCACATAGTTTAGGAGGAATAAAAATTCAAAATTAATTCTTTATTCTTTATTCTTTATTCATCATTCGTATGGTAGTACACTACGCTTGAATTTGTCCTGTTTAGTTTTTACAATTTTTATAATTTTAGAAAGTAAAAAAAAATTCTTACTCGATAACTAATAACATTTTATTTGGAAAAGCTACAATGTTTCATAGAACTATTAAAACTACATGTAATAAGCGTTTAATATGCTTCGTAAATGCCAGTAGTAAATTAAAATTTTTTTTTGTGTATTTTAGTTTTATTTTTTTTTTCTCCATTATACCATGATATTAGCAATAGTTTTTTTATTGTAACACGTAGCCTGATATGTATTCTAGTTGCATAAAAAAAGAGCTTTGAATTCCGTGGTATATTTGAGAAAATAAAATTTGAAAATCTGCATCAGGGCTGTCACATGATCTCGAGTGCGCGAGAAAGATAGGCAACATGCATATGCATATTGATATCACTGGACAATGTACCGAAGATCAGGTCGATGACCAAAACGATGATACAACACTTCGATCACGTGAAATTAATATGTTTGGTGTCTAAAACTATCTTTATATAAATATAAAGTAAATAAATAAATGGCTAAACAAGCGACTATTATGACTTCTTACACTCTGCAATACTTTAAACATAGCAGGTGAGATCCATTTAGTATTGTTTTAATATTTTTTAAACACGAATTTATCCCTTTCATAAGTGACAGCCCTAAACGCGTAAAAACATTGCGAAAATAAAATATGTTTTTTCTCAAATATACCACGGAATTTAAAGCTCTTTTTTTATGCAACTAGAATACATATCAGGCTACGTGTTACAATAAAAAAATATTGCTAATATCATGGTATAATGGAGAAAAAAAAAACTAAAATACACAAAACATTCTTTTAAAATTAACTACTGGCATTTACAAAGCATATTAAACGCTTATTACATGTAGTTTTAAGAGTTCTATGAAACATTGTAGCTTTTCCAAATAAAATGTTACAGTTATTAGTTATCGAGCAAGATTTTTTTTTCACTTTCTAACATTAAAAAAATGATTAATTTTGAATTTTTATTCCTCCTAAACTATGCGGAATTTTCAAATGGGAGTTTTACTCTTACATTTGTAAACATGAGCTCTAATGGTCGATTAGATAAAAAGAGGATGTATAACACACTGTGCGGGCGGCGCGGCGGTAGCAGCGTGCTGCACTGCAGCAGTCTACAGCTGGCAGCCCCGCCCGCTCCTCCGCTGCCGCTTTTACTTTCCTCCGTTCGTTTGAAATCGAGCTGACCGACGACGCGAAGCGAGTGATTCCTGAACAGTAATTGTACATAATATCTTTCAGCGTTCGATCCGTCGTCGCTTTAACATGCAACCTTGAAGCGTGTGTTGCTACTTCGCACTCTATGTCCCTCGTTATTAAACAAGTAATTGATCATACGTCGGTTATATTTCAACGACTTGCAAATAAGTCGAAATCGGACGCCGGCAAGTGAAAAGCAGGATGGTAGCGGGTCCACACGCGATGTCGCCTGAATAGGTGCACTTTTTCACACACAGCGGGCGGGGGGACGGGCGGCGGTACGGCTCACGTGCTGCGCTCCGCGTATTCGTCTCGCTTTTTGTCGTGCATTCTATCGGAGAAATTTACGTTGGAAAACATTTCTCGATCATTTTCAAGTTCGGTTACGTAAGCGTAACGGCGGCGCCGCGGCAGCGTCGCGCAGCGCTGGGGGCGTGCGGCACGGGTGCGGGAGAATTGGTGCGGAATAGCGGATGTGTGGCGGCGCGGGAGGCGTCGCAGGCGCACGCTTATAAAGCCGCGTCGGGACTGCAGGCTATCAGTCACGGTGCATCGCTTCGTACCGCATCACGAAAGTAGCTCGGTTCAGTGCAGTGTGTGACTAGTTGCAGTCGGGTCGGCAGATATGTGCACGGTGTTCAGGATAGCGGTGGCGGGGGCGCTGTGCGTGGTGATGGTGTCGGCGCACGCGCACGGCGCGCGTAGGTCGCGCAGGATGGACGCCGAGGACTATGCACAGAACGAGGTGGACAGCGGGCGTGCGGACGAAAGCTCGTGGTGGCCCTCGGCAGAGTTCGCGGTGCTGCAGAAGGTGTACGACGACTGCAGCGCCCAGAAGGAGCTCACCACCTGCCTCAAGTCGAAGGCGTACAGTGCGCTCAGCAGAGCCGTGGAGCAGGTCCGTCTGCACCGAGGCGACGGGGCGATAGATAGTAGCCGGCAGATAGTAACGTAGACAGAGTTGTAACGTTTGTAATGTGTGTGTGCAGGACTCGGTGGCGCTGGCGGACGGCCTGACTCTGGTGAAGCAGGCGGACGCTCCGGCGGCCGTGTCGGAGCCGCGCTTCCTGCCCGGCATGACGACTGAGGACAGGCTCGACACTCAGCTGAGCAGCAAGTTTGAGCAGCTCATGAGCACACACACTTTGTCCATGGATCTCGCCTCCGAGGGACGAGGCAGAGGTACTCGTAATATCACTATACATTTTGGGGAGTTGAGTTGCGTTAGGGATGCGTGCAGTGTTGTATGTAGGGGTTGTTTTGTATTGCAGGTAAAAGGATTCTGCCTTACATGCTGCTCGGGATCTTCACGACCGTGAGCGTGGTCGGAGGTATCGCCCTCAAGACACTGGCCGCGATCGCAGGCAAGGCTCTCATCGCCAGCAAGGTAGCGCTAACGATTGCCGGCATCATCGCCCTCAAGAAACTCTTCAGTCACGATGCCACCAACGGTGAAACCACATTCCAAGTTCACGCCGATGGACACCATAGGTGAGAAGTTATAATAGATACGATTCTATTAATTATGGTACCTATTTGCGTACGTAACTAAGTTGAATTAAATATTGCTATTAGGTAACCAACCATACAGTTTCAGTCTATTCTTAGTCAAAGTTAGAGCGAGAGCTTCGGGCTTAAAATAAAAATTTCTAGTAGGTATAGATAGCAATTTCTTTACGAATTGTGTGGAAATAAAATTTCTACTTAAAATTTGTAAAGTTGCCCTACTGAAATAAATCTTAAGGAGTATATTTTATAATTAATTTGATGAACATTTTTGCTTGAATTTTATTTTCATATCAACTAAGAAATTTAATGAACAATAGACGTCCTTCACAGGTAATTGTTATTGTAATGGGTCTTCATAATTCGAAACAGTTTGTTGGTTCTTCCCTTTACTCTGTGTGAACTATATGTATACACTACAACATACAAGTTTGAAACTTTTAGAAGTAGAGACATTTGGCTCATTTAGAGTATTTGCTATGAATTGTGTCAATCCGAGAACTAAGTATGTCTCATCGCCTGAACTCGCATGCATCTTGAGTTTTAATCGTAATTTTTTAATTCTAGTCTTTAAATTCGAAGGCGGAATCTATACGTCGTCCGACCGGCCAAGACGGGACCTTCGGCGGCTGCGGCGGACCCCTACCGCTACTACAACGACCAGACCAGCGCTCCCGTTTGATCCCAGCAAACTCGCCCGCCACCGACGCTGCCAGATGACGCCACAAATTGTCTAGTGTTATTTCGATGTAAAATCTGTGGGCGCGCCCAACGCCCGCTCCCGCACCACCATCGCCACTTCTCAGTCCCGAATGATGAAGCGGAGGGCCGATAGTTGCCAAAGCAACTCCGCATCAGCGAAGACGTCGCGACGCCATGTGCCAGCGCGCGCGCGCGCCGCCCGCCGCGACTCCAGACGACCTACCGCGTGCCCCGTGCCGCCCGCGCGCCGCCCTGCCGCCTCCGCCGCCGCCCGCCGGCCGGACGACCGCTCAATAAATTATTTTAGCATAATTTATTTATTTATGACTAACGTTGTATATTTATTGTACAGAGACAAAACCCCAAAGCGATGTACGGAATAAACAAAATCATTAATCGATTGAGTGTTTTATTGAGTGCGGAGCTTTCAGCTCGGTTTCTCGCCTTATTAGCAAACGTAGGTACTCAGTTATATGTAACGCAACAGCGTGCGTAGCAACTATTAGCAAGCCACAAGAAGAGAGAGCGGGCGCAACTACCCGTACCTACCTCACGAGTACGACACTATGAACCATCATTGTTGGGCGGGTTTACTTTGGCCGGGGGTTGAAGCCCACGCTATCTTAAAATACCGTCGCCATTTTACCTGTTAATTCATCAATATTATAATATCTACTTTGCTGATTATTTCAGCAATGAATTAATTATGTTATTGCTTGACACTGAATCGCCATTTCCCCGAATGCCTATTATAAGTTACATCGGTTAATAGATCTCAGTAATGATATTTACATTTTACACGAACCAGGTTCACGCAAGCTACAATACTTATAACAACATTCCATATATTCTCAAACACAGCGTCCGTTTGAATCGTGAGCATTTTAGTTTGAGCATATTCATAGTTCGAGAAAAGTAATAGAAATTATTTAAACATCAATTTATTTAAATACATGTAGTATTTAAATAAATTATTTAGTTTTGAAGCGAGTATGAAATATGGGACATGCACAGAAAGCACAATGTTGTTTGTAGGTAACTAGCATTTAGTTGGACGTCATGGATTGATAGCCTCGGTAGCTCAGTTATGCTATTCACCGATGAGAAATCACCGAAGGCAACAACGTCGGAACGCTCGGAATTTGGATGGATGACCGTCCGACAGTTGACGCTGGCCGTGGTTCGTATTCAACGAAAAATCTGTAGGCCTATGTTAGTACCTTACTAATTGGTAAAGTTTAACCCGTTCATAGATTGATAGCACCACTGAATGACTAATAGTCGGTCGAAACGTCTATAAAATACTGGTTTCCGTCCGTACCGTACAATGTAGGGTGGCACGTGACACGTAATAAAAAAGGGGGAAGCACTGACATGGCACCTAGTGATGGGTTGACATAAACATACCAGGTTCCGTAAATGTGGTGGTCGTGGAGGGAGATGTAATTAGGTAGTAAGTATGCATGTGCAGACAAGTATCTATTGTTCATGTCTCGATGAGTAATTGCATTAACCCGCTTTCGTTCCTCGCTCTAGTAGGCGGAGTGGAGACGGCGCCGGGCGGCGAGCGAGACGTCACGCAGCACACGAGGGTTTCCACTAATTGATGCTCGACCGCGACTACCGCGAGGCATGCAGGTGGAGAGTTGTTAATGGGAATGCTGCACATGCGCATTAGAAAAGTAATTTAAGCGATTCTGCTCGCAGGTGGATGATATTCAACTGAAAAAAATGTGCGGGATTTAATCATGTTCCACTTCGTAAACGGTTCGTAAATGAGTTTATTTATTGCTTGTTATCGCATTTTTTTAAATAAGTATTAATTATTGTTGCCGGTATCGACGATGGTGGCCATAGAGATAGTCATAGAGTTGTCTTGCGGTCGGTATATACCTAAAATGTTTTCTGTTGGGTTTATTCGCCTGAGTCCAACTTTCTGATGATTCCAACTTTTGTAATTGTGCATACCTACAAATCTTCGCACGAGTCGAACTTTTATTTTCTACGTACCTACCTACTTGTATTCGCGCACTGTTCCAGCTGTACGGTACAGTTTCGTACAATATAATTCCTACTAATATCATAAATCGTTTGATTACGTTGAAACAAGGGTAGACTGTACTTTTAATTTTTTTTTATATAAAACGCGACATGTGGCCCGTGTCTAACGACGCCCATGGACTTTCGGTCGTACGTGAGGGTTGCGAATGCCATGCCTGCCTATTCACGCCTGTCTTGAAGGTGACTATACTTGGGGGGAAATATGTGGGCAGGGAGAGCGTTCCAGAGTTTACCAGTTCTGTGGAGGAAAGATCTGTAGAACTGATTGGTACGCATCCGTGGTATGTCCAACGTATAGGGATGCAGGCAATGTCTGCCCAGTGCGCGTTGTCTGGAAGTGGAAAGGGGACCGCGCGGCGGGATCGCGTTAAACAGCTCCTCCGAGCATTCCCCATGGAATAAGCGATAGAACACATTTAGGGTATCAGGAGAGCAGAATCTTGGCAGAAGTTATAAAAAGGCGACATGGAGAGTCCAAAACACCTCACTCGTTGCTGTCCCTAGTATCAGGCTAATATTAAAATGCGATTACTCCTGGAGGTCTATCGAGGTGTATCCGGAAAGTGGAACTGAAGGCGGTGCGGAGTGCTTCGGTGCAAGCAGTGGAAGTTTTTCGGGAAAGTTAATATTTTTTCTTGTATATACAAAGACTTATTCTCAGATGAAAATTTTACTTTTTCATAGATTTTTATAAGGATTCAAATAATAATTTCAATGTTTACAATATCTGTTTATCTTTAATATATGTTTATTATATCTAAAGACCATAAATGATTTAAAGTGGAATCAACGAATCATAAAATAATAAATAGGGTACATACCTAGTTTTATTTTGTGTTTTTGTATTCATTTTATGGTTTTGCGTTTGGTGAAAAGTAGGTTGCAGATAAGTTAGGTATCCATTCCGAATACTATGCGAAACGTGGTGGTCGGCGTTGTGCTGTAATTTAACAAAGTATTTGCAGCACAACACCGATTACTCTGCTTACCCGATTGCCGGGATACAGCGTGAGCTATGTACCTATGTATGTATGTAGGTTGCAGGCACCTGTTGCGTAAATACCTACTTATTCACAAAACGTAGAAATCTGTCTCGTTGGTGGAAATTGGAATGCAGCATTATATTAGCTTCATCTGCGAGCGCTCATTTTATATTTATTTAAGAAAGTGTAATAAAATTATAGTGGAACATAACTTGCACTGTGTATGCTTTCAATGAAATCGTGGGCACATGCGACATGTTACTTGACGATTTATTTTCTACACCTAGGCACTAACCATGGGAATAATTTCTTTCCGGAGCTACTAATAGAATTGCTCTACGATAGTAAAAGCGCTAACCACTGACATAGCAAATTGTAAGTAAATAGGAGCATACACACACATTATACATACATAGGTACCAACATAGCGAATATTCAAGAGCATGATTGATGATAGAGTAAGTGAACCGTACCGTACACGATCGTGTGAATGTGCATCGGTTCGTAACAATACTTTTTGTTCCGGATAGAAGACGGCTCTCGAGTGCCTCAGGCGAGCGAGCAGTAGCTAGGCACCTAAACGTTTATGTTTTGCCTCTGTAGGAAGTGAGTTGTCTTGTCAGTCATGTCAATGCATAGACAAGCCTTTGTTCTTGTTTTTACTATGGATTAAACTATGTGAGTTCTGAGAGCATACGATAGAATATATCTAATTTTGTAATACGCACTTTCAAATTTCTCGGATTAAAGTATAGTTTAATGAAAATTGTTTCTAGTTCAGTGGGTCATATAGAATTAAAAATTTGTAATTATCGTATTGTCTTCTTTCCGATCCCCGAAAGGTTATATAGCATCACGCCATCATTCTATGAGATGAGCCGTTATCACAGTCCAAAAAAACCTCGGCTAGCTTTCATGCGGTTTACTCGAAAAAAAATACATAGGTACTATAAATAGGTTTTCGACCAATATGATCAGCGATGTTTTGGTATTATTTACATTTTTGTACTAACACGCGATCACCTATGGGAAACGAGTAAGATAATCAAAATTAATAGTAATTTAGAAATCGGTTGGCTTTCATGTGATTTACTCGAAAAACACTGATCTGATTTCCTTAGGGTTTCCCTTAATTTTTCCCAATATGATCATAGATGTCTACGCCATCTTTTCAACCGACTTCCCAAAAGGAGGAGGTTCTCAATTCGACTGTATGTTTTTTTTATGTTTATTACGAGATTACTCCTCCGTCAATTGTTGGCCGATTTTGAAAATTATTTTTTTTGTTTGGTAGGTCATACTTCAGAGAGGGTCCCATATATCCGCTAAATTGATTAAGCGGTTTTTGAAAAATCTGCAAAATACTATGGTGTGTGGTTAACTTCAGCAAAACTTTTGTGATGTGAACTTTTTCAGCAATTTGCAGTTTGACACATGGCGAATAATTCTGTACCACTTCAACCGATTTCGATTATTCTTTTTTATGTAATATTACTAAAAAGAATAAAATATAAACTGTTTTAAAAAATATAAAACCGACTTAAAAAAAAATACAACTAAAAATATTAAATACCTGATATTTTGAAATTTTCTCTCTCATTGTATTGAAATACATGAATCTATATTGTGATTCACATTCGGACCCTTGTTTCATGAATATTCTAAATTTGAAATCTTTTCCGACCGGTCAGATGCTCAATATATTATTTTACGAGTGGCCATAGGAACTCCTAAACTACACATGATAAACCCATCATATTTGGGCTCTTTGCATTAGTCTTCACGAGCAATTTACTTTAGACCTAGGAGATTCTCAATTCAACGGTATGTTTTCTTTTTTTTTGGATGTTTGTTACGCGATCCGTCAATTGTGGGCCAATTTTGAAAATTCTTTTTTTGTTTAAAAGGGGATAACCCCATTTTAATTTGGTCAAGATCGGACTGGAAAGCGAGGCGGAATTGCTCGGCCTTCGGCCTCGCGATTCCGCCGAGTACATTAATAGCAAAAATTACTAAAAAAACTGTGAAATAAAAAACTATTTAAAAAAATATAAAAACCGACTTCTAAAATGTATGAAATAAAAAAAATCGAACCCTAGAGTTGAGGCGGTGATGAAAACATGAGTGGATGATATTGTGTAGCCTTCTTTTGCACCGCCTTCAACTCTAGGGTTAGATTTTTTTTATTTCATACATTTTTGAAGTCGGTTTTTATATTTTTTTTATTTAATGATCTATTAGTAGGTAGGTCGATGAAGAAAGAAGCTATAAGTAGTCTGGCGCAGTTAGGAGTGAAAATTTTGTTTTTTTGTGTATAGTAAATTAATCGTAGTTTTGTATAAGCTAATGAATTACCCACAATCCCAGGTGCTATGGTACATAATTTAGTAATTAAGTTCGCCTCTTGTCAACAAATTTTTGTGCAATAAAGTATTTTAATTTAATTTCTTAGTAAATATGTACATATTTTAATGACCAGTACTTTCCCTTTTAGCAGTTTTATATTCTCCTGTCCACTTCTTTTTAACCCCCGACGAAAAAAGAGGGGTGTTATAAGTTTAACGTGTGTGTGTATGTGTGTATGGGTATGTGTGTGAGGGTGCGTGTGCGTGTGCTTGTGTGTCTGTCTGTGGCATCGTAGCTCCCAAACGGATGGACCGATTTGGATGCGGTTTTTTTTATTAGAAAGCTGGTTTAATCGGGATGGTTGTTTGAAATCAAGTAATTAAGTAATAAAAAAAAAATTCTATTAAAAAGTGAACCGATTTGCATGCGTTTTTTTTAAAGACAAATTACAAAAATAATTTCCGTTTACTTAAAGGAGTCGGGGGACCGCTAGTAAATAAAATATAAAAAACTCAGAGCAGCGCGGGAATTTATTTAGCGGTCCCCCGACTCCTTTAAGTAAGTAAACGGAAATTCTTTTTCGTATATAGGTATTTTTAAATATGACGTTGTCCCAATAACATTCATTCGTAGACGTAATCTAGTTGGTAGTTGATTTGATTTGATATAATGAATATTTCGAATAAAAAAAAAAAAATATTAGTATAATCTTTTTCTTGGAGAGTATTTCTTGGGTGGCGAGAAAAGGGGAGTCCACCTTGTCTTCTCGCGTGGCCACCCATTGTTTCATTAGGTATATCATCACATTTTATGACCAAGAAAACCAAATAATCTATCACAGGTATTATCGTAGCATGGGTATTAGTAAATATGTGTAGAGACGTGTATTTACATCATTCGCCGTCAGGTAATTATACATACCCATTAGATCCCTCTGTAAGTGTGCAATAGTGTGCATGCGTATGAATGGTTTAGTGAACGCGGTCAGGCTGCAATCAGCACTGCACTTTGAGCGAGGTTGCCCCCTGCATTCGAAGCGTGCATGAGCCAGCCTGTTTGCATTCTGACCTAATTAGCTGGATACGTTTGATACATTATTCCTAGTTCTAGTTCATTCGAGTGAACTTCTAAATATGTACACACATTCATTGTGGTGACTGGCGACACCTAGTCACACCGAGAACAGATGGAGCACAGATGGTCCATCTGTGCTCGGTGCCTAGTCACACACAACTGAATAAAGATCGATAATAAATAAACCTAGAAAGCTTCGTGACTTAACCAACAGAAAGATGCACTAGCACACCAACAGGTGGCGAATAGTCGAAACTACGAACCATATAACGCACTCTCGAAATAGCAAAATAATATACAGTTCGTTTGGCAAAACAACTGGGCACTATACCGACCCAACATCAGCTGCGCAGCCAATACGTGGAGGCAGAGGTCACACACACTTTAGCTAGTTATGTATGAAGCAAGCAAACAAGGTAAACTATTTTTTGCTGGTAGATGCGTGGTGCTTTGGCCGACGCAGCCGCCGCCGCTCCCTACTGTGACACCTCATGGACGCACAGGTTAGAGTGTAAACGCTGAGCCATGTTCGGAGGTGGCTGATTAGCAGCGCACGGGAGGCGGTGCGGTGGCTGCAGGCAGCAGCGCGGCAGCGACGCGGGGGAGACGGCGGCGGCGGCGGCGGGCGGTAACGACAATAAAGGCGCACCGCACACACGCACACGTCAAGGCAGGCGTTTGATTGCTGCTCGCCTGTTTAATGCAGATATGTGTTTGCTCGATCTCATCGCGCTCTGTTGGCTATATGGCGTCGCTAATACGGAGCGAAATCCTCTTTGCATACGCAAATACAGCACGCGTAGATACCTACTGCGGCGACGACATGGTATGGGGGGTTGGGGCATAGCGGCCACTACGCTATCGTGACTGCAAGTCCTACGAATTCAACGTGGGTACAAACAAAGCAACATGGATACTACAAACAACCATAACTCTATGGGTTCGGTTCGATGGTCTCAGAGCACCTGGACCTACTGGACACCAACATTCCAAGGACGTAGGTTTCCGGCAATTAATAATTACATCCAAATCTAAAACATTGTCCAAAAAATTGGGAATACTTTTCCGAAATAAGCGGTTCTTCTTACCGGCGGCACTACTATTCCTGTTGTACAAAACACGATTCGGCAGGTGATGTAGTACTGCAGTCACATCAACATAGTCCCAAATGTCTGCTTGCGTCTTTGCATTTGATACAGCGCCGAGCTGTGGCCGAGCCACCCGTCGTGTTGGTATGACCTACGCCTCACCAGCGCGTAGACGCATGCGGCCAATGGACTCATCATTGAGCTACGTACATTGAAAAACGCAATTCGATCGGTAAGTATTGAGTTTCGTGAAAACTCAGATTAGAGGTAGCCCAGCAACAGTTTGCAAATCTGCTGGCATGGCATCTCACTGAGCGTGGATTCGCGAGGAGAGGTGAATTTGGCTCTGTCGACTGGACCATAACTGGTCGATCGGCAATATTCACCAGTAAAATGTTTTGCATTTTTTCGAACACGAAAGCACACGGCGAACGTTCATCGAATTCACGAAACCAATCCAACCCGGCGGTAAGTAGTAGGTGGCAAATATCTTAGAAATAAATTCAACGAAAATGGCGAGTAAACTCTCACCGTCATTGCCAGAAATGATGTATACATACATATACATACATACAGTGGCGGCTGGTGACTTCAGTGACCGGTAGTGCGCTAAGTACCTACCTCCTTAAATACCAAATTTCCCAATGTTAATTAAAGATCGCGACTTCCGAATTTTTTAAACGCCTGCGTTGTATTATGTACGTACCTAGTATGAATATTCTCAAGACACTCAATGAGTTGCAAAAAACAAGAAAATAAATCCAAACAAGTTTTTTAACTCATTTATAGTACACCCGTAGACCACAACACTGCTGCAGCTTTCAAAAAGAAAACAATAGCAATGCCCCAAAATTACTTAAAAAATGTATAAAAAAACATTTGAAAAGTAGGAATTGAACCCGAGATCACCTGATTGTAAAGCCTTACCTTTAACCAACTCTTATGCAAATATCGGCACCACTTAATTCACAGTATCACGTGACAGAAAGCACAAAACTTAACCATATCCCATTTTAAATATTCGCGCGCTAACGGGCATGTGACATCCATCACATGACAGCGCGCTGACTCTAGGTAGACGGACTCGTGCAAAACGAATCGCTCGCGACGTGTTGCACGCGCGGCTATTCACGATATAGCGTCCTTGTTTGACGCTCGTGCGCCGCACGCAGAACTTCATTTCGGCCCATACTGTTTCTATGAAGTATCTTTTGTCTCACGCGCCAGCGTTGTTTTGCCGATCCCCATACATTCAGATGGGAGACCCGCGTGCGTGTTTCGATTCCGCACGGGGCGCGGGTTTACTCGCAAAAACGTGCCTTGTGATCTATAAAATAAGGTCGAATTCACATTCGTATTTATTTGGAGTACGATCTTTATGGTTTTAATGTAGGTATGTTGTATTGTAAGATATTAATTTTATTTTGAGTGAAGTGAAGACTTCTCGTGGTATGGTAGTGCGGCGCACGGGCGCACTTTAGGACCGGCCGCCAGTGCATACATACATATCACACACGCTGAATCCCGACAATCGGGGTAAGCAGAGTAAGCGGTGTTGTGCTGCAAGTACTCTGGTAAATTACAGCACAACCCCGAGCACCACGTTTAGCAAAGTATTTGGACAAGATAACTATCAGGCAGCAAGTAAGGGACGAAGGGCCACCTGCTGTAAATGTAAATTATGTATGTAAATGTAAATTACATAAATAAAATATTCACAGATCCCATGCATTACATGACCTTCGGATACATTGAAAATGACTTTTAGGGTGTATTCAAATATAAGCGTATAGTGAGTCGCCGACGGTGAGCGTGAAAATATCCTGGTGTGGCTGAAGCGACGAACTCAACGAGCGAACGCCCGAGACTGTATTTGGGGGGAAATATGTGGGCAGGGAGAGCATTCCAGAGTTTACCAGTTCTGTGGAGGAAAGATCTGCAGAACCGATGGGTACGCATCCGTGGTAAGTCAAGCGTATAGGGATGCAATCCCTGCCCAGTGCGCGTTGTGTGGAGGTGGAAAGGGGACGGCGGGATCGCGTTAAACAGCTCCTCCGAGCTCTTAGGGCGCCGACATCCCTACGGAGTTGCAGTGGTTCTAGATCGCGGGACACGTCGGGGTCACCCACTAGTCGCACGGCTCGACGCTGGATCGAGTCCAAAGGCGCAAGCTGGTATTTGGCTGAGTCATCCCACAAGTGCGAGCAGTACTCCAAGCAGGGCCTGATCTGCGATTTATACAAAAGCAGCCTTCGGCCCGGCGTGTAGTACCGTCGCACCTTATTGAGTACGCCTAACTTTTTAGAAGCCAGGTTGGCCTTGCCCTCGATATGGCGTCGGAAGTTTAGGTCGTGCGACAGTTCGACTCCGAGGACCCCGAGGTGGTCGCTTAGTTTAAGAGACGTGCCTTGGAAGGAAGGAGCGGGTGTGAACGCCGCTCTCTTCGCACTGTATGTTCGCGAAAATTTGTGTTTTTGAAGCGTTGAACTCGTCCAAATTACTACGGCCCCACTCGGAAATAGACCGAAGCGTTTGTTCGAGTTCAGACACAAGTCTTCGCCTCATCCACAACATCCTGTCTGGCTGAAGGGTGGCTGGTATAGGATCCGTGTGCCGTGTGCACAGATACGTGCGGTACGTCGGCATACACTGACATGGCGTAGAGCAACCGTCCACTAGGACCTGAATGCTACGCCCATGTAGGAAGTCGGCGACCCAGTCGCAGAGGCCATTTTAGAGTTTCTTCAGCCTGGGTCGAGCCAGTGTCACTTTTCTGTGTGTTTTTCTTCTTTATAAGGTAGGCACGCACGACACCGTTCTGCGTTCAATCTGCGTTCTGGTTTTGTTTTTTAATTTTTTTTTTTAATTAAAAAAACATCCGTGAGAGTTTATTTGGTGAAAATCGAAATAGTATTTTTGACGCTATCGCAAGTTGTACTGAGCGCGAGAGCACACTTGGGGAGATGGTGGTGACGTCATCGGTGGAGGGGGAGGCCGAGTGCACGGTTTTGTGTAGTCGCCGGATGGGTTCACGTTTGTAGGTTGTATAGTTTGGCAGCACGAAGCCGCCGAAAGAACATACTTTAATGGCGCCACCTTTCTGGAATGCCTCCCTTCCCTTGTTGCTAAGCGTAAGACGTTCACCGAAATCACGTCAAAAAGTCTATTGGCTGTAGCAATACAAACAAGTCCCGACAAAGAACCTTATAATATATATTTGTGTATGGGTGCAACTGTCAGCCTCGGCAGCTTAATGGTGCGGTCAGTTATTGGATGGATGACCGCCCGACTGTTGGAGGCTGACCGTGGTTCGGATACCACGTTAAACTGTAGGTCCCTTCCCTTCTTACCTTACTAGGTCGTAGGGTTTATCCCGGCCGGGTTGGTACCACCGCACTGAGCGAAACGTCGGTCGAAACGACTATGTAAATAGTTCGTGTTTTCCGTCCAGTTCAGTGTAGCCGGCGCGAAATGAAGGGAAGCACTGACATGGCACCTAGTTCACCCGGTGTTATGGGCTGACATCACGGATGTTGTAGGTGATGTAGCCAACCGTGTCAAGTTTCCATAAAAAAAAAAAAAAAAAAAACTGCAAATGATGCGTGGTTCATACAAAGTAGGTCTGTGACAGCCTATTTACTTTATGTAGAGCTATTGCCTTAGCCTTTTGTAGAGAAGTATAGCGTACAAATTCGTATTACATATCAAGTAAGTACTAGTTAACCTCCTTGAAACTCGTGAGACGTTTTCTGAATCTCCTATAATGCAATGCTGCCCTGTGCTGAATAAATATTTCCTGCGTAGTCAAAGTGCGTAGTTTGAATATAGCGCTTGTCCTGAAATGGAAGTTATTTTTACACATATCAGTCAGGTGGCGTTAGGTTAGGTCACGGATGGCCTGTCCAGTGTCCACTCACTCGCGCCAGTTACATGGAGGCAGCCGGACGGCGACGACGACGGTGCGCGCGGGGGCGAGGCGCGGCGCGCGGGAGAGCGCTGCGGAGAAGTCTAGCTCCCGCGTGTCCCTCAATCGGAGTCCCATGGGACCATGCGCAGCAGCGCCATCTAGTGGATATGGGAATTATTGACTGACGAGACATCTCCGAAGTCTTTAATAGTTAAACCTTCGGACAGATGGCGGTAGCGTCTGCTTCTCAAATTAGTCTGCGTAGTATTAGGTACTAGATATTTTATGCGGTCAGCGTTAATGCAACATTATGGATTATTGATTAGATCCTTTGGTATTGAGTGCCCTTACTGGAAGCTAATAGACTGCATGACGCAGTTACATAATGTGTAACGCAGCGCTACCTCATTGTTATAACTACATATATTGAAGTTCTCTAAATGCGGAAATAATTAAATTCTAACTTGGCTCTATGTAGAGTCGTAAGTAGATTGTACCAGTAAAGACTCAAATATTTTAAACTTTCATACAAGTATGTTTTCACAATAATAATAAAAATATATTCACATGAATTATTTTGATTTGCAGGCACAGTGAGCCCGGATTCATCAAAGCTAGACTAATATTTTTTTTAATTCGTTTCAAGAGTAACCATTTATGATCGAAGTGACAACCAGATTTTTTGTTATTTTTCAAAGAGTTTGGCGCTCCTATAAAGGAGCGCAGCGACGTAATACAAACCCTTTGATATTTTTTTACATTAATTGTTTATGAGAACATACCGTAGAGGGAAAAAAAATCGCCAAGTGCGAGTTGGACTCGCGCACCGAGGGTTCCGTACCATCACACAATGTATTATGTATGCATGATACGTCATTGTATGTATTTACAAAAATAATTGTGTTTCGGAAAATCACGAAACGCCTAAATAAAGGCATTACTGAGAAAAAACGTCTTGACAGATCGACAGACAGAGAGACAGAGAGACGGACAACGAAGTGATCCTATAAGGGTTCAGTTTTTTTCCTCTTTTGAGGTACGGAACCCTAAAAATAGTTTTTTTATGATCAAAAGAACACACATATACATCTACATACATGCATTCTTCACGTGCCACGATCCTGACAGACCTCTGCCGCCTCTTCCACTGTCATAATAACCTACAACATGCGTGATGTTGATCCGTGACCCAATCAATGATAGGCATATCATAGGTTTCGACCAGATCTTCGAGAGATGACAGCTGTCAAAATTAAAAGAGCCATTTCTCGAAAACTACCGACCCTAGACTACCTATTCGTGTGCTGCGGCTGCGACCATGGACTTAGGAATCAAAAGGACTGCGCTCTCCCTGCTGAAAAATGAGCGCAGGTGCGAGAGCATTCAAGGTGCATTGTGCCCCTTTCTCATAGGGTGACATAGCGATTTCTCTTGTGGGACAAATGAGTTCACAATAAAATTAAAATGCCAACCTTAGGAACAAAGCTGAACATTATATTATATTATTTATAGAACATTATATTTATCCCGGTCGGGTTAGCACCACCGCACTGAACGAAACGTAGGTTGAAACGGCTATGTAAATAGTTCGTATTTTCCGTCCAGTGTAGCTACTTGAAATGAAGGGAAGCACTGATATGGCACCTAGTTCACCCGGTGTTATGGGCTAACACCGGGTGAACTACCTGATAATCTGACAAATGAACATTTGTTTTGGTCATAACTCGAGAACCACTGGTGCTAGACCCATCGTGTTGGTACTCAAACTTCAGGCCTCGGTGAGATCTATCCATCTGTCACGTGAACTTTTGTTTTGGTCATAACTCGAGAACCACTGGTGCTAGACCCATCGTGTTGGTACTCAAACTTCAGGCCTCGGTGAGATCTATCCATCTGTCACGTGAACTTTTGTTTTGGTCATAACTCGAGAACCACTGGTGCTAGACCCATCGTGTTGGTACTCAAACTTCAGGCCTCGGTGAGATCTATCCATCTGTCACGTGAACTTTTGTTTTGGTCATAACTTGAGAACCACTGGTGCTAGACCCATCGTGTTGGTACTCAAACTTCAGGCCTCGGTGAGATCTATCCACCTGTCACATGAACTTTTGTTGTTGAGTACCAACACGATGGGTCTAGCACCAGTGGTTCTCGAGTTATGACCTAAACAAAAGTTCACGTGACAGGTGGATAGATCTCATCGAGACCTGAAGTTTGAGTACCTGCGAAGAGTCTTCTCATCGGCCGGCTATCTGTGTATGTAACCATTTGAGGACCTCGTTGAATGACGATACCTTGGACATGCTGTCTATGTTACGATCTTATTACCAATGTAACAGACAGAAGTAATAGAGGAGGTTAATGGCGTCGTTTCGTTCGACACAGTAATTTTTTTTCTTTGTTTTAATTAGTTTTGATGATTGATCTCAAATGTTATAATTATTGTAATTTGTAAGTAATTAGTTTAAGTGGAGTTTTCTCTATCAGAACAGGAAGTTGAGTTATCAATTTTTTTTAAATTTTCATTTTCCGATGCTAATATTATTTGTAAGAAAAATTTTTGTTTGGTTTCATATTATTTTATTGCACTGATGATAATACACTGAATTATATAGTTACAGAAATGTAACTATATAATTCAAATAGTAAATAAAACCGAAATCACCGAAAAAAACGAAAAACCGGTTTTGTTACAAAATGAAAACAGTAAAACCGGTTTTTTAAAATACCTCCGGTTTCGTGACCCCTGAGATCTTCATTTCGGATGACGCTGTCAAAATTAAAAACTGCCATATCTCGAAAACTTGCGATGATAGCGACACATGCATGAGTTAAGTTTCCACTTGAATAAATTGTCTTATAAAAAAAATTATTTATTTCGAACAATGTGTGCGGTACAAGTGTGAAGACGAGAATGGCCACCGGGCACGGTGGCAGGTCTTAAATAATAACTGGAAACTGCAAACATGCAGTTCTAGCTAAATGTCTGGGTGGTCCTTCCGCTTGGAAGGTCAACCGTGTGAACAGGCATCTTAACTCAAGCTCACATTCCTATTAACGTGATTCCACGTGTAAAAAACAGCGGCTGGAGTGCGAAGCGACTCCTATCCCCTGATTTTTTTTCTCAAACATTTGTAGTAGTGAATGAAATTGAAACTACTTCGATAAGGTGACCATAAAATATATTAAGTAAGTATTTATACTAATGTATTGTATAACGAAACACGGACTTTTTTCTAACCGGGTCTAGCCACAAGACAGAAAAAGGGAATCAAGAAATTGTATTTCAATAATAAAGAATTTTAAACTAATAAATGCAGAAACAAACGCTGACATTTGGCTTGTATCTCGCTACTCGTACATGTGGGTGATGTTTTAATTAACATTGTATATTATGTGACTAGGTGGTTGTACTCGCGACTCGCGACTCGTGGGCCACAAGTCGCAAGTCGCGAGTACTTATAGATACTACAAGCGCGAGCGAGTCGCGGCAGGGACGGAGGCGGGGGCGGCGGCGGCTGCGGCAGTATGGGGGCGGGAGAAGAGCTACAGACTTCATTAGCGCAACTCAGATGACTTAGCCATGTATAAACCTTGCATGTACTTATATATGTACACATACATGTATACGGTATATCCGCGATTTGTGGTTATAGGGCATTCGTCAAACCCGCCATACTCGCGGAACACCCCTTTGTAGGTAGTTGACATTGAAGAGTTCTTCGAACGGTTTGGGGTTTTCACTGACTGGGTGGTTAGAGGATATGTGCGCCGGCGAAGCGAAGCCGCGAAAACTGCTAGTGCATTATAATATGTATGGATAAATAAATTACTGAATCTTCTTCGACTTCAATTACAGAAATATAAATCCGATGACCACCGATGCGTGCGCTATGAGCGTACTGGGGACCATGGAATCCTCGGCAGAACTGAAGGCAGAAATGAAGATTTTTTATTTTGAAATTAGGTAATTAATATAGATTTATTTTTGTAATTATTTATTATTTTAATATAAATAGATAAAATAGTTTATTCAATTCAAATTAACATAGTTATAAAATAATTAATAAAATAATTAACTAATCTAAAAATTATATAAACTAACTTACGAAATAAACTAACTTAAAAAATAAATTTCATTTAGTGCTTTTGTCCCCGGGATTGTGCCGAGGATGCCAGCCGCGTTCGCCCCTCTGAATTGCCAGGCTTATTCTTTGGCGGAAGAAGGTGAGACAAGAGGGGTGACCTATGGCAGCAGACATCCTCGACCCTATCTCGTGGACAAAAGCTATCGCCTCCTCAGACCAGGAGCCGAAGGTTTCGACCGCGAAAGCCACAAACCAATAATTTAGGCTGATGTTTTCATATTTTTTGTGCTTTCTTTTGGCTGCAGCCTCCGCAGCCGAACCCGGCTTCATGGCCGATAGGGCGAGGTTGCTGGCACAGATGGTATCGACACATGTTGCGTCCCAGACTAGCGCCCTTCCGTTCTTCCATGGGACAATCGTCATGCCGTCGGGGCGCTTTCCATCATCACGGCATAGGCCTGGTGGTTCTAGAATACTCGGAAAATCAATTGACACCAGACCTCTTTTGAGGATATGATTTAATGCGTGATGTCGAGCGTACCGGCCCGCGTTTTTGGCACAGCTCAGACCGTGGTAGCCTAACGGGTCGACAGTAACTCCACACACGCATGAATGTTGTTCATAAATTTTGCACCCAAGCCTGAGTGCCATTCCAATGCGAAGTGAATCTGGGTCTAGCAGCGTGCCGATTGATCGGGATGGGATAGCATGCAACCAGGCCCCAGACTCCCTTCGAGTGGAGGCACTCAGACGGGCTGATGGATTCATTAAACTGTTAAAAATTATTTTGATTAGAGGAGTGTCCCATTCCTTTTGGATCGCTGGCATCTCGGAGACTGGAGAGTCCAGACATTTTGTCTGCCAGAGCTGTATTCCTGTAACTTTTGAATTCAAATCGTTATCTATAACAATGTTTCCAACCATTTGGTGGACAAGATTCGAAACGCTGTGCACAGATGATAGGTATGCGGGGATAGATAAATCAGAGGGTTTTCTTATCCCTAAACCACCGAAAATGACGGGAAGGGAAGCTTGCGTCCATTGGGTTTCGTCTAGGGTGATATTAATTATAAATTGAATGTAAAATAAAATAAGTGATCGAACGTTATTTAATATAAAACCCGTATTTTCATTTTATTGTCTTTTTTAATATAAGTTTAAACGCTCTAGATATTCCTACTCAATTTGGATTAACATTTGTAGATATGCACATAGTTTTTAAAAGTTAATAATAAAATAGTTACCTCTTAACAAGTTCCTATCTCAGACACTTAAATATGTAATAACGCTTTTCGAGGTACTCATTGGAGCTAGCTGAGATAGCTGCAATCCTTCATTGTCGGAGCTTTTTTATTTAAGCATTTTTTCTGCTTGCCATGTTTGAAATTGTAATTTGTGCTAAATAAGAACATTTATTTCCTTTCTTTATTTTTACGTAAGAGTTGAAGTTTCAGGCTTCAGGAATGAGAGGTGGCACATGTATGCTCTCGTTGTGCTACTTGCTGCCCTGAAGCGAGTCGGCTGGCGCGGGCGGGGCTGCGCGCGGTGCGGTGTGACGCTGTATTATTATTTGTGTCAGTTGGTGTTGTAGCTTTATTAGTGCTGTGGGGGCGGGCGGGGGCGGGAGATGCTCGAGGCGAGATTGCGTCTCCGCGATGCCCGCCCGCCCCGGCGCGGCGCGCGCCACTATGACATCTTAGTAAATTAGGTAACTTCAAGTGTCTCCGTATTTACGATTTACACTAGCGCGCGACGCTTCGAGGTATACCGATGGATGGAGCCAGAATACAGTCTTTGGTGAAATGTTTATTTAAGTAAATACTTAAAGTTATATGTCACGTTGCGCCCATTCAACGGGGGGTCACAAACAAGAGGTTAATTCTTAGGGCTATGCGCCACTGACAGAAGTTGAACTCACGCGAAACAGAAGCGTGAAAGGGACGTAGCCTAGGACGTAGCGTACGTGAGAGTAAAGCGAGAGAGAATGAGATAGAAAGGAATGTCACGCAAAAAAAGAACGCGTGAATCTTTTTGAATGTCAGCACGGAAAATGTCGCAAGTTCCGTAATGAACGAACGAGTGCTAGGTAAATATAATGTTTTCTTTCACAATGTTATTATTTATACTTTTTTATGTTTTGCCCGTATATCTGAGGAGCCACGCTTTTGCATTACATGTCCACTGCTTTTCTAACTGGGCTACCCAGGCCTCGAATCGAATCTCGAATCTCATAGGTTACATAAGTGTACAAAGAGTTGTGTTCGACGGCTATGAGTCCCGTTGGTTCGATGTGCCATCTGGAGTTCCACAAGGCTCTCATCTGGGCCCTATTCTGTACCTTGTCTACATAAATGATCTGTGTGATGTCGTTATGGATTCCAACATTTTACTTTTTGCGGATGACTGTAAGTTTTCCAAAGTAGTAAAATCCACAAATGATTCCCTGCTACTTCAAAACGATATAGACCGTGTTTCGAAATGGTGTCTTGACAATAAAATGTTTTTAAATTGTAAGAAGTGCTTACAAATATCATTTACCCGTAAACGGCTACCTTTACCCACACAGTACTCCATCGACGGTACTATACTCCAAAGGGTGAATACCGTTCGCGATCTTGGCGTAATTTTTGATTCCAAACTTACTTTCACGGCAAACCTCGATTCCATCACTAAACGTTCCCTAAAAATGTTAGGTTTTATTAAACGTAGTTGCAAACATTTCAAAAACAGTAAACCTAAAATCATCCTATACAATTCTCTTGTCCGTAGTGTTTTAGAGTATGCTAGTCCTGTTTGGAGTCCTCACTATCAAGTCCATGTGCAACGTATCGAGCGGGTTCAGAAACGTTTTCTGTATTACCTATCGTTTACAGACAATCGTGCCCGGTCGCTGCCTCACTATAGTGATAGACTAGTCTTCTACAAGGTTCGCTCGCTTGAACTTAGGAGACTTACATCCGACACAACTATTTTATTCAAAATTCTAAATAATTTAATAAACTGTCCATTTCTATTAGAAAATATTTGTTTTAAAGTTCCAAGGGCTAGCGCTAGACTGTCCAATTTCATTCCTCTTATAGTTAAAAAACATAAAACGAACCTAGGAAAATTTTCGCCCCTCTCTCGTATTTGCCGCAACTACAATGTTATTTACCGTGCCCATTCACTTGACCTCACATCATTTGCTTCGCTACATTCTTTCAAAAATTATCTCCGAAAATGTATCTAAAGTGCTTTTTGTTTTATTTTCATTTTAATTATTTTTTTTTATGAACATAAGAGTAACTTAGTTGCTCGTATGTTAGTTACTGTAATTGTGTATATGTTGTTTAAAATTTGATTTTTTGTTCTTTTATTAGTTTTAGCTTAAGTTTTTAATTTTAGCTTACTTAGTATCTTAATTTGTGCATGTTGTGTTTAGCCTTAAGTACAGATAGTTCTATCCATGGAATATATATTTTTAAGATTTGTATGTACAGAATGATTCTGTGTGGTTAAACCTAATAAAAAAAAAAAAAAAAAATAGGTTAGAAACATCCATAGGTTTACTTTAAGAAATCTCTGTAAGGGATAAGTCCACCGTTGCACCTTATGTAAATTTTCTAATGTAGGTTGAATGTTATTGGAGCAATAAAGCATTTTCTATCTATCTAGACAACTTTCGAAATTCGACTTCACAACTGCGCTAACTGATGTTCAGTGTTTTAGCTAGATGGCGCTACTAATGTTTACGATTATTCTTCGCTCGGAGATTTTGATTGCAACTTTTTGTAATTTTTTATTAAATATGTATTGTAAAAAAAAATCAAAACCTGAATTACTAATGCTCTACTTTGGCGACCACAGCAATTATGTGACGTACATTCAACTGTAACAAATAATATCACATAAAAAGAATCACAGAAATCGGTAGTCCTGGTGCCTATAGAGTTATTCGCCCATTTGACACACTTAACAGTCCATATCTTGAAAATGACTGAACCGATTTTGATGAAACTTGCACTGTTCCCTAAGTAAAGTAAATGTAAGCCAATAAAAAAAGAATGGTCACAATCCGTTTATAGTTTGGAGAAATGCGTGGACAAACATACATACACACACCTATAAAATTTTGTATATTTGTTTGGAAACCCTAATAGATTATCATATGTGAATATAATGCGGTTCCAATAATATTACATACATACGTGTCGAATTATTGATAACATCCTTTTTTGGAAGTCTGTTAAAAAAAAGTATCCTAGTATCTACTAAAAAAGTAAGTAAAAGTATCCTAAATAGTAGGAACGCGGTAGTCAGCAAGACGATTCAACAATGCCTCATACATAAGTCGATTTAAGTACATCTGGTAAAGTCTCGGTTAACATTCAACTGTCAGTTAAAGTTACATTACTCTTACAGTTGACAAGAGTTTTTTTAATTCGGTATAATCCGGTTGTAAACCGGTATAGGTTGCTAGTCAGAGGGGCGAAAGCACATGCTGTCAATATCACCTCCGAGAAGGTAGGTACCATACCAGAGATTTCTCTTTGAATTGATTGTTATACTGGACTAGAGGAGAACACAACCGAGGCTGCTATGCGGCCATCTTACATCCAGTACGGTGGTACCTGACCAGTCCGCTACAATTTGACCCTACCACCTAGTAAGGGGCAAAGGAAGGGACCTACAGTTTTACACCGGTTCCGAACAGTGAAGCAGCAGGTTTTCATCAGAAAACACTCATTGGTACACGCCGACCGGATTCGTACCTCGGACCTCTCGAACGAGAAGCTGACGACGCCCAGACCACTCGGCCACCCGCCGCTTTAACCGGGTAGGAGTTAACCGGCCGCTTCATTATAACCGGAGTAGTTTAGGCTCTGTGATATTCACCATGCAATAAGGAGGATGATATATACCATTCGTTAATGGAGTGTGGTCAGAATGAGGAATTACGAAGGAAATTGCAGGCTTCACTCGGGGTAGACAGACTTAATGTGTTTTTTTTTATATTCATAGACTGTTGGCAAGCCCAAGTGTGAAGGATTTAACATGTGTATTGGAGTTTGTTAAACGTTCTCTATCCCTTAGGGACTCTGAGCCCTGAGGAATCGAGAGGAAAGGTACCATAGGGCTGATATTGACGAATTGTTTTGTTAAAAGCCCTAAAAATAAAAATTAAAAAAAAAAAAAAAATACCCGCATAAGCTGCCCAAATAATAACTCTCCTTTTGGCTTGCCCGCAGTCTGGTAAAAGGGCATTGAAGCGTAAAAGCAATAAGTATACATATGTATGTAGGTAGATATATCGGTAGGTGGGCACTCGGAAGGCTCTCTGATCTAGGACATGAGGTAGACGTGCGTCACTCCTACTCCTACATATAGAAAGTTAGTGTACGGGCGAATGGTCAAAGTATCCGACATAAACCTATTTTGTTCTCTTCTTATATTGGATGAAGCACCCCCACCCCTGACCCCTCACCCACACCACCCACCCGCTGGCGACCCGCGCAGGGCTGCCTCCTGAAATATAAAGTGTAGGTTGCTACGAGTAATTTTTAGAAATTTTACGAGAATATTTTATTTATAGAAGATACAATACACAAACATTACACCAGTGAAGATTCCGTGAATACACAAATTTTGAAAAACGAGAGATAGAGAGAGCCAAATAGTATCCTCAAATTGTTTTTAGAAAAACTAACATTTATATAACAGAAAAAAGCGTATACGTGAACAATTGACAATTCCGGTCAATTCATGAGCTGAGCCCGTAGGTCTGCCCTTATTATTTTCTGGTTTGACAATATGGCAGTGTAGAGATATCAATTCCATACTCAAAAAGAAAAAAAAAATCTAATAATTAATTAGTGACCCCACTCTATGTGGGGTCACTAATTAATTGTCCAGCTCATTAATATGAACTAGGGCGTGGTGCTTTACGTATAACCTACAAGATTTTGCCCACGGCTTCGCTTGCGTGAAATTCGTATTTCAAAAGAAGAAAGTATAATGACTTACTTTCGATAAACAAATCGTTTACCTGAACGCAGCTTGGCCTTCGGCCTCGCCCTTATTTACTTAGTTTCATCGAGAAGGCTTATTGTTTGCATGAACGTAGCTCTGCCTTAGGCCTCGCCCTTAGGTGCTTACTTTCGTCGAGAAGAATATCGTTAACTTGAACGAAGCTCGGCCTTCAGCCTCGCCCTTAGTTGCCTACTTAAAATCACATCTTAGTTGCTTACTTTCATTAAGACAGAATAGCGTTTACCTGAACGAAGTTTAATCGAATTCAGATGATCGGTTTAAGAGTTATGGAGGAACATCATACATCATACAGAAATCGTCAAACATACACACAAGAATCGTCAATTTAGTTTTCGTTTCATACATAGAGTCTACAAACTCAGTATCTCATAAAACAAAGTAACTTACTCCATGACCATCCCTTACAGATTTATTATTAGTATGATGATGATGATTGATTGATAATAATATGTTAGAGATTTTTCATTTTACGGAGGGACAAGGGGTAAGAAGTAAGCCAGAGGGGCAAGGAGAACGATCGCACTCGTGTGCGTCGGTGTGCATATTGTCTTTTTAACCGACTTCCCAAAAGGAGGAGGTTCTCAATTCGACTGTATGTTTTTTTTTCACTTCTTCTCCAGATTCCCCATCGCACCTTCGACTAGCTCGGAATAAAAAAATTTGCTGCGGCGCTTACGACGTTATGTGACATGAACATGAAATTAGGCGGCCCATTTATGGTCTGCTCTAAATAAGCCTGGATAAACAGTCATTGACCTTTGAGTTGCACAAACGTGAAACGCTAATCGCCGTCTCTTTCTTGTGCCACGACACCGGCGGCGCAGGAGAGAGACGGCCCTTAGCGTTTCACGTTTGTGCAAGAGAGCTAGCACTCAAAGGGCAATGACTTTTTATCCAGGCTTATTTGGAACAGACTATGTATGCGTTTGTGTGGAAACAAACTCTAAGATCAAGAAAACTCAAGACTAATAAAATAAAAATCTAAATAGAGCAACTTTGCAAGCTGGGTGCACTGTACCAATGTAAATATTATTATGTGCGCGGAGACGTGTAGAACGAGTGTACCGGGCACCGAGTCGTTCCCTACTGAGCTACGCGCGGTCTCGCACCAGTTCCTACCTCATACACCTAGTGCTTTCGTAAAATGAAAAAGCCCTACTCGAAGTTTAGAATAGGCTAGCTTAGACTATATTTTGAACCCCCGACGCAAAAGGAGGGGTGTTATAAGTTTGACGCCGCCGTCTGACTGTGTGCCTGTCTGTGTGCCTGTCTGTATGTCTGTGTGTTTGCGGCATTGGAGCTTCCAAACGGATGGGCCGATTTGGTTGCGTTTTTTTTATTAAACAGCTGGTTTAATTGGGATTGTTTTAGCTGTTGATGAAGATCAGTTCACCCGATTCGAAGATCGTCGGCACTTTTCCTAATTGGTAAAATTTAATTTTAATGCACTTTCCATCATCGCCTTTAAGTAAATAAACGGAAATTATTACAAAACTATTTATGTACATATAACCTAACCTAACTTAAAAACAAATATTACCTACCAGTTCCTAGTATGTCTCTTGAAATGCTTACATTACAAATTAAAAAAAACCCCAGATACATCAACACTTTACTTAGCGGTCCCCCAACGCCCTTATTAACATAGAGGGAATTATTGATTTTTTTTATGAAAACTGACACGGTAAAACATCCGTGATGTCAGCCCATAACACCTTGGTGATCTAGGTGCCATGTCAGTGCTTCCCTTCGGTCGTCTATTGACCATTCATCTTTGTAACATCCTGCATATTATAATAGGTAGGTATGTATTCATTGATGACGATTTCCTTCGTGGGAATGCGTGCACATACAGCGTATGTAATTAATAAAAAATTATGAGTTTTGAATTCCAGAAAAAGACACCAAACCTACGCCATCGCCACACCACGAGTACCTCACAATAGCCGCGAGGGATGCAACCCTACCGCGCACGAGACGTAGTGAGTAGAAGTTTGGCCGGGAATTATGTCGGTACGTGCCAAAGCCATTATTGCCGCGAGGAAAGTTCATCAATTTCATTTCTGAGACTCTCCAGCACTTCCCCACACCCGGCCGGATCCGCCCCCCGGCCCGCCACCCACCTTCTCCCGGCTGACTCCTCCACTAACTCCTCACACACATGGCGAGTCGGCCATGTATATATCGATATAATATAAGAGACGTAATTTTACGTGGGTTCGTCGGCGATAACGTATATTTTTCATGAAAGAAAATGTATAAGTACTTCGATTTGCTTTGAATTACTTTTTAAAAATAAAAATTATTAAAAACACGCCCTTCGGTTCCTCAATTTGGATTAAGCATAATTTACCCGGTGGGATATCCTTGAAGTTTCAATTCGACCTTCAATTCCTTGAAACATATCTCAATCATTCCGATAACTTACTACAGTTCGAGAAATTTCTTAAAGGAAATTGCAATAAAAAGTGAAACAGAGAGAGAAATTCAACAAATAGTAAAATGAAATTATACATAATAAGCAGGTATAATTTAACTCTAATCCTACTAATATTATAAACGCGAAAGTTTGTGAGTATGTATGGATCTTTGTTCCTCTTTCACGCAAAAACTACTGAACAGATTTTGATGAGACTTTACAGTACTATAGCTTATACATCAGAATAGCACATAGGCTATAATTTATAAAGATATTGTGTAAATTTGCCAAAATGTAACGATAAATGTCAAGTAAGTCGGAAAAAATCCCGCCATCATCTCTTCTCCCAAGAAAAACAAAAGCCTATCAACGTCACATAAAAACTTCAATTTCGAATTCTGTTCTTTTTTTTTAATTTGCAGAAAACAAATATGGCCAGTACGTACGCAAAAACGCGGGGCGGTGCGGACTGCGGAGCGGGGCGGGGCACCGCGGGGCGGCGCGGAGCGGCGCGGGGCACCGCGGGGCGGCGCGGAGCGGCGCGGGGCACCGCGGGGCGACGCGGAAAGTCGGGGGGCGGCGTGGAGCGGCGCGGGGCGATGCGGAACGGCGCGGCGCGGGGCGGCGCGGTACGGCGCGGGTCAGCGGGGGGCGGCGCGGGACGGCGCGGAGCAGCGCGGGACGGCGCGGAAAGGCGCGTGGCGGCGCGGGGGGTGGCGCGGGGGGGGGCGCGGGGCGGAGCGGGGCGGCGCGGGACGGCGCGGGGCGGCGAGCGAAGCCGCGGGCAAAAGCTAGTATCTATATAATTTCGCTAGTCAATTTGTTTGTTCCACTTTCACGAAGGGCTGAACGGATTTGGATTAAGTTTGGTAGGTAGTTCGACCAAGCACTGAATTAACATATAGGTTAATTTTTATCCCGGAAAAATTAATGGTTTCTGTAGATACCTATTATTGCATATAAATTATTCGACTCGCACTTTTTTTTTAAATAATTTTTATGTTAGTCCAATTTTATCACAAGAACATACGAATATAATTCCACAAAATATTGAGAATTGCATAATTTTATTGCTTATGACCTCAACTCAAGTACACCCCTTAGAAAATATACGTACGAGTACAAATTACATGTCACCAATATAATCATCATCAACCAGTATAGATGTGGCTGATTCTTGGAGTTAAAAAAACTGCCGTGTCGTGTCTGGCCGTTTACTTTAGTAGAAGTGTACGTTGGCTGGGTAGTACCTACACTGTGTGCTGAGTAGTGCGGTGCAAGCAAGTAGAAAATAAGGCATGATAGAGCTCGTTCCGCTGCAATTAGTTCGGTTCCAGTGGCGACCGGCGAGCCGCGATACGTGCGTTTTGTGTCACGTACTCAACGGCAGGTGAAATGTATCACGTTTGACATCACTATACGTAATCTGTATGATCACTTCTCTTGATGCGATCATATATATTCTCATGATGTGGGTACATATGTACCTATATACTTGCGCTCTAAGTTATGGAAAACTTATTCTCGACCTGACACAGGCCAGTGCAATGAGCATTTTGTTCCAATGGGGGTGTCACCTCTCGCTGTATCACAAAGGACAAACATTCAATGACTTTATGATAAGTGTTCGCGGTAATTCAAAATTACAATCCTAGTTGCTTACCTGTAAAGTATAGACCACGTTTACAACATCTGAAGATGATTCCTACTCACACACAATCACGACGAACAGCGTTCAATGTCAATCAACATTTACAAACACCTTTTGCCTGCAACCACCAAATTTCTTTAACTCTAAAGATAATAAAACTATGTAGTTCGTTCTCTCTCAATCAATCCGTAAACTGCACACAAAAGGGCTCACGAGTGTTGACTCTACCTCTTTCGCAAATTAAAACGCTATATTACGATTGCAAGAAGACTATGTTAGGTTAATAGAACAAACGTCTGCACCTATAAATGTTTTCACCGCGTCCCCTCTCTCTTCGTCATTAGCGCGGTCGCGGTTCAGCTCACATTACAAATAATGTACTAAATAATTCTGAATTCTGTGCATGCGTATTTTTAACATATGTAAAAGAGCAAATTCTCAAACAAAAAGTCTCTTACGGCGCGTGACCCGTCATCAAACCACGATTCACTATCACTCCTGCCTCTAAAATCTTCGGTTCTCCGATATAGATGGTTACAAGCCAAAAAGGAGAATATTTCCTTATATCGCATACTTAACAAACATCAAATTCGAATATCAGCGCTTCTCGGCGCGTAGAGTACGCGAGTGCAGTTAGTGGTGATGCTCGCAATTAGCCGCGGTCAGGTGCCCTCGCATCCAGACGTGAGATGTGTCTCTCGCTAGTGTTGTTCCCCGTAATGTCGCGCCGCACGTACGTCAGCTTTGTCGATCTGAACGACCGAAACCTCAAAATCCAACTTTTTCCTATTTAATCACTAAGTATTGAAAAAGATGCCCTATTAACACGGCAGTACACCACAATAAATACACCCAGTCATAGTCGAACATGTGACTCATCGCGAGCGCTTGTCACAATATGTTTTAATGTCTGTTGGGGCGCACAAAATTACCGCGCTGTTAGTCGAACATATTAACTGCTTCAAAGATGAACTAGCGGGGTTTATGTCTCGGATTTCTTCGTGGATATCGTAAATATGGATAAGTATCTTTATTTTTTAGCATATAAACATTAACAAAGTTTTCATTTGCATACAAAAAAAATTTGATGAAATCTGTGTATCGATAATTGATAATTTTATAAATTTGCATTACATTTATTAGACTGGAAAAGTATGGGATTGCTACGGATTGCTAATGATTGTGACTTTATTATGTCAAACATGTATTAAGGATTATATTTATGCTACATTCAGCTGCGTCAACCTGCGTCCTGAGTAGTTATAATTTTTATTTTCAGCGTTGGCGAATGGTATTACTCGGCGGATTTTATTCGACGTATGGTCAAATGAGTTCCAGAGAATAATATCAATCAGTTTTGGACTATGTGTGTGAAAACAGTTATTATAATGACTTTGATGTAAAATACCAGTGCATTATAAAAAAAAATGGTGAAAATTTTCTATGAATAAAAATGAAAAACAATTTCAAGACAGAAAATAATATTTTTCAAGTTTCAGTTGATATTTCCTCACTTTCAGTAGTAATTTATTAAATGTTGCAAGCATAAAATACTTTCGCTCGGTCAGATCATCAAAGCTGACCACAGTGCGCCGTAGCGACAACACTAGCTTGCCGTGCAGAGTTGGTTCTGTGCCGTACGGCAAGGGAGGCGAGTGGCGACGCGACGCTGCTAGCGAATGTTGTTTTTTTGAGGTTCCGTATCCGGTACGGGACCGTATTACTAAGCCTACGCCGCCGTCTGTCTGTCTGTCTGTCTGTCTGTCCGTCCGTCCGTCCGTCTGTCCGAGGGCTGTATCTCTTGAACCGTAATAGGTAGCCTGTTGAAATTTTCACAGAATATGTGTTATTAAGTAGGTAAACCGACTTTGCATTCATGTATCATCATCATGTGTGTATATTCATTAGCGTAATTTACAAACAAAATAATCCTTATTATATAACAGGATGTTTCAGTCAAAAGTCAAAAGTATTTTATTTCAGCGAGCATTTTATGTGGAAAATCCATCGTGCTATAGAAATCGTTAACAATTTTCACTAGATTCCATATAAATAATAAACAATTCGGTAGTCCTAACTAATTGCATACAAGCTCAATAGAAAACAAATTTAAAAAATAAAACAGTCAATAAAATAAAATAGTAATAACATTATCATTCAAATCATTTCATTCATTCATTAAATATCAGTGGTCAATATATTAGTGGTCAATATATCAGTGGTCAATTCAGGGTAGGGTTTCGTAACTTCAGGGTTCAAAATATGGACCTATTTGAAGTCAAAAGCTCTGACACGTTTTCCCAGATTCGGTCATTTTATAGTACTTTTTGGTGAAAATCAAAGCGCAGCGACGTAATACAAACTCTTTGGTGAAAATAATTTAATCGAGATTTGGTGGACAGTTACCGTCCAACTTTATTAAATAAAAATAAAATGACTAACTTACACTTAAATTTCATCTCACTTCTCACTATAATATCATAAAATTGCGAAAGTATATTTGTTTGTTTGTTTGTTCCTCTTTCACGCCTGAACGGCTTGACGGATTTTGACGAAACTTCGTATACCGGTAGTGTATATCCCGGAGTAACATAATTTTGGTCAAAAATGGTCAAGTTCGAGTCGAGCTCCCGTAAAGAGGGTTTCGTACCATCCCTTTTTCTGTGAGAACGAGAAGGATTAGGATTTTTGTTTACGTTTTTCTGTAAACTAAGTGTAAAATATAAAAAATAAAATATATAAAAGTACAATTTTTTTTAAGTGGTCAAGTTCGAGTCGAGCTCGCGTGAAGAGGGTTCCGTGCCATCCCGTTTTTTTGAGAACTAGAGGGATTAGGATTTCCGTTTTCGTTTTCCTATAAATTAAGTGAATATGCCATGGTAACATAATTTAAAAAATAAGTGGTCAAGTTCGAGTCGAGCTCCCGTAAAGAGGGTTCCGTACCATCCCGTTTTCTGTGGGAACTAGAAGGATTAGGATTTTCGTTTACGTTTTTCTGTAAATAAAGTGTATATCCCATGGTAACATAATATTTTTTTTAAGTGGTCAAGTTCGAATCGAGCTCGCGTAAAGTGGATTCCGTACCATCCCGTTTTCTTTGAGAACTGGAAGGTTTAGGATTTTCGTTTAGGCTTTCCTGTAAATTAAGAGTATATGACATGGTAACTAAATTTAAAATAAAATGGTCAAGTTCGAGTCGAGCTCCCGTAAAGTGGGTTTCGTACCATCCCGTTTTCTGTGAGAACGAGAAGTATTAGGATTTTTGTTTACGTTTTTCTGCAAATTAAGTGTTTTAAAAAAAATGGTCAAGTTCGAGTCGAGCTCCCGTAAAGAGGGTTTCGTACCATCCCTTTTTCTGTGAGAACGAGAAGGATTAGGATTTTTGTTTACGTTTTTCTGTAAACTAAGTGTAAAATATAAAAAATAAAATATATAAAAGTACAATTTTTTTTAAGTGGTCAAGTTCGAGTCGAGCTCGCGTGAAGAGGGTTCCGTGCCATCCCGTTTTTTTTGAGAACTAGAGGGATTAGGATTTCCGTTTTCGTTTTCCTATAAATTAAGTGAATATGCCATGGTAACATAATTTAAAAAATAAGTGGTCAAGTTCGAGTCGAGCTCCCGTAAAGAGGGTTCCGTACCATCCCGTTTTCTGTGGGAACTAGAAGGATTAGGATTTTCGTTTACGTTTTTCTGTAAATAAAGTGTATATCCCATGGTAACATAATATTTTTTTTAAGTGGTCAAGTTCGAATCGAGCTCGCGTAAAGTGGATTCCGTACCATCCCGTTTTCTTTGAGAACTGGAAGGTTTAGGATTTTCGTTTAGGCTTTCCTGTAAATTAAGTGTATATGACATGGTAACTAAATTTAAAATAAAATGGTCAAGTTCGAGTCGAGCTCCCGTAAAGTGGGTTTCGTACCATCCCGTTTTCTGTGAGAACGAGAAGTATTAGGATTTTTGTTTACGTTTTTCTGCAAATTAAGTGTTTTAAAAAAAGTGGTCAAGTTCGAGTCGAGCTCGCGTAAAGAGAGTTTCGTACCATCCCGTTTTTTGTGAGAACTAGAAGCTTAGGATTTTCGTTTAGGTTTTCCTGTAAATTAAGTGTATATGCCATGGTAACATAATTTAAAAAATAAGTGGTCAAGTTCGAGTCGAGCTCCCGTAAAGAGGGTTCCGTACCATCCCGTTTTCTGTGGGAACTAGAAGGATTAGGATTTTCGTTTACGTTTTTCTGTAAATTAAGTGTATATCCCATGGTAACATAATATTTTTTTAAGTGTTCAAGTTCGAATCGAGCTCGCGTAAAGAGGATTTCGTACCATCCCGTTTTCTTTGAGAACTAGAAGGTTTAGGATTTTCGTTTAGGTTTTCCTGTAAATTAAGGTATATCACATGGTAAAATAATAAAAAAAAAAGTCGTCAAGTTCGAGTCGAGCTCGCGCATAGTGGGTTCCGTTCCATCCCGTTTTCTGTGAGAACTAGAAGGATTAGGATTTTTATTTACGTTTTCCTGTAAAATAAGTGTACATCCCATGGTAACTTTTTTTTTTTAAAGTGGTCAAGTTCGAGTCGAGCTCGCGTAGAGAGAGAGGGTTCCGTACCATCCCGTTTTCTGTGACAACTAGAAGGCTTAGGGAAATGGTGGGAGGGGAGGGGGAGGGGGAGGGAGTTTGTTTAATGCTTATGTTCATAAAAATTGTCTTTTACACAATATGGTTTAAGGACGAGTAGTTTAGATTTTAGGATAGTGTTTTTGCAAAATCAAAGCAATCTCACGTGTCCGAAATAATTATGTTAGCGTTTACAAATACCTACAAGAATTTGATGTAAATATATTTCCAGAAATATTATTTTTATTTTCCCTAGATATCAGTGGTTGGGGAAGGAGTTGGTAGGAAGGGAGGGGAGGGTGGAGGGAAGTAAGGGCGGAGGGGTGGGAGAAGTAAGGGAGGAGGGATGGGGGTAGTAAGGGAGGAGGGGTGGGGGAAGTAAGGGAGGAGGGGTGGGGGAAGTAAGGGAGGAGGGGTGGGGGAAGTAAGGGAGGACGGGTGGAGGGAAGTAAGGGAGGGAGAGGGATGGCCAGAATGTATTAAAAAGACGATTGCCAAAAAAAATCATAGGTTCAAATAATTTCAAATCAGTTTGGTTGGATGGAGTTGTGGCGTTTGTTTCGCCTTCGGAATGCCTAGAATCGTAAATAAGTTTTTTTTATGGAAACTGACACGGCTGGTTATATCACATACAACATCCGTGATGTCAGCCCATAAAACCGGGTGAACTAGGTGCCACGTCAACGTTTGGTATTTTGGGTGTTGGGGTAAAGGAAACAGTGCGCTCGGGATTTAAGTAGAAACATTTCAACTTTCTCTACTTCTTATAAATGGGAACGTCTGTCTGTATGTATTTGTGTTTGAAGTAAAATCTGGAACCACTGAACAGATTTTGATGCGGTTTGTACCAATGGAAAGAGTACCTAGTTCTTGAGGCTCACTATAGGCTATATACCATCACGCTAAATAGCCATAGGGCTGAGCTGTATCAAAGAAAGTATAGTATGGACAGGAGGGAGATAATATAAGAGAAGCAATGGTTTATTATAATATTTGCTTTTAATCGAATTTGCTATTAAACTGAGTCTACCGCGAGCGAAGCCGCGGGCAAAAGCTAGTTTTACATATTTTCTGCCGGTCAATAATGTATGATCAAGTAGTATAATTCTATATAATATAACTCCAATAATAAAACCAAAGAGATTGATAGGTCATTGAATAAAACAACACATTTCTTACATTCTCGAGTACTGCTGGTTGGCCGTTGGTTCGTAAACAGTATAAAAATGGCGAATTTTCTTTTCCAGTTTGGGGAGAATTTAAAAATGTTGCAACTGTATATTAACTTTATTTTAAATTTTTTTTTAGTGTTAGCGCGACATATGGCGCCGAGCCACCCATAAGGTGTCTAACGACGCCCATGGACATTCGGTCGTATGCGGGGGTTGCGAATGCCATGCCGGCCTGACAGGTGCCCATTCATGCCCCTCTTGAAGGACCTGAGACTAGGTAGTCCCCCCAGGTGGGGGGAAATATATGGGCAGGGAGAGCGTTCCAGAGTTTACCGGTTCTGTAGAGGAAAGATCTGCAGAATCTATTAGTACGCATCCGCGGTAAGTCCAGCGTATAGGGATGCAATCCCTGCCCAGTGCGTGTGGTGCGGAGGTGGAAAGGGGACGGCGGTATTGCGTTAAATAAATAAATGGTTTTACCAAAATAAAAATATGGTTTTTCCAATACATTTACGATCTTACCATTGCACCCTTTGCTTGCATACGGACGTACACGTTCACACGTTCGTTCTACTTGGCGAACCTTCCCACAAAGTTTTTGGGCACTGCTTGGAATAGATTTTGTGGTAGCGTGCGCGTGCTACGGCAGCGAACGGCGCGGAGGGAGGCATACCGACCGCCCGGACCGGCCAGACCCCCGACCGGCCGGGTTACATTAGGGAGCAGCGTCATTATGTGTCATTAGTTTTGCGACAGTGACCAAATGACCGCTCAGGCAATATCGAATGACTCATTCTGCCGGTGATTAGTCCCCGCTGCGTTTTGCCTATGCTGCGTCCTAAACGTGTCTTTGCGGGGACAGTTCTCGTGTTTATGCTGTGAGTATTCCCCTGGTTGACTCGGCAAATGAATGGGAAAGCACGCAGTTGCGACGCAGTCGGCGAGGCGCGTGTCGGCTGAAAGTTTCTGAATAAACTTTGAACTTCAGCTGTAGTTATATGATAAAATGTATTGTCTATATGTATACTATTATAAATGTGATCAATTTGTTCCATCACTATTTTCACCGGAATAATTGAGTAAAGTTTCAGAGTGCCTATTACAATTATATGTCAGATCATTAAATCAGATTAATAAAAATAAAACGAAGACCCGACTACGTAAAAAATCTAACAAAAAAAGAAGTAAAACAAGCTAGCAGATTATATTTTATGAAACCCCGCCATTGCTAGCCGCAGCAGTCGGGACCTTTACTTTATTGCTTAATTTCAAATAATTATGTGGCTATTCTCTATTTTATTTTGCCTAGGCTTAATCTAGGTTAGGCTAGGTCCCCGAATGCTGCGGCTAACAGTGGAGGGATTTTATAAAATATAATTTGCTAGCTGTTTTTCCTTCCTTTTTGTTAGATTTTTTTACGCAGTCGGGATTTTTGTTTTATTGAAGCGAAACTTTTAAACGCACGTTGGGATAGGTACACCTAAAAAAAAACAGAAACATTTAGGCATTCTGCCGAGTAAGTTTCTATCGCAGTGAGGCCGAGCCCTTACTTATATTTTCAACATTCTTTGACATAAACAAAGGAACGAGGAAAGCCTTGAATTTATTGAATATATCCCATTGAAACAAACTGAATGGAGTCAGAGTCAAAATACACTGAAATGAAATATTTATTTGTTTCGCTGCCCGCCGAGCGAGATTAATGTAGAGTGCATATTGCCCGCATTTTCTATATTAGAGGAGATTCTACACCCACTCCACTGTTATTGGAAGCTTTCCCATCACCCGAGCCACCTTACCCTTGCGGAGGGAAGGAACTAAAGCCTCTTATTCGAAATTTCAAACCCAAAAATAAATGTTGAAAAAATATACATATATAATACTTCATTATGGCCGTCTGGTCGTTTGTATAAGTTAGATAATAAATTACTTTACTATATGAACATTAGAATTTTACTAGCAAGATTACAACATAAGTTATGAAATTAAGTTAGATAGGCCCACACGTCCAGTCGAAACTGAAACTAGTTACATACTTTAACAAAGCACGTAGCACGTAGGTACCTCGTTAAATCGCACCAATATGTTGAGGTCGAGGTTGAGGTATCGCGGCAGACGGCCCGCGCTCGTCTTGTAATGTAAGTAAAACGTTTTAAATTCGCCTTAAATTAAAGATAGTACTCATAAAACAAAGCTGCGCAATTACACGGAGGCGGGATAACGAGATATCTACCCAGAGAGCGGGGGGTGCGGGAGGCGCGGGGCACGGCGGTGTGAGGTACTCGTTCGTACCTACTGCGATAAATTTATACTTGTGAATTTGTTCTCCCCTTCTGCTTCCCGCAGCCGCCGAGCCACCTCCAAGCCGCGCCCCGCCGCCGCCCGCGCCCGCACTCGCGCAGGCTTGGCAAGAAATGTAAAATGCGGATACAGAAAATACTTCATTCCCGCTCTCCGCGCCTCCGCCGCGCCGCCGCCTCCGCCGCACCGCCGGAATATAATCGTACAAATGTAATTTATATTGTCTGCTGCAGGGTTCCCCGCACTTCGCGCCCCGTGCTCCTCCGCCCGCGCACCGCCTGCACATTCATTTATTTTATGTGCCATTTACAATTCTCGACCAACGGTCAAGGGAAACTTCCTGGGGATAGTGCCGCTTCATTGCGGGCGGCGCGGGGGAGGCAGCGCCTCGGTGCGGGCGGGAAGCGGAGGATGAGACGAGGGTGGCGTTACATTTCGATGGTTTCAGAAGAGTTCGCTGGCCGAGAGGAGCTATTATAAAATTGTCCGGTGGTGTGTGAAGCGGGCGCGGGTTGCGAGCGGGCGCGCAGGAGGGACGTAATGGTATTTCTAATAGGAGAACGGCCGACATAAATTGTGACGTCCGGACGAGCACATGGGACTGATGATTAATTTATAAGATTAATTTCGACCCGACACAGGCCGCCGCCGCCGCGCCGCCCGCGCCGCCCGCGCCGCTCCACCCGCGCCGCCCGCGCCGCTCCGGGCCCTAAACGCCTCCGCCTGTTCTGTTTCGCACACGTCCGGCACGATCAAACCTGGAGGAATTTAGTGGTCAGCTTTATAATATAATATATTATCTATAAAAAAACTATACATATGAAATAAAATTGCCGGTTCGGTATGTGTGTGTAACGCAAATGGTGATAATTCAAAATGTTTATATTTTGATAAAAATTTAATCGGAGGTTAAAAAGCAGTCAAGTGCCGACTGCCCTAATGCAGTTTTCTGTAGCAATTCCGTGCTTATAAAGTCAATAAAAAATTATAATTTAATGGTATAGTACTTGTAGGAAATATAGTAATACGAAAAAATATTTCAAAAATACCAACTGAAAATTAAATGTGAAAATTAAATAAAATGTGAATCATGTGAAATGGAATAAAGCGAAATGAAAAATATACATAGATAGAGAGAATTCTTTACTGCTCTACATAAATTGTTCACAAAAAAAAACATATAGGTATATTATTTTTTCCACGCATAATGTAGAAACTATTAACCCAAGAGGTATATACAAAGGCATATCTCGAAGTACGAGTAACATATTGGATATAATCATCACGCCATTATTCATATGAGCTTAGCAGTGACGTAAGTGAACGCAGTCGGAGAAATTTATGTGATGTAGCTACTTTATGATCTTTACGAGTTTTGTAGGGACGGATTTTGAAACAGACCGTAATTTTGGGGAATACTTATAGCACTATATTTTCCAACAAGAATCGCGGAGCGGAGTCACAGGCTTACAGTAGTCACAACGTACAAATGTGGGTCCAAAGGTCGCGCACCTACACTAAACCTGCACTAGACCCACATTTGTACGTTGTGACTACTGTACCTAGTATAATAAGAAATTAATAAAAAACAATATTTAAATCTGGTCTTGACTCAAGACAAGTTGTCAGTAATACGAAATTCCTGGTGAGTTAGTCCGTGGAGGGGAGGGACACACGATGAGCTTACTGAATGTTCATAAGAGTAATCTCCCGATAAAAGAAAATAAGTCAGCAGTTTTCTGCCTTTCTTTTTTAATGATGGCCTCTCGTTCTGTGCAGCAGCGGGGTATGCGACGACGACGACGCGGTGGTGGCAGAGCAGGCCACCTCCTGCTGTACCTCCATCCCTCCCTGGCTGCACTCCCGGGCGGCATTTCTTTGCGCCTCCGCTCCCGTGCTCGCACGTTCACTTCCAAGAAACGTATAATACAACATGACCCGCGGCTTATGAGCTAATAAATATAGCAATGACCCGGACGCGCGCGCCGCGCCGCCGCCGCCACGTCGACCGAGCGAGCGGGAGAGGAGACGACGCATTGTTAGCTAAATATGTAGGTGGTCAGTCGACGAGCAGGGTTACATACAAGACGGAGGCTGCGAGGTCACGGGGCGGAAGGTGGGCGGGGGCAGGGGAGGAGGTTGAGGGGGGCGGGAGGCGGCGAGAGGGGTAGGACGTGACCGACGACGCCGGCGATGTATTGAGCGTCCAGCTGCGGCGCGCGGTCGCGCTTGCATCCAGCGAGCGGCGGCGGTGTGTGCGCACGGTCGCACCGCGCTGCGACGCACTGCATTGCGTGCTACTCTCTCGCCGTGTATTCATTCCCCCTCACAGATCCCGACGCGCTTCACCGCAAATACACATCATATATTATATATATTATAAACTGGCATGATGCAATTTGAAAAGTGTTTCTTGAAAAGTGAGATAAAATATTATGTAAATTCGTGTTTTATCGGACTACAGCTAACCTACAAAGAGGGTAGGTACATAATTACTTCAATAAAGACCTATGGGGAAGAAGAATTGTTTTCTTAGAAAGACTCGTTATTTATTGAAACTTACGGAAATACCGAAATTGTGTGCTATGTTATCAATACATATTATAAAAATCCAGGTGTACTTAATAAATAATTCATTAAACGTAGAAATTTAACGTTTTACTAACTCTTGATTAAATCAATGTCAAAATAAATTAGAAAATATCGCCCAGTCCAAAGTACCTATTAAATAAAAAAATTCAGGTACCTACAAAATATTTCACATTTTCAATACATAATAAATAAAAAAACAAAGAATACACCGGAGAAGTGGCGATCACATGAAATCGTGAGGTTTGTGGTGGGCGATAGCGGCGCGGCGCGGCGGTGCGGCGGGGGTGCAGACTCGCCAGGCGGCCGCGGCGGGAAAATGATTTATATTGTTTGTGGAGCGCGAGTGGGCGGCAATGTGGGGGCGGCGGCGGCGCGGGCGGCGGCTTGGTAGCGGGGCGGTAGGACGTGGAGAGGGGTGGAGCGGGATGAGGTCGGGAGTCTCAAGCAGATCCCGTCCACTGCAGATATGGCCGACTGTTATTATTGATCCGAGGCGGCGGCGGCGGCGGAGGCGGCGCGGCGACGGCGGCGGCGCTGCGGCGAGCGGTCGCTATTACGTACCACTCATACTCGGCTCCTGCGGGGTGGTGGGCGCGGTGCGTCGCGGCGCGAGGGCGGGCGGGCGGGCCGACGGGCGGCCCCTGTATTTATTGAGGCTCTCCCCGCCGTCCCGCCCGCCACCGCTCCTCCGCGCCGGTGATACGAGATACCGCTGGAGGACGTAAAAGTGTATTATAACGACGCGTGCGCTCGTAAATATAACGGCGCACTAACCTTTAATGAGGAACGCGAGGGAGCGTCGCGCGCCACGCAGCCGCCGCGCGGCGGCGGCGGCGGGTGCCGCGACCGCCGCCGCCGCTTCACCTCCCGACGACGGCTCAGCCAATCCTGGCTCGTTATGATATTATATTGAATCTTCCAACCAATGGCAGTACGTTATGATATTCCCTCTCGCCGAGCGCCGTCGTCGCTGGATTTTTCGGAGGGCGGGCGGACTTATGATATTCAGTTATGATATTGTTGGGCGGCTCATTCTAAACCAATGATTGGGCGGAAAATTATATACCTACTGAATTTGTGTAATGAAGATGTGTAAACTTGTATACAAGGACCTCGAAACTGTTTCAGCCTGAAACTTTCAGACCAGGAGGGAATTGCGATTTTTAAGTTCCGTTTACGTACTTGAAAATAATTATTAATGAAATTAATTTATTAATAAAAATAATGTTGAAATAACTAAGCATTTTTGAATTGTTAGAACAGGAATGTTATTTTACTTAAAACTCTTTCAGGCTAAAACCGATCCTAGAGCAGCTAATACCCAACCAATAATTCGGTTTTAGAAACAAACACGCAACAACAGAATAGGTTCATAGAGTGGCGCATGCGATTCGCCAAACCCTGGAAAGAAAGGAGTATTGTTTTGCGGTTTTCTCGACGTGCAACAGGCATTGGCACCAAGCCTACTCTACCAACTTAAAACGAATTTGTCTCACACGTTCTATGCAATCATGAAGTCTTATCTAGGGCAAAGGATTTTCCATGCAAAAGTAGACGATTCTCTCTCCGAGGTTCACGACATCCGGGCTGCGGTCCCACAGAGATCGGTCCTAGGCCCAGTGCTACATACGCTCTACACGCTCAGAAACAAAGGGAGTAATGTGAGCTCCTTTCGCAGACAATACTGCCGTCTTAGCCACTGACAGGAACCCAGATAAGGCCTTTGCACTCCTACAAATACATATAGGCGACGTAGGTACTAGGGATTAAGCGATGGAAGGTGAAAGTCAGGGCATTCAAGCCAATTTACATAACATACACACTTCACAGAGAAAACTGTCCAAGTTTAAGACTGGGTAACGAGATTCTCCCAATTCAGGATACAATATTTAGGCATGCATGGAGCCTGGACAGGAAGCAAACGTAGAAAGAGCACATAAAAAATGAAATGGAGGAACTCAATATGAGCCTAAGTAAAATGATGTGGCTTATCATTTAACTAGTTTATATTTTTATAATCAAGCCTGTATGGACATACGGAATCCAGCTGTGGAGAACTGCCAAACACCCCAACATAGAGGTTCTACAACGATTTCAAAATAAATTACTCCGATATGTTCCTTTAGGCTTTGTAATAGCGGTATTACACATTATATTAATGTTTTCGGTTACGCGGTATAACTGAAAGCGACTCACTTTCGTCGACATTTCGTCCTTCACTATGGGGCCATCATCAGGACTCGCGGTACTGCGACGACGTGGACGTTGGATTTGATTCGACCAAGCCAGTACGATACCAGTGGACACAAACACTATGTACCACGTTTGGTTCGAGAATCCATTGATATTTCCAGACATGCCAATTTCAACAGAGAAGACAGCATGGTACTCTCTTCGTCGTGGACTCCTCTGCTGGCGAAGCATAGCTCGGATGGTAACCAGCATCAAGCTCTGACAGCCACAGACACAGTGAGCTACGTGTGCACCGACCTTTTCCAGCAAGAGATGTCGAACCTACCCGCATATCGGCCGAAGTACCCGCTCATATCTATATCTACGTTAGTGAAGACCGGCAGTTGACATCTGACTAGACGAGGTGTCGGGTGTCCTCCAGGTCGTCGCAGTAACGCGAGTCCTGATGACGTCCCCAGAGTTCGGGACGAAACGTCGACCAAAGTGAGACGCTTTCAGTTATACCGCGTAACCATTACTATAATAAATTACTCCGAACTGTAAATGCTCCATAGTTTGCCAAAAACACCGAAATCCATGAATGCCTCGAAGTACCAACAGTGAAAGGGGAAATTAAATTATACAGTCAAGCTTACAAGAAAAGTATATCGGTACACCCAAACCCGCTAGCACCGGCACTACTTGATGTGATACTCAACATGTGAATCATAGAAATAACCTTGTCTATTGATGACAATAGACTAAAAGGTCATAGATTAAGGTTATACAATATTATGTACTAGATATTTAATTCTGTCTTAAGTATAAGCTAAAGTGGCCGTGGGCTGGGCACGTTAGCCGAAGAGAAACGACCGTTGGAGTAACCGTGTCCTACACTGGCGGCCGTGGACAAGAAATCGGAGTGTGGGAAGACCACCCGCCAGGTGGGACGACGACATCAAGCACGTCAGGGGAAAACAGAGGTTCCGTACCGCTGAAGGCCGGGAGGACTGGAGAAAAATTTTATGCTATTCTTGTTAATGTGAGTAATGCTTAGACAGTAACGTCGACTTTTATAAGTAAGTATAAAGGTTAGTATAAGGGTCAAGTGCGTAGTACCCATAACCGACGAGCATGCATGAAGAACACTATGGGAGTGGAAGAGGCGGCAGAGGTGTGTCAGGATCGTGGCACGTGGAGATCCGTTGTCTCTGCCTACCCCACCGGGAAACAGTCGGGACGCTATGTATGTATGTATGTAGTATTTAAAGGTTTCTAATCTATTAATACCGAATCGTGTCTGCAGCTTCAAGTAAACAGCAATATCCTCTCTTTTGAAAATACAGTTTGTTGTCTTTATCCAGAAATCGAATTTGTCTGTGGTCGTAAATTTTGTATATTTCTGTAACAGTTCGTTGTGTTCTCGTTACCGTTTGTTTTATTTATGAGTGGGGATGTTTATAAATCTGCTCATGAAATCAACTGCTATAGAAATAGAAGAGAAACAGTAAAGTCCCTCAAATCCAATACTCAACTGAAGGTTTATTAAAGCTCACTGCGGACGACGCGCGTGCTAGCTGTACACGGCTCGCGCACGGCGGCGCGGTGGCAGCGACTGTTTATATAATGTACAATATCGAGACTCCGAGACTAAACAGGAAACAGGAGCACGCCCTTTGGTTGTACCGGGAGCTCGGCGGGGGCGGGCGGGGGCGGCTAGGGAGGCGGAGGGGGCATTATGATGACATCTCGTCGCTTCCAATCCGGCAATATCGCATTTTCTGTTTGAACGAAGTGAAGGGTGAAATGTTTGATTTTATTTTCCTCGATTTTGCCGAATCGTGACCTGAGACGATAACGAAGGTCGGCGAGCGAGGTGCTCCGTCGCCTCCAGCCCGGCTCTCGCTTGTTCTGAATATCTGAAGGCGTACCCACCCATTTGAACGAATTCGTTGCTTGCGAATAAAAGAAAAACTTTGTGAGATGTAAGTCGGTTATTTTATGTCTTCCCGACCGCTGATCGGCCTCCTCGAGAGCGCCGAGAGTTGGCGAGTCCTCGTTCCGCGAAATGGGATAAAAGTAAAATGTTAATAAAGATGGCTCGTCGTAACCGAGTATAACAGGTTGGTAATTGCTTCTACGATACCTAGGTACATCGTCGCGTTATTACCGGCTTTTACGACGCCCGCATGGGGCTGAATAAAACATTTTTATGGGCTGGCATACTACACGCCCCCCCCCCCCCTTCCCCCGTAGGGTCGCACGCCCATACCTCCTTCACTCCTCTCATCTCCTAGTAACATGCGTAGCGACCGCGTTAGCCCTCCGCCGTCTCTCGCCGCTGTACTGTTTGCTGTATAGCTGCTGCGCAGCGTCTTCCACCGCCTGCAAATAATTGTCTGTAAATCTATCCTGTAAAATAGCCTAAAATAAAGTTTCTGCGAGCGACCGGCGGGCGTGTAACGTACATCAATATATGAATATCCTTATAACATGAGAACCACTTTATCGATTTACAAACGGTGTTCAATTCACATTCTGTCTCTCCTTGAGCTGGTTTTAGGCTATAACTCATAACGCTACGTCATCGGCGCCCTGAGCTGTGAGCAAAAAGTCACGCGAAGCTAAGCCGCGGGCAAAATATATTGTATTATATTTAATCAATAGGCACTGGTGCGTTACTCGGATACTATTAGAGCCAGGTAGAGTTCACAAATTGTAGAGTTCGCAAAAGTGTACATGATCATCTTATAGTTGTTTTCTTATATGTATTATCTGGTTAAGGAACTACAAATAACATATATAATTTTTTGACACATTTGTCAAACATGCTCACTTTTATAAAGTATTTTATGTGGTCACAAGTCCATCATAAATAATTATACCAACGAGTCTATTTTATATCGCAAGACATTGAAATACAATGCAAAGTTTACATCACTTCCGCGTCGCTTTCCAAAAAGATTCAATGGCAGTCCGCAAGTACGAGAAGTGTAGCGACGCCGCCGCTGAAAGAAACTGGCGCTGTACGCGGTGCTGCGCAGTAGTACGGGCAAGTTTCCCGACGCGCTGTGTGCACTCTGTTCGAACACGTGTGCGGCGCTGTAGGAGCGACAACTACAGCCGGAGGGGTATGTACGCCACCGGGTGCGAATCCGCTCAAGACAAATTTTGCATTCTCCGCTTAACTTTGAGTTCGTAATATACTTACACGTAAGGCATGAATGAGCTTCACTACTGCAGGACCACATTCATCTTAATCGAATGTAGGCATGTCGCTAGGTTTAACGATTCGACGTTTGTACCTGGCCGTGGTTTGGATTTAACGTAAAATTGTAGGTACCTTCCTTTCTTACCTTTCTAGGTGATTAATCCGTCCAGCGGGTCTATTTGCGGAAATCCGCACTGACGGTTCAGAAGGGCCTCAGTCGCTGAATCTAATTTTAATTATTAATCTGATTGAAAAATGATACAATTACAAGTTATTGTATCATTTTAAAATCAGAAATAGGAAACTTTGCAGCATGGCCTGGCCATTCGAGTAAGAAGGTTTTGAGTAGGGCTCTTTATTCAATCTAAAGTAAATGTAAATACAAAATAAATAAAAAAGCATCCGTTCTAAAACAAACACAAAACTGAGAATACACCTGACTGACCTGACTCGTGCGCCGTGCGTTCACCCCCCTTCTACTACGAGACGCTCGACGAGACGTAAGCGTAACGAATTTTGCGATAAATCTCATAATTTTGTTAAGTATCGTTTGCAAATATCGCGTACATCGGTAGTCCGGTGTGAATGAACTTTTATCTAGGTTTGTTTGGAACAGACTATAACTTATAATAACGTAGAGAGAAATATAACTTTTAACGCGCGTACGTACGCGACTAAAACATCGACTACAACGTTTTCTTCTAAATGTACGTAAGTACTAATATTTAGCTGATCGCCCGGGTGGCACCGCGCTGTCTTACGGTGGGCGAACTCGTCGTCGGTTGCACGCGAAACGAACGTGTATGCACTTAGTATTGACATTAGATTGCTTGTGCATTAAATTCGAGAATTATTTTTGTATGGAAACTGCATTTTTGTATTCAGGCCGTATAAAAAAGAAACGGTTGTAAACTTTTTCATCCCATTGATCCAACGAATCAGGTTTTAAAGATATTGTAGTCACTACTGCAACACCCTATATTTATACACTAACTGACCCTAGTCGGTGGATGGATACACTAATTTTGGCGGGTAGTTAATACGTTGCTTTATCAGGAAAGATATCTAGGTTTGTACTTACTTGAAAAAAAAAATTCAATAATTCCCTCAATTTTTTTTAAATTAGTACTTTGAAAAGAGTTGGATCGATATTATAATAGATGTAATGAATTGCGTATTTTATTTATAACGATGTTTTCAACCATAATGTTCGGCCTTTGTTTGTGTATGTATGCATAGTCCGGCTTAGCTGTCGGTCATGCATGTCGCGTGCTACAAGATTTGCATACAGCGCTATGTTTAGTGCAGCGTCAGAGTCTAGAACGATAAAAAGGTATGGACCCCGAACCCTATCCTCGCCAGCGTAACACGATATAAGTAAAAGCATACTTGTTTCATTGGACGGTCGCGCGCTGGCCCGTCAGTCTGTCATCGGCCGCGTTCGCAAAAACCTGTTTAAAATGCCCGCATGCTATGTGTTTACGTGTAAAAACACTACAGCCAAGTTTAGTGTGCACAATAGAGGAATATCTTATCATCGGTAAGTACACTCCGCTCCCCGCAATTCGGCGACGCTAGTTGTCATACAAGCATTTGACATTACGGCGTCCATACCTTTTTTATCGTTCTAGGTCAGAGCGTTCGCCGCGCGCCGCGTCGCGCCGCCGGTCGCGGGGGGAGAGCGCTGCGCGCGGCGCGCGGGGCCGCGGGGGTGGTGGTGCCGAACGAGCTAACTAATACTGCACTTCTACTAATTACGTATAATAATAAGTCAACAACAATGTGTCCTATTGGAAAACGGCTTACATTAGAACTGCGACGTCGCTGAAGGATGCATTAGGAATGTATTGTGTTTTGGCGTGAATTAGATGAACGACATTTTTTGCAAGGTCGTTAAAAAAATCATGTGACGAAAATGATGTACTTTCGTCGTCTTCGTACGGCCAAACTATAGCAGATAGAAAAATAATACCAGAAAAAAAAATCATAACACATCTGAAAACACAAAAATTCGTCTCTATCTATGGCTTCAATTAATATTATTAATAATAAATGACGTCATACCCTCCGGAAAATTGGTCTGAAAATTTGCCGAGGCGCGGTCGCCGCTCACTAACTAGCAACCAAATTATCCGTTTGAGACAAAATTAAACTGTATTTCATTAACAAGACTATTACCTACCGATATTTTGACGTGAAACAAAATTAAATTTGCAATAGGTATAAACAAATTTGTAGCGACGATTGGAAAACAAAATGCGGAGACAGAAAAACACTGAAGAACTAAATTAAAAGGCATAATCTCATTTGTGGCTGACCAAACCCACTCCAGGGTGCGGAGAGGGAACTTCTTTACCGATTAAAAAAGGAAACATTCCAAGAAAATCAAACCAGCTCGAATCAGCTTGTCAAGATGTTCAGCGCCGACTACGAAATTCGACGTCTTCAACTACACAGTCCTCTACCTCGGCCCAGACGCTTCCGATCGACTCCAATGTGGTACCAATGGACGTGGACGATCATGAGGACAGAGAAAATACGCAGTTGACAACTAGCAACACCGACAGTATGGGGCCGTCCATATCAAAGTATAAAACTTAGTATTCGCTACCTCCTAGGGATGTTATAGTCGCGAGTGTAAGTGCGTCTCTTTCCTCCTCTGCGTTTTTACAGAAGAGCGTTTTTCAATTTGTATTGAAATGTTAAGGCAACCATGTGAACTGAAAATTGTATATACATTAGAATTTGTGTATTATGTTTTACAATATTAAATATATTTTTCTAAAAGTTTACTAAACCTGGTTATTTTGGTCCATAATACCATGTACCATGATGCTGAGGGCTCCGTCCTTCGCGACAGTACAGTCAATTTACGTCTCGTACATAGCGTCAAGCATAGCGTGTTTAGAATAATGTGGTTTGAAATTAATTGTAAACATTTTAAAATTATCCAACTCATTCAATATTAAAGACACATTTGTACAGGCTTGTAAAGCGCCGCCATTCGTTTTCAGCAATAACTCAACGCGCTCACATTTCAGAGTGCTGCAAATCTGGATAAATACTATCTAGGACCTAGATTCTAGGTGAACCCAAACAACATATCAAAAGAGCAAGTTTACCGCAATAATGCAATTTCAGCAATTTTTTATGTACGATATGACCGGCCTAAGATCGTGGAGGGACCAAACGGATATCAACCTGAGAAAATATGGCATATTCATTTGTAGGTAACTAAAAATTTTTGTTAAATAACATCAAATGTTCGTAAGTGTAAAGCTTTATTTGGTGAATCATTAAAGAAATTTTAGTTCTGAAAAAATAATTTGAATTTTTTTTTTAGCATAATGCTCATAATTATTAAGACATGTTTCTAGCGAGAGGCAGCGAATTAGTACACTATTGTAACGCCAGAAAGAAGGAAGGGAAGACAGGAGCGACACGGGCGTAGCCATCTCTGGGACGCGTATTGCACTACTAGTATGAGTTCGCTTGGGAAAACTGGCGAATTATGGTTGCGTTCTGAAGTTTATTTAACTTTTATGGCTGACGACAGAGTGAGCGAAACTAAGCATTTGCATACATATGTAAATAATTTTAACTTTTATTTCGACTAAATTAAATCTGAAGATATATGTCTGAAACTGAACTATAAGACAGTGAACATACATATGAAACACCAATAATTATTGAACTTGAGTCATTCATACATAATAAGGCATAAGGATGAGATAAAGAAGTGCAAGTTTCGTAATACATAGGGCACACTAAAAGTTTCCGGAATTGACCACTTACATAAACAATATTTAAAAAGTAATTACAACATTTGAAAATGGAACTCTTTGGCTGTAGAATGCAGTTTGTTTCATCTGACTGTCAATTGTTTTTCCATTGTGGCGCCATTTTAAAAATTGCGTGTCTACATTAACATAAATTTAACCCGGGAAAATTTTCGTAGTATGATTTTCTACGATTTTAAGTGTACTTTGACAGCTCATCAGAGCCTCGCTCGGCTTCAATCTGCTTTTGGCGATGAAGCACCATGCAAGACGACTATTTATTGCTGGTTTGCAGAATTCAAGCGCGGTCGTGTCAATCTCAGTGACGAATCTCGCGATGGTCGCCCGTTCACCGCTGTGAACAACAAAAACATCGATGCTGTGCGCCGTATGATCGAAACAGACAGGCATGTGACCTACCATGAGATTCGGGCATCCTTAGACATAGGCATGAGTCAAATACAATCAATCCTACACAAACATTTGGGTGTGAGAAAGCTGTGCTCGCGGTGGATCCCACACAATTTGACCGAGGCTCAAAAACGCACCGCGTCACTTGGTGCAATGCCACGCTTACCAGATTCAACAAAGGCGCTTCAAATTTGGTGTGGGACATAGTAACAGGTGACGGCACCTTGTGACTTTTTTCTGTTCCCAAAAATTAAGAACCAATTACGCGGTCAACGATTTTCATCACCAGAAGAGGCTGTCGAAGAATATGAAAAACACGTTTCTGAGGTCACCACGGAGGAGTGGCACAAAAGTTTTCAAAATTGGTTTAATCGTATGAAAAAGTGCATTTACGCAAAGGGAGAATATTTTGAGAAACAATAAATTAATTTTTGACCATTAATGGTATTTTATTCTTATTAATTCCGGAAACTTTTAGTGTGTCCCACGTAAGTACCTAGTTTGAAAGCCGTCAACTATCGCAACTGTAAGCTTCTCGAGGCACTTACCATAGACCCGTAAAGTGTATCATCAATACTAATAATAAATCTGTAAGGGGTGGTCATGGAGTAAGTTACTTTGTTTTAGGAAATATTGAGTTTGTATTCTCTATGTATGATACTAAAGCTAAATTGACGATTTTTGGAAATCTTTTCTGTATGTATGTATGTATGTATGTTCCGCCATAACTCTTAAACCGATCATCCGAATTCGATGAAACTTTGTACAAGCACATTTAACTATACGGGACACAGGATAGGCTACATAAAATTCAGTTCCGGTTACGCTAAGATGTGGCTCCCATACAAATCGTATCGAAATAAAGGCGGCGCGGCGCGGCGGGGGCGGTTAGTAGCGGCTAGATGGCGGAGGAGAGTTTTTTATTTAATTCGATTCATAATGGTTTACTTCGATAGGTATCTATTTGATTAATTTTAGGTGCAAGCCTATGTAAAGGTGTTGTTGCAAGTCGATGTTAGCGGATATTTACTTAACTGGAGTTCCTATTTGATGTTGTTTGATTGTTCCTATGTATGTATGTATGTATGTATGTATGTATGTATGTATGTATGTATGTATGTATGTATGTATATATGTATGTATGTATGTATGTTCATCTGTTCCCTCATAACTTCGAAACTACTTATCATAATTTGACAAAAAATGAGGTATCGTTGGATGCGTCTTGACGCTGATTATAGGCTATGTGACGTCCCATAAAATTGGATATGGCGCCATCTAACGGACACAAAGTCATGACCTAAATAATTTTTTTTTAATGATGCCGTGTTGGGTATCAAATGAAAGGGCTTAATTAACACATTTCAAAAATGTATATATTGTTAGCTATTGCTTTCGGATTTGCTTGCATGCATCCGATAATTGGGAATAATTTCTAAAATCAGGCCTCACTCCAAACCTACCCAAAATACATCCTACTAATATTATAAACGCGAAAGTTTGTAAGTGAGTTGCGTTCAGGAAGACGATAAACCTACTCAAAGAAAGTAAGTAACTAATGGCGAGGCCGAAGGCCGAGCTGCGTTCGGGAAGACTATAAATCTTCTCGAAGAAAGCAAGTAACAAAGGGCGAGGCCGAAGGCCGAGCTGCGTTCAGGAAGAGGATAAACCTTCTCGAAGACAGTAAGTAACTATGGGTGAGGCTGAAGGCCGAGATGTGTTCAGGAAGAGGATAAACCTTTTCGAAGAAAGTAAGTAACAAATAAGTTACTTTCTTCGAGAAGATTTATGGTCTTCCTGAACGCAGCTCGGCCTTCGGACTCGCCCTCTGTTACTTACATTCTTCGAAAAGGTTATCCTCTTCCTGAACGCAGCTCGGCCTTCGGCCTCGCCCTTTGTTACTTGCTTTCTTAACGATGGTTTATCCTCTTCCTGAACGCAGCTCGGCCTTCGGCCTCGCCCATAGTTACTTACTGTCTTCGAAAAGGTTTATCGTCTTCCTGAACGCAGCTCGGCCTTCGGCCTCGCCTTCTGTTACTTACTTTCTTCGAGAAGGTTTATGGTCTTCCTGAACGACGCTCGGCGTTCGGCCTCGCCCTCTGTTACTTACTTTCTTCGGAAAGGTTATCCTCTTCATGAACGTAGCTCGGCCTTCGGCCTCGCCCATAGTTACTTACTGTCTTCGAGAAGGTTTATCGTCTTCCTGAACGCAGCTCGGCCTTCGGCCTCGCCCTTTGTTACTCTCTTTCTTCGAGAAGTTTTATGGTATTCCTGAACGCAGCTCGGCCTTCGGCCTCGCCCTCTGTTACTTACTTTCTTTGAAAAGGTTATCCTCTTCCTGAACGCAGCTCGGCCTTCGGCCTCGCCCATAGTTACCTACTGTCTTCGAGAAGGTTTATCGTTTTCCTGAACGAAGCTCGGCCTTCGGCCTCGCCCTCTGTTACTTACTTTCTTCGAAAAGGTTACCCTCATCCTGAACGAAGCTCGGCCTTCGGCCTCGCCCATAGTTACTTACTGTCTTCGAGAAGGTTTATCGTCTTCCTGAACGCAGCTCGGCCTTCGGCCTCGCCTTCTGTTACTTACTTTCATTAAAAAGGTTATCCTCTTCCTGAAAGCAGCTCGGCCTTCGGCCTCGCCCATAGTTACTTACTGTCTTCGAGAAGGTTTATCGTTTTCCTGAACGAAGCTCGGCCTTCGGCCTCGCCCTCTGTTACTTATTTTCTTCGAAAAGGTTACCCTCATCCTGAACGCAGCTCGGCCTTCGGCCTCGCCCACAGTTACTTACTGTCTTCGAGAAGGTTTATCGTCTTCCTGAACGCAGCTCGGCCTTCGGCCTCGCCCTCTGTTACTTACTTTCTTCAAGACGGTTTTCCTTTACCTGAACCCAGCTCGCCCTTAGTTCTTCCTTTGAAATACGAATTTCACGCGAGCGAAGCCGCGGGCAAAAGCTAGTACTATAAATAATTCTGTGGTACTTACTGAATCCCTGTGAAGAATATTATAAGATATGTAGAGTAAGTACACCTTTAGTAAGAACGCTACGCTAACTCAACGCTCTGAATCATGGGATTGTATTAGTCCCAAGATATATAAATAGAAATATAAATAAATATTTAAAAAAATGTCAGCAGAAGAAAGCGAAATGTTCTTCCGAAAGAGGAATGAGGATGTCGTTACATCAGCTATTCTTCTGATATCCGAGCTCGATAATCCAATACAGTAAGTTGGTAGTGCTGGCAGTTCCCTCGCCTGGGGAGGCGCGAGGGTCACGTAGTAGAGTAGTGAGTACCACCGTCCACTCGGCCCCCCGCCCTACACCCACACCTCTTCGATGCAGTATGCCCTCCGCTCTCGCTGCTGCCGCCGCGCGGTGTTCCACTCACTCAGATGGATTGCGTCATAGCGTAATGGCGGTCCCTGGACGCAAAACAATTATCGCAATAAACTGAATAAAATATTACGTCTCGGGACAAGCTCCTCGAGCAAATTTCATTCGGGGCGCAGCGTGCGTCGCGCAGGCCGGACTCGGCGCCCCGCGCCGCGCCGCGCCGCCGCGCGGCGCGCCGCGCCGCGCGGCGGGACGGGGGTGCGCCTTCGCACCCCCGTCCCGCCTCGCTTCGCTGACATTTTTTCTTTGTCATCCCGCGTCCGATTCTACACATAAGCGTCGCCGTTTCTGGACACAATTTATTTTATTTTTTTATTTTTACTCAAGGGACACGTTTTTCGACCCTCGTCCGGGCGGCCTCTTTGAAAAGTGGACATCGGAACGCGGGGGAGCATCGGCGCGGCGGCGCGTCGCAGAGACTCACCCCCTGCCGCCCGGACAGAACTGCCTTGTAAACATCGCGAATACATTCAATTTCCCGTCATTTTTCAAGCTGATAAATAATTCTGTCATCGAACGGTCGCGCACGGAGAACGGACGGGGGTCGTTCGTATGAAGTGATTGCGCCGGCCAGCCCCGCGCGCCGCGCCCGCCCCGCCGCCGCCGCCGGACATAAAACATAGCCGCTCACACACCCGCACTCGCACCGCGCTCGTAGTCCGTGCTCGCGCGATAACTTTCTTTTTATTATCAAATATCGAGGGACGGAGGAATCGAATAAAACGCTCATATTTAATTCATAAGCTATCGGACCGGCGGCGGCGCAGCGGCCGGCGAGCTCCGGACAATACGACTATTTTATTAAACACGTCCTCTAGGCCAACCTCGTCTAACGCCTGTTTCACGCTTGCTATAAAAACGTCATATTTATAGGGACAAAGGTAAGGGTTGACTCGGGGTGGGATTCCCTCGTAAAAGAAAACTCAGGCGTCCAAATTCTAAGATGAGTTCGTTTCTTACCTCCACCTGTCTGAGCCGTGGTAGTTGCATGATCAAATGTTAATACTCTGAACAGTACCTAGTAAAGCCTGACCAGGAATATATGAGAGCTGTCAAGATGGAGCCACTTTTTAGATTTATATAGCAACATTCAGTATAGTACGCACATATTGAATTGGCCGATGATTTTATTCAAAATGTATTTTGCACCGAAATACACAATAAGATATACAAAATGTATTTTAATTTAATGCATCTTTTATATATATTTTGATGTCAATGTAAACAGAACTAGCCTTGACATTTACATGTTCACATCATTTTTTCCATGTATCTGCAGATATGTCCCGAAGCAAAGTGTACAAATTATTAAAAAAAATATTAATCGACCTTGCTGAAACACTAAACTTTTTAATAAAAATTCTAGTTCAGAAAAACTTAACCTAAGCTATTTTTATTCGAACGTTTCGTATTTTTGTAAAGTCAAAAAGTGTTTTTTTTCAAAACGAATAATATTTACGTCCCTCTTTTGTTTGCTATTCGGTAAATAGATGCTTGAGATACACCTAGATAGAACAAAAAATAATTACCTAATTGTACATTACCGCGGCCAATTCATGACAATCTCACTACAATGACATAACGTTTTACCTAAATGTCAGTTCAGAAGCAATTTTGACATTGACAACAGATTATCAAGCACCAAACATAATTGTGGCCAGTGTAAGAAATTAGTTCCAACGAAATTCCGCAATATGGCGGCCACTCTGGTCAGACTTTACAAGATACGTTCTTATATTTTTTTACTGAGACAAATAAAATACTTAAAATAGTAATTTCTCGACATTTAAGATAATGTGATCCCACTGACGACGGAGCGACTTGTGTGGGCTCTGACCCTAGCGCCTTCTCCGCGACCCCTCCTCCCTGCGCCCACTGAGAGGGAAGAGAGGAGGGAGCCGGGCTCCGAAGTGGGCAGCTGTATTAAATAACTTCTAAGAAGAGCACTTAAATAAGGAAAAGGCAACAATCCCATTGCCAGGAAGGTAGGTAGAGTTATGTATAGTGGGGAAACAAGAATTATGATAGGGTTTTCCTCCCTACTGTCGCAGTAAAGACGACCATTTAGGATATTAATAAATAAGAAGGTATTCTGGTTCTTATAATAAAAGAAAAAGAAGTCAAATGCGAGTCGAACTCGCGTAGAGATGGTTCCGTACCATTCCGTTTCCCGTGAGACTTAGGATTTTAGTTTACGTTTCCCTGTAAATTATAAGAGTGGCCATATAATACTTACAGTTATTGTTCTCGAAATTTTAGACTCAGAAGTTTCGGAGATAAAGGGAAATGCTCGATTCATGTATATTTTCTATTTTTAAACTATGCATTTTAAAATTATGAAAGAAATATATCTGTGTGTTCCTTATAACTAGCCCTTATCATTGTTACCTCACATGATGCAATAAAAAGAAAAAAAGTGTTTTTTATTTCTAAATGGTCCTCCAAAATTGACTCCCAAAATCGAAATTCTTTCATTTACGCTAGGTCGAATACGTCCGTGAACGGGTCATCAAACTCTATGTATGTACCAAATTTAAACTTTTTTCGTTCAGTAGATTTGGAGAAAATACCTGTGACAGACAGCAGATTTACAGTTTTCTTGTAATCTACGGCTTAATATTATCTACTAACCCTACTAAAATCAAGATTTTAGCTTTAGAAACCTATGGGGGGAACGGTAATTTTTCGCATATTTTTAGCTATATCATTAAGACCACTGAACTTAAAATTGCAAATTTTTTATATATATTCTAATCCTTACAGCTAGCTCTTTCAAATGATACCATTTGTTAATTTAAACTTTTGTTTGACTGGTTCCAAACTGACCCCTATATTAATCTAAAATTCAGGTTTAATATAAATTCTAGTCGGAGACGACCGTTTCTCTTTATTTTCGTCATTGAACTATCGGACGGACACGGGAGTGATATTATAAGAGCTCCGTTCTTACCTTTTAAGGTACGAACCCTAAAAATACCACAAGTTACACGAAGAAATTTATATATCATTAAAATTGTGTTATGTGTTGGTGTTATGGGCTGAGATCACGGATGTTGTAGGTGATTTAGCCAACCGTGTCAGTTTCCAGAAAAAAATAAAAATTACTCCGTAATTATACCAACAATCAGAATAGTCCCTATTTGTCGTTTAACTACAGGATTATGCACAACGTTACAGATTTTGTTTGGTAATAGCATAAGTTATCTAGTCTCTGAAATAGACTAGGGGACATTTTTATTCGTATTTTAATAACTACTCGTATAAATAAACAACAATACTTTGTCACATGACTAGATGGATTTTTTTGCTTCCGACCCGTATGTACGTGAATTTAATATTGGTATATCCGGCATGTATGAATGAAGAGCATCCTGAAATAAACAACAAATTCAAGTTTTCACGCTAAATCGGGCTTGGGCACGATATTAAAAAAAATTATAATTATATGTAAATTTCATATTTATAGTTTGTTTATAGTGTAAAGGGCTGTGACACACGGACGGACAGACATACATTATAGATAATATAATCGGGTTCCCGATTTTACTACAGAACTCTACAAATGCTTAGGTGTTTCATAATTTTTGGTTTTGGCATAAGAATTTATCATAAGCTGACATGGAAAACACAATTACACTTTATTACAGCAGGTTGAATTGTTTAGTATGAAATCTTGACTGCCGTGACATGTCTGTGTATAGGTTTTGGGTAGGATTATATAATTGACTAATGGCGGTTTTGTCCACCACCAGTTAAGTCTCTACATTTGACAGGAGTTAATTAGGAGCTACATTTTAGCCGAAAAGGTTGTCATTGCCCGTTAATCTGAAATATGAGCAGTCAGTAATGAGCTGTCAGTAGAAACCTAAATAAAAATAGTGGAAGGTCGGTGTAAAAATGATATAATACGCCCGATTTTCCTTCACTACCGGCTCGAGTTCGGTTTATATTTTATTCATACAGTGTATTGTTGGAATATCAATTGGTTCGCCCCGCGCCCGCGCCGCCGCCGCCGCGCCGGTACGCAGCGTTAGGTAAAGGGTAGCAGTTTCCAATTCGCTCGGGATTCACTTAGATTTGAAGGGAAATAGATTTTCCATTCTTAGGGAAAATAATGTACTTTTATCGCACGCACAAGAATATTCTTTGTTCCCTTCGGATTCAACATAAATCTTGTTTATCGACGAGGGCTTTTCGGCGATAAGGTTTTATTGACTATGTTATGCACGTAAGTAGGTTCCTCGTTTCGTAACATGTGAAAGAAATGCTTATGGTTAATAAATTTTATTAAATTCAGCCATAACATACAGACAATTATTTCAAACATTTTAAGATTTCACTATACAATTATCCTTCCTATCCAATCCTTTCATACGAGTATCATCCGAGTATATTCAATAGTAAAGCGCGTCACGGACGAAGAAAATAATATAAAATTATTTTATCTTAGGGCACATTTAATAATATCGCTCATCATAAAATCCTTTCAACCATCACAAACGACGAAGATAATATATATTTGATCGTAAAGTATCTTAAGATATCGAGCGATATACGGTTTCCCATCCCATGTTCAACAACACAAATAAAATATAAATCGCTCAGGGATCTGTCGTGGCCGCAATTTTCTCGAGTTGTCTGGGATTGGAAAGCGTTTTACGCCGTCATAGAGCATCATGCGTCCGTCCGGACCGGAGTCCGCAGAGCGGAGGCCGTGTGGTGCGGTGTCGCCACCGGGGACTGCCGTGCCCCCTCCTCGCAGTACTTTGGAGAATCCGACACGGACGTAAGACCTCGCGTACATACACTCCACGATATCCTGACAGCAAAATAGTGAAGCCAAACCCAAAGTTCCTAAGGAAGTATGAATGGTTTACTTTCGGTGAAAACTGAAAAATCTAAGAAATTAAACGAAATCGAAACTAAAATAATCCGATTAAGTATGAAGTTACTTCATGCGTCGAGGGTTCCGTAAATTCACTATATGTCAGAAAGTGTTAAAACCCACTAGGGCTAATACAAGATAAATTTAAGATCAGCAATTATGACAAAGCAGCTAGGTGTAAAATAATCTATAAAAGCTTATATTGATAATTAGCACTAGAAATTATTTATAACATTGTAGGGTTGCAAAGCACCAGTGTTTTGAGCTTGCTGTCGCAGTTACCCAATCTTTTTTTGTCGCTACACGTTGTTGGATTCATTATATGTATATTTGAATTGCTAATAAAATATTAATATATGGACAATATCATTCGTTTACATAGATTGAGTGGTTAATAAAGTAGAAGATATTCGTAGGGACATACTTATGATTTATTTTCCTATTTAAATTAATAAACAGAAGGCACATTTTGTAAGACGTCGACTTTACTAATTTTTACTTAGCTTTTATTTTGTAACACACACACGACAGAAGTGCGTTGCGTGTGTTGTTCTTCAAAGAAAGCTGCTAAGAAAATCCTAGAAACATGAATAATGCAAAACAATGTGGATACGTCTCCGTATCTATTACGTTCTTTCTGTATGCTTTTGTTGTATCATTCAACTAGTGAACCAGCTTTTGGTACAGCGTTTTTTTTTTCATAAATATTTGGTAGGGTTAGGTACTAGGATCAATACATATAATAAAAAAATTGTTAAATTAGCGTGTCTGTACATTGAAGATTTTGCAAAAAATATAATTGGGGGGATGAAGGATAACTAATAGAATGTATTGAGATCATTTTTGGATTTTTTTTTATGTAGGTAATGGGTATGGGTGGCTGAGTCAGAGGAGGGGGACAATGCACATGTTCAGACAAGCCAATATCACCTTCGAGAAGGTAGGTGCCATATCGGAGACTTCCCTTTGTATTGCTGGCTATACTGAACTGGAGAAGAACACAGTCGAAGTCGCTATGTTATGTGTATGTGCGTGTTTGTTTGTTTGTGCACCTCTTAAATGAGTTACAGGGGATGAGTAATGGTCGAAAGTGATCGAAATTTAAGAAATGTCGGTTATTGAAATCGTAATCTAGCCCTTTCATTATCTCACTGTTTGTTATGCCTCCCACGTCACGCCATTACTTAGTCGTATAGTTGAGCAGTGAATGGGATCGGAAGTGAAATATTATATGTAGTAAGTATTGATGTTTAAGCAGTTTAAATGTTTTTTAGTTTCACCTATGTACCTATTTACATGCGTCATTATATATAATAGATTTTTCTGAACTGGTATTGTCCGACCGGAGCCACGTAAGCGGAACCACATATTCAGCTATAAGGAAAATATTATTATTATATTCCTTAGCTAATTTACGCTACGGAATAATAATTAAGATAATAAGGAAGCCATACAATATTTGCTCATAAATCATTACATTTGCTATTAAACGTACTCTAAAGCGAGCGGAGCCGCGGGCACAGCTAGTCTGAAATAAAAGTAAAGTAAGATTGGTCGTCGACCTTTTCATTGTTTTAAAACCAGCAGACATTTCACATTTAATATTATTAATAATTGATCACAGGCAAACAAAAAGCGTAGAGCACTCCGCGACTGCCGACCCCTGCCATACTAAGGTTGATTAATTATGAAATTAACCCTCGCTCTCCTTCGTTCTTGACTTTTCAACGCCATTATTCACTTTTTGCCCGATATGCCCGGGCGGTAAATGTCGCTTCCAAGAATTTTCACTGTAAGCATATTTCAGAAGTTCTGCGAATATTGAATAACATCTGATATGTTATTCAATATTCGCAGATGATACTCGAGATATTGAAGTTGTAAATAGGTACTTACATAAGAACATTCTAAAATAAGGTTGATATTCCGACGAAGTAGGCGATAAAAATAAACAAAAATTGAGAAAAAAAAACATACAAGAAGAGGGGACCGCTTCTCGTTAGACACACATTAATCTCACGTCGGGTCCCATTTGTTTACCTCATTTTAAGTCGAGGGAGGTTTTAAGGTAAATTTTGCAGAAAAAGTAGAACCTCAAGCCCCTGGAGAGTTTTTAGAGTATTTTGATACCTGACTACTATGTACTAGGTACGTAGGTACATAATAAATTATTGCGTGTACGTAACATCCGTATTCCGCAGTTAATCATTAGGGTACTTACGTGCTATTTATTTTAAATAATTTTAGTAAACTACTAGTAGTTTATTTATACTTAATTTCTTAATACCGGCGGGTATATGGGTGCAAGTACTTAGTAAAGTACATACAGTTCTTATTTAGTATATTCTCCTAGAGAGCGAGTCGCAGTAAAGCCACATTTTTAGGGCCTTCTTTCCATAACTTATGTATCGAAAGCGTAAAAGTATCAGCAATATAAAAGTTAACGACACAAGAAAACGCGTTTTCCACAACATTAAAGATAACAACAATACGGGGGCGCAGCGGAGCCTCCCGGCCGGGCGGGCGGGGGCGGAGCGGGGCGGCGGCGCGGAGGGCGGCGTGGGCGGCAGGGGCGGGCGGGTGAGGGGGTCGAGAAAAATTCAATATTAATATGAAGGAGGTGCGAGAGAGAGGTTCTACCGCGCAGCTGTCCTTCTCGCTCGACCAATGGCGAGGGGCAGCGGCCGCCACGATATGATGAATTTATGGATGTAATAAAAGCGAGGTGCATGATTGGAGGAGAGTCCGCGGAGAGGTTATTTTTCTTTATTTTCATATCGCATGTTAGCCTTTGTGCAGCCGCGTGGAGGTGCACCCTACATACTTTCCCACCTCAACTACATAGAGACGCTTATAAATTCTTCGAATGAGATAATATAATACAGTTTCGACATGGTAAATATGGTGGTACTAGGTACCTATCGAATTAAAAAAATTTTCCAATCGTAATTTCATAATCGTTCCAAATAACGATTACAGTATCCGTTACGTCCGTATGTTCCGCTACGAATACAGTGCGATGACTGCTGAGTACTTGGGCACGATATAAGTAAATCCTCCGATTTTACAAATTATACTTTATTTTATAATTTCTTTATAACTTACTAGCTTTTGCCCGCGGCTTCGCTTTGGGTGTTTAAGGTTTTACCTTTTTGATCACAGCTCAGGCCGCCGATGACGTAGCGTTATGATTAATAGCCTAAACCATCTTGAGAGGTGACATAATGTAACAATGAAAACCGTATGTAAAACGATAAAGTGGTTCTCGAGTTACAAGAATATTCATATATTGACGTACGTTACACGGCCGCCGTCGTCGGTCGCCCGTAGGAACTTAGCTTTATTTATTACTAGCTTTTGCCCGCGGCTTCGCTCGCGTGAAATTCGTATAAGTAAGTAAGCCCGCTACCGTACCTTTATTTCGGCGCGCGGAACAATTCGGTTTGTATGAGAACCACATCTTAGCGTAACCGGAACTTAATTTTATTTAGCCTATCCTGTGTCCCGTATAGTAAAATGTGTTTGTATTAAGTTTCATCGAATTCGAATGATCGGTTTAAGAGTAATAGAGGAACATACATATATACATAGATACATACATCCAGAAAATATTTCTAAAAATCATCAATTTAGTTTTAGTATCATACATAGAGTCTACAAACGCTGTAATCACATAAAACAAAGTAACTTACTCCATGACCATCCCTTACAGATTTATTATTAGTATTGATGATGATAATGATACTTACATAGATTAGATGCCAAAATATTGTTCATCTTGTTGCGATTTCAAACTATAGCGTATCTGGCTTCTTATTTTTCTTCTTAAGTCAGGTTGAATTCAGCCGCGAGCCTCCGCCCCGCCGCCGGCGCCGCCGCCGTCACCGCGCGCCGCCGTCTCTCGATTTGTCCACAACCGCTTACTTGTGGTTTGTTTCTTGAGCTAAAGCTTAAACGATTCAAACCTGGAGGGCCCTGAACGTTCTCTGCTCGCCAGAAGTAGCCAGGAGTCACAGAGAAAATCCGATAAAGAAGTATGCGACTGGCGATCTATCCGAAAATGAGAGGCCAAAGACGTTCCTGACCAAAATGATAGGTGCGGAATGAAACATGAGCAAATAAATAAATTTCATACCTTGTATTAAAAAAAATGCGTTAAAAACACTTGATTTTCAATTAGACCAAAATGATTTGAATGAAGACAGACATGTCTTATAAAAAAGTTAAATTACAAATTTGAAAAACCTCCGACCCTTCAAAATTCTAAAATAAGGGAATAAAGACCGCGCAGCTCTGAATTTACACAAAAAAGCCGCCAAGTGCGAGTTGGACTCGCTCACCTAAGGTTCCGTACCATCACACAATATGTTTGTATTATGTATGTACAAAAATAATTCTGTTTTAGAAAATCACGAAACGCCTAAATAAAAACTACAGCAATGGTTTGACTGTCAGGCATTCGTCTAGTTGAAATATACAAAAGTATTTTTTTTACAAAACAATTTTCGGATTTTTCCTTTACTTGTGCTGTGACCTTGCTTCTTGCCAAATTTAATTACTCGACTAGGTCAACGGGCAGTACCGGGATTTGATTTGATTTGAGTGAGTTTTCGACGATTAAAATTTGACATAAATTTACCGTTGTTCATTGCGTTGATTTAGAAGCTTTCTACACCTCGAAGGGATCGCAGACCTTAATATTTCATATTAATTTCAATTTGATATCTTGACGCGTTCCTGAGAAAAAGGGTCTTGACATACAAAACAAGCAATTTTTTTAATGTCATATAGGTAACTAAAAGTTTTAAATTCGAACTTTTTCCTTTACTTGTGTTTTGATACCTTGCTTCTTACCAAATTTCATGATTCTAGGTTAACGGGAAGCACCCTATATTTTGATTTGATTTGAGTGAGTTTGTAAGTATCAAAGTTTGACATGTAATGACATAACCTGACATATATACCTTTTGATTGTTTCGTTTTAGATGCTTACATTTTCTACACCTTGAAGGGATTGCAGACTTTAGTAGGTATTTCATATTCATTTAAATTTTAATATCTTCGTCCGTTCCTGAGAAAAAGAGTCTTGACTTACAAAAACATGTTTTAATGTCATATATCTAAAGTTTACCATTTTCGCATTTTTTCCTTTACTTGTGCTGACCCTGCTTCTTACAAAATTTCGTGAATCTAGGTTAACGGGAAGTACCTACTATGTACATTTTGATTTGGTTTGCCTCTAGCAAAATATGTGACATAAATGGCCGTATCTTGTGATTGTGTTGACTTAGAAGCTTACATTTTTACACCTCCGAGGAAACGTAGGCCTTAGTACCTATTTGATATTAATTTCAACTTGATACCTCTACACGTTCATGAGAAAAATGGTCTTGACAGACAGATAGACAGACAGACAGACAGATAGATAGACAGACAGACAGATTTATCGAAGTGATCCTATAAGTGTTCCGTCTTATCCTCTTTTGAGGTACGGAACCTTAATATATCAATGTGTATCTTGTGTATCTGGGCGATTTAGATACATTTGAGAAATAAAGCATTATTTAAATACAAAATTTCATCCAAATCGAGTCGTTTCCGAGAACTAAATTATTATATACATACTATATTCAAGAATAGCTCACTTAAAGTAATAGGATAAAAAATTAATACACAGTGGCCTGTGTAGTAGTTCTTCGTATGTCACTTTTGCTCAATTGAAGAGATCCTTTCCTCAAAGCAGTCTTCGAGGTGCGGTCGGTCTGAGTACTCGGAGTCCGGACCTCTGTCAGCTAGCGACACTATAGGTAGGTACACTATCTATTCAATTAAAATTCAGTGTGCAACCCACATGTCTTGTACATTATATATTTTTAACAGACTTCAAAAAAAGGGTGGAGGTTCTCAATTCGTCGGAATATTTGTTTTTATGTACAGTTCAGCGAATAATTCTTTACCACGTGGACCGATTTCGATGATGATGATTCGACGATTCGATTTCTTTTATTAAAAAGAGGGTACCTTAGGGGTGGTCGCATATTTGGGCAAGTTCTGATGATAGGATGCATGAGAAAATCATCAAATTCTTAAATTTGCATAAGCATGTGCATGATAAATGGGCGAATCATTCTATATCACGCCAACCGGTTTCGATGATCGACGATCTTATTATGAAAAGTCGGTTGATAATATTTGCTTGCTAAGTAAACCACATAGCCGAACTGAAAATAGATAAATGAAAAAACACGAGTGGATGAAAAGCTTTTGTGCTTTAATAATTTTTTTAAATAGTATTTTTAGATTATTATTTTTACAATTAAAATACTTTACATTAAGTGCTTACCTATTTATATCACAACAAAGTTATGATTGTCAATTGAAAAGTTATATTTAGTAAGATTAAAATAAAGGTGTACTTAACTGAAAACATCGACAATTCGGAGCATGGATTGAACCATAAGTTATTCATTATGCGTATTAGCCAGACCAGATTATTTTATTTAAAAAGACAAATGACTCATTTCGATACCAATGAACAGATGTTCTGGGGCCGACGAGCTCGATGGTTCTTACCTACGAGCGTATTCGGTTGGGTGTAAAAATACACCATATTTTTCCGCGATTCATCTATCCTTACAAAGCAATAAAGTAACACAAAGATTTCTTTGTTAGAAGCCCACACGGGGCAGAGAAGGCTTCGCGGGAATCGATATCGATAGCTCTATAATACAGCTATAAAAATAACAATAGCACGTACACCTACACCTACTCACACCCGATCCTACAACGCGAGCAAGCAACCGGCTACGGAGACGCCCGGCGCGGCGGGGGCGGGGAAGACAAAATAAATAGGAAATAGAGACGGGGGATGAGATGCGACCGGGCGGAAGTATTGAGGGATCTGCCGCTAGCAGACGTTGCTATTTTTGAAGTTTCAATTATATAGCGCGGCTGCAGATCGCGGCTTCCTCTTCCGTTCCACCGGAACCGCAAGCGCGAGGGGCGCGCCGCGCCCCCGCCGCGCCTCGCCCGCCCTCACATTGGAAGCAAGACGAGGAGCAACTGATCAAACAGTATTTTGTGTCGTGATCCTAGTTTCGAGAAATTAGCAAAAAACATGTGTCTTGAGAACTAAAAATCATAGAAAGATGATTTCTTTTGCTAATATATTTGTTTTAGCGAGTAGATTATGATGATAAAATAACACATATACCCTTTCATTTCATAAATCAGTGTTTTTTTAATTATAATTTCAAACATAATACTCTTTGATGCGATCTTTGATCCATTCCATAAGAGCAGGATACCCAAACGTAGGTGCTCATGCCGCCATCTTAACCTCAAAACTTAGGAACAAAATACGATTTGACGCGGTCGCCAACATTCAATATTTTTTTAATAATACTAAATATTTTTTGACGTGAATTCTGTAAAAACACACATAAAGGAGCTATTGAGCTCTACCAAAATAAAGTTTTGCCGATTTTTTTTTAATAAATGCACAAAAGACTGTTTGATCTGTTGCTCCTCTATTATAATATATTTTACAAAACAAGAAATTAATCATGCACAACCTACACTTACCTACACATAAGTTCACAGATAGTTGGCAGTAGGTGCCTAGTACCTGGCACATCCATAACAATAATACTTTTTATTTTAAATATTTATTAAATATATTTTTATTTTTTAAGGCAACTTGCCTATTTTGAAAAATATATCAGCTTTAAAGTATGTGTTTCATTTAATTCGCTTACTATAATTATTGTAAAGGTGTGCTATGCTCGTTAATAAGTAAGAAAGAAATACAGCAGCGATGTTTAGTATACACAATACACATTGCAAACCAAAATTCAGAACTGACTATGTTTTATTCAACTGTTCAGTTTGATCAACAATGCCGCATAAAGTGCACAGATGTAGGTAGCATGCCAGTGTTAGACTCTACAAAGCGAATACTCTTCCCGTGGCTCCGCCTAACCGCCGGATTCCTTTTGTTCATAGTATATTTATTGTAAATCCACTCATACTTGGTTCGTTGCTCGCCTAAAAGTATTTCAACATAACTTCTACTACGTAGAGTTGGCTCCGCGACGGCGGCGGCGCGGTGCGGAGGCGCGGCGCGCGGCGGGACGGTCTGCACAACCAACTCTTACATACGTACAATGCGTACAATGACAATACGATTTATCATTAATTTACAATAAATATAGAAACGAGAAATCTACTTGGTGTAGGTATTAAATACAATTTTAGAAATTGACACAATTACAGTTTAAGTTTGTTTTTATTTTGCGTTTTAAAAATATACACACGGAAGTACGACGAACGGCAGACTAGTAGGTATGTAAGTTCTTTCTTTTGCCTTGTTAACACAATTTATGACGTCATTGTTTATTAATCCATTTAATACCTAATTCAAATTCCGATTTATAGATTTGATTTAATTAGTTTGATCTTAGCCGGGTATACCTACCCGGCTATATCCAACGAGCCCAAATACACTAAGTAAGTAGCAAAATCTTCATTTCATTATTATCTATCTTCATTACATTTCATCTTCATTTATCATGTGTAGTTTAGGAGTTCCTATGGCTTCCTTCCGGCTCCATCATCAGGACCCTGGAAATAACATATGACTAGAGTACTGTCGAAGACAAATCCAACGAGCCCAAACACGATGGGCTTATCATGTGTAGTTTAGGAGTTCCTATGGCTTCCTTCCGGCTCCATCATCACAACCAACTAACCTTTTCCTTATCCCGACTTTCTCGTGTCGCTCAGCGACAATGTTTTTTCGAATTCCGTAGATTCATTTTCAATGTGCTCGATAGTCGTGTAAGGCACGAAATCTGTGAATTTTTTAACATAGGTAGGTACTATATTTTTTAATGTGTTAGTGTTGATAAATGTTAAACTTTAATGGTTTATAGATTTACTATATATTTATTAATTTAAGATATGTTTAACTGTGGTTCTTTAAAATAAATAAATAATTTATTGTTGATGAATATTTTTTGTTGTTTATGTGAATCCTTTTACGTTCCCGGTACCGGTGTATTAAAGTTATGCGAGCAAGACAAGTTTGTGTGTTCAAATAAAACACATAACCCGGCATTCTTCGGCTTGCAAAGGCTGGCGAAACTATTTATAAAGTTTGTTGTTATATAACTCGGCGGGCTGGCTCACGGGCTAGCTCTATGTACTCGCACTACTTGCACAGCTCGGTTAGACGTCGTCGCAGAGTATATTATGTATGATGTATCGAACTTACTTGTTTCTGCGTACAGTTTAATTAATTTTGTAAAGAGAAAAAGGAATTTGGCACGGAACCCTGAAATGTAACAAGGAAAGTGTGTGGCTATAAGAAAAATTATCCGATATTAATTGAAAATTGCTTACTTGCCAAAATATTTTTAAGACGTTTTATTAGGTTAATTTTTTAAATAAGTAAAGAATTTTGTTTGTAGCTGTGATATATGTTAGTAAACGTAATTTCCTGGTGTACCTATTTTCCACGAGCAGGCGCAGATGAGGTAAACTGTGCACACAAGCGTTTACTGTCGTGTCCTGCACGTGGCGTGTTGAGGTCGGTGACGCCACCGAGACGCCCGGTGGAGGCTGCGGGGGAGGCAGGAGAGAGACCGCGGCGGGCGGCTGGGCGACGCGACGGGAGGAAGGGGTGGGGCAGGCAGCCTGCCGCAGGCTATAGACCGAGCGCATTGTGCAGCGGTAGAGGCGGTGGTAAATCATATTAGCGACAATGTAGAGCCGACAGAACTACGCTCTAGCGGAGTGCGGCTGCTGGTGCTGGGGCGGGGTGAGCGTCGAGCGCACGGAGCGGTCGCGGGCGGCGGGCGGCGGCACGTCGGGCGGCCGGGCCGGCGCGGCGGGGCAGGGCGACTGGATGCACGTAGAGCGGTCGCTAAGTTTACAGACCACACACACCCACACATGCCAGTAAAATCGAAACATTAAAGGTAGGTAGATCTTTAACTTTAATCGAAATAGACGTGCATGGATAGCATGAAATTATGATTTAATAGGTCTTCCGTAGCAGTGTAAATGCAAATATCGACTGTTCTCGTATTGCTAGTGTACGTTCGAGGCAGATGTTTTGTTAGTGTGCTATGACTAGGAGAGTGTGTGGTGCTCTCGGTGCTGCGCGTAGCGTTCTACTACACAGTACTCACGTGTATCGGTGCTATGGGTGGAAGCGCACGGGAAGACGTGTGGCGGAAGCGGGGAGAGGGGCGCGCGGTGTCGGTGTGGGGCGGGGGATGTCCAGTCTTGTGAGATAGTAAGGCGGGTGGCGCCCCCTCCCCCGTCGCCCCGCACGTCCTCCGCTGTCCACTCTCGGCGCCGCCGCCGAGCGACTTGCTTATTCTATCAACTTAGCTCACAGACAGGCGCGCGGCGCGTCCGCACACGCACGCACACTCGCCGCCGGCATTATACTCCGCCGGCCCGGCCGGCCACCACTCCACTGTGTCAATACAATACGCCCTCTTCGGCTGGACTTAGATTATTTAGAAAGCACTTGTAACGCTCATATAAGAAGCGCCTCGGAAGATGTATTTTCCGCGTCACAATGGGCTCTACGTGTCCGCCGGACTCCGCTTCGGATACAATGGAAGCGCCAGATTAAAGGTCCTAAAAAAACAACTGGCCGCAGATATAATATTGCAGGAGTGTTGGGTTGCGCCCACGCGGCTTCTAGAGCCACTAGTGGGCTTCGGCTTTCAGAATAAATGTGCTTTCAGTTCAGGTCGAGATGTTCACTCGCTCGGCGAAGCTTTGAGAGCTATATCTAAGTTACCTAAGAGGTACACACTGACGAGTAGTTATAGAAGTAAAATTTGTTGAAAATAAATAAATGAAAAATTCATTTAATACCTATGAACAATAAAGTATATTTTCGTTTCATTTCATTTAAATTTTATATTTATTCATAAATATATGTATAATTTTGTGACTTGTTTTGCGCAAAAAATTTTGTGGAATTTAATTATGTTCATATGGCTTATCTTGTTACCTGAAAACAGCACCTTATTATGAATCAATGTTAGCAGTAATATCATGCATGTATGCACTGACTGAACCGTAGCACAGAACAGTAGCCAGTGTATTTGCTTGTACGCATAGTACCAGTACGCGCAGCGGTGAATTTGCTTCTGAGAACGGTTCAAATATGTTAGAATGTTCGACAGGTTATTCATTCAGGTCCCTGTTGCTGTTGACTAGTAGCGAACTGCATGGCTCACATCTTGGTGGTTCTCGTTTCTGCGTCGTTTTATTAAGCCCGGGCATCGTTTCCCTGCGCGACAGAAGAGTTTGCGCCGCCACTGCAGCGCCGACGCCCCACGCGTTCAATTTGCATGCGAGATCCTCAGCGAAATGCATTAAACATGACATAGAAAGAGCATCACACGGGCGTCATATCTGCAGCCGGCGCGCGGCCGTGAGAGTGGAGAGTACTGGACGCAGGATTATCCGCCGCCTCTCGAGCGACGCGACGAGTCATTCCACACACCCTCACCCACACACTCACACGCACGTCGCATGCAAGATATACTAAGAGCGGTGTAGAGCTCACATATTCATCTAACTAAGTTATATAGGTAACCATGTACCTACCTAAGATAAACACTTTTCAGTAATGTAATTCTTGGTTTGTTACACATTTCATATCGACGTTGGTATATACATAGGTAACTTGTACGTTATCATGTAACGTATGAAGTGGCTGAGGGTGTAAGCAAGAACTCGTGCAATTCCAAAACAAAAATGTACTTATGTAACTGTAAGTAAATTTACTTTATAACCGACTTCAAAAAAAGGAGGAGGTTCTCAATTAGACTGTATTTTTTCTTTAAAATAAGTTTTAAATAAACTCATACATCCCAAACATTCAATTCACCTTCACATTCACCTTCAACTCACGTAACTATAGACACTATCTTAATTCAATAGTAGGTACCATTGTAAAGTGTTCCCCTCACTGAGCCTAGCATTATGTACAAGAGAGCAGCTTCAACCGCGCGTACTTACTGCAAGCGCGGATGTAGGTATGTGCGAGATTGCATAGCCTTATCTTTTAAAATGTATTGTCGTTTACTATAATAAAAACAATCTCTATAAGATTGCGCTGAAGTGGGGTTAGTCGCTGTAGTGGTAAGCCCCCCCTATCTGTGTGAAGGCGGCTGCGGAGACGCGCGCGTGTGGTGGTGTGTACGTGCAAGGAAAGTGTCGGTGTGTGCGAGCGTAACTTGTGTGTGTACGAGACAATGGCTTCATGTGTGGGTACTTTCATAAATCTGTCGGGAGATATATGAGAGCGCAATTTCCGGTATCCGGCCATTAGCGCCGGAGCTTTTATAAGCTTAAAGCTCGGTTAAAGATTTTCTGGGTAGTTTAGTGCGAATCTTGAATGGTACAATACATTGTCTATAATTTATATTGCAATCGTATTAATGTGGGAAAGTTTATGTGATTTGCACGTGCTAGAGTTTTCAATGGTTTAAGATTATTAACTTTAACCAGAAATTTAAAATATTTTATACTCTCCAATTATTGCCCTGTGTAAACTATACCCAGTGATCGATGGAAATTAACTGGATTAATAAAAATTCTCTCAGAAGTAGTCGCAGTTTTTTTACTTCTAATACATAAAATAATACAGCCCCATCGAGCTGTACACATATATTGCGAGTACCTACGACACCACACGCAATACAACACATTATCCAAGAAGGCAACGCATGAAATAATCAATTTCCCTCAGGCTGAAGTCATTACGGCGCGGGGGAGGTGGCGGCGGCGGCGCGGCGGAGCAGGCATCGCGAACAAAGGGAAGTAGATTGAAAAGTTGTGAGGAAAAATGACCGCTGTCCGGTGGAGGGGGCGGGCGGCTCGAGGGAGGGGGCGGCTGGGCGGTGGCGAGCGAGGGCGGGCGGAGCTCTGGGCGGCGGCGACTTATTATTTTTATCGACCGTAAAAAGGTGCTCGACCTCACGCGAACTTAACCCTAATGTGCAGAGCGGATCCTCCTCGAGTCCGTTAAATTATTTACGGATATTTCAGACTTAATCCAAAATGGAGCGCTGGAAAAAGAAACCCTGTTATGTCGGACCCTCATTAATAAAATATTGAGGTGTATTGAGGCTTGAACTCTCTACGGTGCTACTTGAATGTATTGAAAGGCGTTGTAAAAGGCAAGGCTTCAAATAATATATGAGATTTCCTCCTTAGTAAATAATCCTACCAGTAAGTATCTACATTAGCATACATAAAAGAAAAGAGGTTTTGAAAACGTCTTTATTTTCTACAATCGCTAATCGCTATAGATTTATTAAAATATAATGGTGGGGTGGTTGGTAGTACTCAAGGAGCTTTGAACCAGACCAGTCTTGCCCAGCGTTGTGGCCCGATTTGTTCTGTAGTGGTACTATTTTCACGTGCAAGAAAGATCCTTGCATTCGTTGTAAATTCAGATGCACGTGATGCGAACGAGGAAGAATCAGAGCACGGACTTTCCGAATTTGAATAAAGGTCGCTGTAAATACAGCTCAAGGTTATTCATGCATCTGTCGGGCGGAGATTGTGTTGGCGGCCACGAGCGGCGTCGCGTGACTGAATGTTCCGAGCAGTAAGCCGTGACTGAGCGCCGTCTGCTCAATAATGCAGCGTCCGATGCCATACACTCAATTTAAATATGTAACATCGACCCTCACTGTGATAGGCGTGGGCCGCTTCCGAATATGATCGAATAGAGGCTTTATTTTAAGATATAATTCCGAGTCATTTGAATGGATTCTGAATATTCATTTTATTACGTTTAAATATGGATATCGGCTCTGAGTAATATGAGGAGGGTAATATAAGGTGTAAGGTAATATAAGGTAATATAAGGAGTTTATAAGCGTCGTATAGTTTATAAGTTTATTAAGCGTCCGTGAAGGCGGATCCTATGATGAACCAGGACAAAATCATGGCTATGGAGGTTATGACGGAAGAACAAATTGTTAATGACGGAATAGTGGTGGAAGACGTTGAAGATTATGTACACCTCGGTCAAATCTGCGGCTTGGTATGTGAGTTCTGCTTGAAAAGGTGGAGAGACGCCTTCAACTGGGTTGAACTACCTTCGGAAAGTTAAAATTCCTCCTTCCTAAAATTTTAAAGACCCACATTTATTATGACCATCTCGTCCTCCCGATTATGACGTATGAGTACGAAACGTGGACTTTGACGGTCTCTGTTGCCCAAAGGTTGAAAGTTGCCCAGCGAGTAATGGAGCAAGTATGCTGGGAATATAGCTATGTGATATGGTGAGTAACGAGGCAATCCGCCGACGCACCGAAGTAGTCGACATTGGGACACCGGGTGGCTAAGCTCAAGCGGCAGTGGGTAACACATCAACCCAGGAGGTGACGACCGCTGGAGTAGCAGTTTAGTAGCGTAGTCCGTTTTCCTGTTCAAGGCCATGGCACGGGCGGCCGTGGACAGGAAAACGGAGTGTGGGAAGACCATCCACTAGGTAGGACATCTCGACATCAAGTATGGCGGTGGAAAGCAGTGCAGTGGTTCCGGACCGCTTAATGCTGGGAGGACTGAAGGAAAATTGGATAGGCGTATGTCCAGTAGTGGACGCTTACACGCTGACTGATTGATTCAGATTCCGATATATATTTCGCCCTAAAAACACACACAGCATTAACAATATTTCATTGAGACATATGCACGTTCAGTATTGTTCGACATCATATTTCTTTTGTCCCGTTCAGCAATGCAATCTATAAGGAAGAACCGAACAAGAAAGCTTATACCGATTTTTTTAAATTGTTTTAAAATATAACTTACATACTAAACTTTAATTAAGATAGCTATACTCGCGCACAGAGGTTTCCGTATCGCCATGTCATGGATAGCGCCACTCACGCCATCTAGATGGCGTGTTATGAAATTCTTCATATTAGTTAAATGTCATGATTAGTTAAAATGCTTCATTATCTATTCGCTAGATGGCGCGCGCGCATGTACTTTTTGGTTTCTTCTATGGGAACCCCCGTGAATTTTTTACTTTTCCTTATTTTTATTATTTGTTGTTATATCGGCCATAATAACACATATTCTGTGAAAATTTCAACGGGCTACCTATTACGGTTCAAGAGATACAGCCCTAGGACAGACAGACGGACGGACAGACGGACGGACGGACAGACAGACAGACAGATGACGTAGGCTTAGTAATAGGCTTCCGTACGGGATAAGGAAACCTAACAACTACCTACTTAGAACTAAAAATAAAAATAATTTAATAATTGAGTTGAAGGCGGTACAAAAGCACAAAAGTGCTTCATCTATAAATTTTCAGGTGTGTTTTTGTACCGCCTTCAACTCAATTATTTAATTATTTTTATTTTTGGTTCTAAGTAGTTGTTTTTTAAAGTCGGTTCAATGTTTATTAAAACTGTTTTTTTATTTCGCTCTTTTTAGTAATATCACATAGAAAGAATCACAGAAATCACTTGTCGTGTTATATAATTATTCGCCCATTTTAAACACTAACAGTCCATATCTTGAAAACTACTGAACCGACTTTGATGAAACATGCACTGTTCCCTAAGTTGAAGTAAATGTAAGCCAATAAACAATGGTCTCAATCCGATTAATAGTTTCGGAGAAATGCGCGGACAAACATACAAACATACATACACATACAATTTTGTATATTTGTTTGGAAGCCCCAATAGATTCATCATCATCATCATCAGCCTGTATCGGTCCACTGCTGGACATAGGCCTCTCCCAAGATGCTACGATATGATAGATATAGATTACCATGTGAATATATTGCAGTTACAATAATATTACATACATACGTGTCGAATTGATAACCTCCTTTTTTTGAAGTCCTTTAAAAAGATAATAAAATACCAAGAACATTGGGACCTGTCAAAGGAGATTTATTTATTTTTTGTTTTATTAAATTGGGATTAATTTAAGAAATTGTTAAATTTTTATAAATTTTTAGTACGATAGATCGGGCGCGCATCCTTTCATCAATGGAAGAGGAATCGGGGGCATGGCTTAAGGCCTACCCATCACCTAATCTGGGTACGCTCCTAGACGGAGTCACGGTCAGTATTGCTGTTGCTCTGCGTCTGGGTGCGAGGGTGTGTCAACCACACGTCTGCGTTTGCGGTGAAAACGTAGACTCCTCCGGAATTCATGGCTTGTCTTGTCAGAGGAGTGCCGGCAGGTTCTCCCGTCACTGCTGTTTAAATAACATCATAAAGCGAGCGCTGGCTTCAGTCAATATTCCGTCTATGCTGGAGCCACCAGGCCTTAGCCGCGGTGACCATAAGAGACCTGACGGCATGACCCTACTGCCGTGGAGCCGGGGGAGGGCTCTAGTGTGGGACGCCACATGCGTGGACACCCTGGCCCCCAGCCATGTTCCCGTTACCTCCTTGTCTGCCGGGGCCGCGGCAAACAAGGCTGCCGCCGCCAAGACGAGATTGTACAGCTCGCTGCGTGATCGCTTTGAGTTTCAACCTTTCGCCGTGGAGACTTTGGGACCATGGTCGTCTGAAACCAAGGTTTTCACGGAGAAGCTGGGAAAGCTTCTCGCGGAGAGGACTGGCGACCGTCGTTCCAAAGCCTTCCTTAAACGGCGGATTAGTATTGAGATTCAGAGGGGTAACGCGGCGAGCGTACTGGGTACTCTTGGCGTCGGCAGAGACGGGGCTTCGGCGGACTTTTCAGAAATTTATTTTTTGTAGGTTTTCTGAATATTAATTTTAGATTAGTTTTAGTTTTAGTGTATTAGTGTATGGTTGTATTTACTTTATATACTTATTTTTGTTACAGTTAGGGATTGTAAATTTTTAAAATAGATTTCCATTCTTATGTTTTCAAAAAAAAAAAAAATCACTATATTATATATAAATAAATAAACAATGTATTCTCACATGATTTGAGGATCGTGGAATTTGCAATCATTCTACTTAAATTGTAGCAACATACAAATGGGCACCATTTGACTTTAAAATACCTAATAACTTTGTCGAATAATAGAAGCATTTAATCGATTATAAACAAATTGAACCATTTCTAATATCTAACAATATTATAATTTGCCTGTATGTGGATGCGCCTGTTTTGCCGCAGCTGCTATCACGAAAAGTTTGACGTGTGGCATTTGCTGTGCTGTAATGAGCATTGATATAATTTACATAACTGATCACTTGGGGCTCGGGGTCTAGAAATAGAAAGAAATGATGAAAAATTTATGGTAACTGACATGGTTCGCTACATCACCTACTACATCCGTGATGTCAGCCCATAACACCTAGCTAGGTGAACTAGATGCCATGTCAGTGCTTCCCTTCGGTCGTGTCGCCGGCTACACTGAACTGGACGGAAAACACGAACTATTTACATAACCTTTTCAAGCGACTTTTCATTCAGTGCGGTGGGACCAATCCGGGCGGGTTAAACCCTACCACCTAGTAATGTAAGAAGGGAAGGGACCGTGGAATCCGAACCACGGTCAGCCTCCAACGGTCGAGCGGTCATTCATCCAAGTACTGACCGCGCCCAGGTGTACTTGTATGATCACCACCGACAGCCGACCGACCGCACCACTGAGCTACCGAGGCTATCAGGTAACTAAAAAGTCGGCAAGTGCGAGTTGGACTCGCGCACCGAGGGTTCCGTATCATCAGCATCACTCAATATATTTGTAGGTATTATGTATGTACAAAAACAATTGTTTTGGAAAATCACGAACCGCCTAAATAAACACTACAGTAATGGTTTTTGACTGTGCGGCATTCGTTAAGTTGAAATATACAAAAATATATTTCTTATATGACATAACGACCTATCCTTTTCGGATTTTATCTTTACTTGTGCGACCTTGCTTCTTGCCAAATTTCATTACTCTAGCTAGATCAACGGTAAGTACCCTATAGGTTTTGATTTCATTTGAGTTCATTAAAATTTCCCATAAATAGCCGTATCTTTTGATTATATTGATTTACAAGCTTTCATTTTCTATAGCTCGAAGGGATCGTAGACGTTAGTATTTCATATTAATTTCAATTTGATATCTTGACTCGTTACTGAGAAAAAGGGTCTTGACACGCAAAAGAAGCAATTTTTTTTTAATATTATAACTACAAGTTTAAAATTTTAGGATTTTTTCCTTTACGTGTGCTATGAGACCTTGCTTCTTACCAAATTTTATGATTCTAGGTTGACGGGAAATACCCTATAGGTTTTGATTTGATTGAAGTGAGTTTGCGAGTATGAAATCTGACAGAGATGGCCGTATCTTTTGATTGGGTTGATTTAGAAGCTTGCATTTTTCACACCTTAAAGACATCGTAGATCTTAGTATTTTATATTAATTTCAATTTTTTATCTTGGTCCGTTCCTGAGAAAAAGGGTCCTTGACATACAAAACAAATTTTTTTTTTATGTCAATAACTACAATTTTACAGTTTTCGGATTTTTTCCTTTACTTGTACTGTAAGACTTTGCTGCTTACCAAATTTTATGATTCTATGTTAACAGGAAATACCCTATAGGTTTTGATTTGTTTTGAGTGAGTTGGCGAGTATGAAATATGACATAGATGGCCGTATCTTTTGATTGCGTTGATTTAGAAACTTTAATATTCTACACCTTAAAGAGATCGTAGATCTTAGTATTTCGTATTAATTTCAATTTCTTATCTTGATCCGTTCCTGAGAAAAAGGGACATTGACATACAAAACAAATAAAAAAAATTTTTAATGTCACATAACTATAAATTTACAATTTTCGATTTTTTCCTTTACTTGTGCTATGAGACCTTGCTTTTTACCAAATTTCATTATTCTAGGTTAACGGGAAGTACTCTATAGGTTTTGATTTGGTTTGCCGGTAGCAAAATATGTGACTTAAATGGGCGTATCTAGTGATTGCGTGGACCTATAAGCTTAATTTTTTTACACCTCCGAGGAAACGTAGACCTTAGTATTTGATATTAATTTCAACTTTATACCTCTACCCGTTCCTGAGAAAAAAGGTCTTGACAGACAGACAGGCACCCAGCCAGTCAGACAGACAGACAGACAGACAGACGGACAACAAAGTGATCCTATAAGGGTTCCGTTTTTTCCTCCTTTGAGGTACGGAACCCTAAAAACATGCATTGCTAACCTCTATAGTTAACAAGAAGCGCTAATAAAATGCACGCAACGAATGCTAGGAACTGGGTATAAGTACAAGTAATAAATAGTACGACGCGACGTACGAAGCTTCTCGTAACAAGTAGTTAGGTGTCGGCGCGAGCGGCGGCGGCGCGGAGGGGGCGGCGCGGCGTCGCGTCGGCGCGTCGACGACGGACGCAACAAACTTTGGCGAAGTTGCCTTTCCTAATTCGCAATCGTGTTAAAAATTTAGCGATTTTTTTCCTTAAAGAGATAAAGAATCTTGTACAATTAAAGCGACAATCTTCATAAATCAATTTACCCTTGAATTGAATGTCAATAAGACGGGGAGGTGTACGGCGGCGGGTGAGAGCAGAGAGGGAGGGGAGGGGCAGGGGTAACGACGAACCGTAAAATAAAACTTTCCGGAGGGCAAGAAACTTGCGAATAAAAAGAATATTTACATTAATTCTCTCTCATTATGTTTTGAAGAATAATCATGGACGTCGCTTCTCATTCCGCTTCTCCGATCGAGTTTTTATTTGAATATTTTTTCTTGCTCTCGCTCCGGCAAAGAACTTCGCTCGTCCTGTGTTACAAAGGAAGTTTTTTATTAGCATCTTAATGATTTTATGGAGCTCCCCCGGTTAAAGTAGCCTTTATGTCGTCAGATTTTCTTAAGTATTTTTTTTTCCTTTCTCTCGCTATATTATTAAAGTTTTCATTCCGCTGCTTAATGAAACTCATTTCTTCTGTTCTCTTGGAGACTTGATTGCCCCGATTTGCATAAATGCAAAACTCTATAAGTTGCTTCCTTTCATTTAACTTATTCGAATTGGTGAGAGCGGCTTCGGCAGAAACAACGTCGGTTTAAAAAAAGTCTCAGATTTGGTTGGTTACTCGAAAATTATAAAAAAGAAAGTGTACTAGCACCACGCGCGAAGATCAGCGATGGGGAGTGCTGAGTACGTTGGAGTATTGCGGACGAAGGAGTCCGTGGACACAAGATGGTTTGAGTAACGGTCTGAGTGAACGATACCTCACATTGCAGGACATTCTCAGCAGCGAGGAATAACATTAATCGCACCCGCCGGAGTTGGCCGGTGCTTGGTGCGCGGTGCGCGGTGTGTGGAGTGTGGAGTGTGGGCGGGTCCTCCGATTTGTCTCGAGCTCGTGAATAGGGTAATTACATTCATCTCTGCTGTGCTCGCGGCTGATTTATACAGGATCGTCTCGTCTCCGGCTCCCGCGGCTTCCATTAACTTCCTTTTTTCCGCCGGACGATCTTACGCACCACAAAATAATTACTGTCCGGAAAATGTTCTTCAGCTGTATGTAACGTTACGAGAGTCGTTCTACCCGGGCGGGCCGGGCGGGCCGGGGCGGCCGGAGCGAGTCCGACTTTGCTTTCTTTTTAATTTCCCAGCGGCCCCCTAATGACGTCCCGTCGGCTCTCCGTCGTTATCTATGATATTTCTTGAGGTTGATGCTTATTGTGCGTGTCACTGATGGCTCCTCTCTTTATTATCCTCTTGAACACAATTCAGCGGTGGAACAAACGAGTAGGCTCGCTCGCCTCTGCCGACTCCGCGCCACCCCTCCGCCGCCCCCGCCGCTGGCTGTTTAGCGGCGCGTCCGCTCCACTCCTCCCAGGAATCGTCTGATTGCTTGATTAGAATGGTGATGTAGACGATTTGGGCCAGCTTTTGTTTAATGGATACTGAGGTTCCGCAATTATAGCTCCGCCAACGCAACTGGGAGATAATGTTTGTTGATTAGGCCTTCTCGTGCGGTATTTAAGATGTTACTTTACGCTGAATTAACTTTATAATGCAGTTTTCCATCTTATTTACCATTTTGAAATTGTTATTATTTAGTGAACTCATCAATACGAGTACATATATATATAATATTTTGTATATTTTATTCACGATGCTATTCGTCTCATAAACATAATTAATATGGGAAGTTATATTCAGAATACATTTTTATTAAAATTAATGACTAAAGATATTCAAGTAGTAAGTAAGTAAGTTCAAGGGATTCACCTTCTTATGTGAATAAGTAGATACTCGTACATTCAAAATACAAGTGTTTTTCAACAATTGCGACTATTTCCTACTCTGTGGCAAGGATCACTATCACGTTAGAGGCCGGCTAATAGTGGAGAAGTATTTGCACAATATTGTCGTGTATTGACACAGAGCGTATGAAAAAGTAATTACATACAGAATGCGGCGCGTGCCGGCGCGGCGCCGCCGCGGAGGCGAGGGGCGGCGCGTCGGCTGCAGCGCCGGAGGTTTATACTGAGCGGGATACGCACTGTCCATCACACTCTGTCTGTACCCAAAGATCGAAACTTGACCTTCACAGGAAACTAGCACCCATTACATTTCAAAAACATTGTCTACCTATCCGGATTAACACATACCTGCACCGCCTTTTTCAAACGGCGGATAAGATAAACAAGTATAGTAAACACGTATATGAAATTTGTTAAAATTTTCAATAAAATATTTGGAATTTGGAATTAGTATATAAAACAAAAACAACAAATAAAAATAGATTCTGTAGCCAAGAGCTGGGCCAACATTTTTCTGCTAAACTCGTTTATTTGATCTATCACGGCGAACCCGCGGGGTTCGCAGCGGCAGCTCAGAATGACAAAACGGCGGCGGCGGCAACACAGTGTCACTGCAGCGCAACGCGCGCCAGCTCGTCTTAATACCTCATTATACGGACCGGCTTACACAATACCGGATACGAGATGACATTCGGATAAAGATATGTTTATTTAAGTCGCACATAAGAGCGGGGGTAGGTCCCTGCAACCAACTGCTACAATGGTGAGGATTTCACGCAAGCTATCAAAATGATGTTTTTAAATAAATAAGGGGCTGGACTGGATATTCTGTGCTGGTTCAGAATCTACTCACACATAATATTTCCTAACGTTTCACCCTAGAGTGTTGCTATTTCATTATTTTTCCTCATCCCGCTGCTGATGATTTATTAGTATGTTTTTTTTTGAAAATATCACGGTTGGCTACATCACCTACAACATCCGTGATGTCAGCCCATAGCACCGGGTGAACTAGTTGCCATGCCAGTGCTTCCCTTCATTTCATGATGATGATGATGTCCCTATATATTTATTTAAATATATTAATTTTTCATTCAAATACAGATTTGTAATTTTTAGGGTTCCGTATCTGGTACGGGACCCTATTACTAAGCCTGAGGCTTGAGGGGGCCTATAAGTATTTTCAATTATCCAAAAAAATACCCATAACCTATTTTAGTGCCCTAATAAGACACAAAAAAGTACACATTTTGATGGTCCTAAAATAAACCTACTTTTAGTGCCCTAATTAAGAGCAGACAGGTTAGTCACGTGATGTTAGGTTAGGTTAGGTTAGGTTGTCTCTGGTCGCCATGCGCAGTGCGCACTCCCCACCAATGCAAGTGGGATAGCTGCTAGATCTCTGCTAACAAATAACGTCAAAATTTTCTTTCGGGGCTTATGTTTTCGCGACCCCTAAATCTTATCCGATTTTTACAATTATTTTTTGTTGTAATAAGGACAATTCAATCTACGTAGGTACCTATATTTTTATTTTTTTGATATGCAAAGTAATGGTTCAATCAATAAAGCTTAATGAACTTCGTGACATCAACAAATTAAATTGTTTTCGTTCAAAAAACAATTTGTTAACTCTGGCGTCGTATATTTAATGTAAACAACACAAAAAAAGACGGGTACGTAGATTAGACTGTCCTTATTACAAGAAAAAAGAATTATAAAAATCGGTCAAGGGTGGGAAAACTTAAGCCCCGAAAGACGATTTTATATGGAGTACATTTCATCCACATGTTGGTAGAGAGTCAACTATTATTTATGTACTAGCTAGGCTATCAGCGAGTTGCTAACTCGGAAGCAGTGTTGTAAACGCCAGAGCCACGTACATGCTTAAATTTAACTCTCAAATATCCAAAGGTTGACTGGAAGAAATTCGTGTATGGGATAAGTCCGCTATTTAAATTATATATCGTGCTCGTTTCTGTAAAAGGTTTTTGGAACAATAAAGTTATGAACCACTCTATACGCTGGACTTACCCGCGGATGCTTAACAATCGGATCTCCACAGAACTGGTAAACTCTGGAACGCTCTACCTGCTCACATATTTCCCCCCAAGTATAGTTTCGGATCCTCCAAGAGAGGCTTGAATAGGCATCTCTCAGGCAGGCATGCATTCGCAACCCCTGCGTACGACCGAATGTCCATGGGCATAGTTAAACACCTTATGGCTCGAAGCACATTTAGCCTTTCTTTAAAAAAGTATTTTTTCAATAAATTTTATATTTTACCTGTCACCTACCAGAAATTTTCAATCATATATTTTTTTTAAGCTATCACTAGTATATGATCAAGTCGTCAAATCTTGCAACAGAATTTTAAACCAGTTCCACCCAACTAATTGAATTGAAATTTTGCACAGACTTTAGGTGCTGGTGACAATACAATCTATTATACTCAAAATTATATATTTTGAGTATGCTAATTACCCCAGCAAACATTTTAGGTACAAATTAGGACGATGCGACGTAATTTTTACTTATTTAGGTCGGCTGACTTGAGCGGCCGCAACTTAATTTGGTAGAAACTACGTCGAATCGACGTCGAGTCAACCTAAGTGGGGAAAAACTCGACTTCGCCTCGACGTCGACTCAACGTAACTTAGGTTGATTTAAGCGACTTGTAAGTAATTTTACACCTAATTCCGCACCTATATGAAATATCGACGTTGATTTGACGTCGAAGGGACCAATTTGGGTAGCATTATTGGCCTCTTATTCGACCTATAAGATTCTTTTAGTCCAGTTGTGTTAACAGATTTTATTTTTGTTAGCATAAAAGCAAAATGGAGGCGACCGTCATGTCATTCATATTAGCAGCCATAGTTTTAATTTGTATGTGACTAGTTTTGCTACGCCTTTTTAGCTTTACGGGCATAGAAAGAGTAATGGCAATTTTTTTTTATTGTATAAGTTAATGGTTCTACTTCGAAAAATATCAAAGCGCCTCAGAAATAATACATTTATTAGAAATTATGTACCACAAAATGAGACCATTAAATACAAAATAAAATACCTACCACTACTATTTCCTTTGGAACAAGTTTTCGCTAACCAAATAATGAACATTTATATTATTTAAAGTGTTTTGATTGGCATAATCGATCGTTAACAACATTATTTATTAATATTTCACCAAACTTGATTTAAAAAAAGATGGCTGTCTAACCTAGAAATCCATTTTATCTTCAATATCGTCCTATAAGTAGATTCTACCTCTGCAAGTCGAAATAACTTCTAATATTGGTAATATTGACCTTTAAGTCGATAACCAATAAGTTATATTTGGGGACCTTGAAGTAAATTTGACCTACATATACCATTAGGTTAAATTTACTTGCTGGTCGAAATCAGGTAAAAAATTGGTCAAAGTTACTTACAGTTTTACGTGTTCTCAACATGTACGTCCAAAAACTAGAGACTTTTTCTACTACCTAATAGGTTCCAGTTAAGTTGAAACTTTGGTCGAAATAACCTCTCTGCTCTACCTTTTTTCAACTTATAAGAAATTTCAACCATCAGGTCATAATTTGGTAATTAATTTGGTAATATCTACCCAAATCTCGACGTAAACGTGACTGTGAAATAAACTAACCTGGTGGTAGATTCATAGGTAGAAATTACGTAAAATTCACTCTCAGTAGATCACTGCCGGTAAATATTACTTCAAAAGTAAAATTTTAGGTCGATTTTACGTAAGTTTTACCTAAATTTAGTAATTTCGTCTTAGATTCAAATTGTTTGACCTAAAATGTTTGCTGGGACACTTCTAAGCGCGTACATAAGTGATTAAAAAACACCTGGAGGGACCTCGACCCCTTCGACACCTCTGACCTCTCCGGGTCGGAGGGGTCGGAGGTAGGTCTCTTCAATATTAGAAGAAAAACTTAAAAAAATATGATCATAAAAAATTGTTTATAGTAATTATTCACCAAACTGTTAAATTTATAAGAACCGTTACGGCACTTACGAAGTATTTTAAAGATATTTTTTGCAAATTACCCATGAAACAAACACTCGTATGTCGGTCCTGAAAAAAACCATACCTACCCACGCCACAATCCGTATTTATAAGAGAGCGGACGCACGAGCAGAAAATTTAGGTGTAAATGGCATCATAAATACACCGTATGCGCTATTTCCGAAATGGCATCTGGGACATAATAGCGATGTCCCTGAATACACGCGTCGAAACAATGAAAAGGCACGTTCAATTTACGACTTTAGTTTCGAAATAAATGAAAAGGAGCGCACGCAGTATGAGCGAGGAACAACACGTTCGGCGCGCGGACAGACCGATGCAAGCTTAGCACGAGTTTATATGCTTCTGATAACAGACGATTAAATATCTTAAATAATATATACGATATATAATATATAATCGAACCGGATAGAACAAATTGTGACAAGTTCGAGAGCAGTCTAACTGCCATATGAATGATCAATAAACAATACAATACAATATCTTAATTAACTTTAGAACTTGATTAACTCATTAAACAATACCATAAATTTCCATAAAAAAAAAACCTATAACATTTAAAATGTCCTATCATTACATATCGGTAGTACATAAATAACCTGCATAAATTATTAAATAAGTGCATTGTTTTATAAAACCTGATATATTTGTACGTCAATAGTTGAATCAATGTATATAACAGTTAAGAGTATCGACTGATTTCTTTCGAGACAAAAAGAAAATAGTTGCAGCTGTTTACAAACATACAATGTTATAATAATTATGTTTGTTTTAATTTTAAAAGTGGAGGAATAAAAAATTTTACATATCAAAATTTCCGATTATTTCCTCCCAGGTATATCTATGGATATGAGATTTTGAATGGTCAATGTATTGTAATAATGTTTGCAAAACTTATTTCAATGCATGTTGTAGGCGACACCATGTGAGCTGCCGCTAGCACAACGTCAGACGACATAAATTATCGTCACGTGTCTATGGAATGATGTATTTTTATATGCGCCGGAGCCGGAGTAGCGCTTCTCCCTGCGAACACCCGATAGATTCCAGACACCCCTTCTGACGTATTTATTGCATTAATCTGAGCTGGTGCTCGGAGACGCGTTGGATAAAAGTGTTTGGTATAAGTATGGGTACGTCTTTAGAGTTACTGTCAAAACCAACTTTTAAGACTAGCTATTTATTTTGTGTAAAAGGTTATTACATGAAATATTTACAATAGTGGGCATCTACATAAACATCAAAATGATGTATTTGAAGATTTTGAAGCCACGTGTTAGGTATTTTGAATTCTAAAATGTGACACGACGATGGTGATATATTGCACTCGTTTTATTGTTTTGGTTCAGGAGATGGGTTAGGCTACACATAGCAAAATGTAAAATATCGTTACTTATATGAATACATTAGCACGTTTCCACTTTCTCCTGAAATGAGCTCTCTTATGTTATTTTACGTTCTCTCAGGCCAGGCGGTCTTATTCGGTACCTAGACACAGTCAAAATAAAAAAATGCTAAAGAATGAACTGAAGATTGATACCAGCTTAGTATTCTGAGAACGTCAGCGATACCGCGGCACAGGAGGAGGGGGACGGGGACGGGGGCGGGGCGGTGGAGCGGAGCCGGCACAGGATACAATTTAATGAAATTCACATCGACTGGTTCGCCCGCATTTTAAGAAACACGTGTAATACAATTATTCTCACTCAATACACCGAGCGCGCCGCGGAAAGAAGGGCGTCGGGTTTCGGTGTACACGTAGAGCCCCGCGCGCGCGCCGCCACCCCCGCTTTGCCACCCCCGCTCTCCGCAGGCGTACACTCCCAGGTATTAACGACCAAGATTGCAAGTGAGATATTCACCAGGGGCGGGGACCCTCTCAAGAATTTCCTTCATTTAAATATTGCATTTTTCTTGAAGATAATTTTCTTACGACAGCCATAAAAGAAAACAGGAACGCCCCTTGATAATGCGACGCGGCTTAGGAATTTTTATCCGCGTTCAAATCTTCTCATACATTTTTTTGGGCTCATGGAGGCGATTTTAACGTTCATTTTATTCAAATTCTTTTGTCTACCGGATTTGCAGTGGCCTTAGAGTTTGAGATATTTTCCTGAAAATGTCTGTGGGATTAGGAGAGGTAGGTACGTGTCTCCCTTTAGTTACGGAGATAATATTATTACGTAATATTATTTGCTCGTCTCTCCGTTCTGGATTATGCTTATGTTATACTTATTGATCTTTGTAATCACTGTTGGCTACGAGCTGGTCAATAGGTAGGTAGGCATCTACCCACACTAAACCATGAGTGTACATTTATTCAATGAACGTTATCCATCTTGGTTTATTAAAGACCTTTTTACCCCTCCGTATAAAATAGTGCATTTTGGCCATCCGTCTTGGCAAAGCGACGCGCGTGATAATCTGACAGCGTCGGCACAGAAGACATCAAGCGCTCTTCTCCCTTTTTTTCGTACATCGCTTATGGCTTTGAATACCTAACATCTAACCGTGATGTCATGTAAACTGTCATATCATGTTGTACACATTCAATTTAAGCAATTACAAATAGACGACAAAGGTTAGTACCTACCTACTACAAAATACTTAAATCCGGCCTAACGCACGCAAACTTATTATTCTATAATATTGGTTTGCACAGCTGGGAAGAAAGGACGGAAATATACAAGAAATTCGGAATATACAACAGCAACACTGTCTAGGTATTATGTCGCTCTCTACCTCTCTGCATTTATTTAACCCGAAGAAAATATAAAATAGAAAATATAGCCGACTCTGTTTTGCAAGATGAAGCGTCGATGAGCATAGAGTAAATTTTCTGACAAGTGCAAAAAAGGTCATCGTTCACTTAGAATTTTCCGCCAATATCAATACATCATGAAGTGATCCCGCGAGAGACGTCGCGCGTCGTCGTGGTGGTGTGCAGTAAAGAGTATAGAATATAGATAGATGTAGACGGATAGTGCGGCGCGGCGTGGTGTCGGGCTCCGCCGGTGATCATTCTTCATTTGCTCCTCAATTTTCCAATGATTAAATCGCTTCGGTCAAGTTACGCAGCGGGCGCCTCTTCCATTATTTGTATTACTTGCCGGCGGCGACAGAGCGGAGCGAGACACCGCTGTAGTAAGAAATCGATGAAAACTCTCCTGCTGATGTAATTGATTCTGTATGATAAATCGATAAAACTTGCCATATTTTGGAAAACACATTGTTGAAGGATAACGGCTAAGCTCGCTCGGGCGTGCTACGCACACGTTAGCTCTGCTAGCGGAGCTACGAGAACACGAGTATTATTGAAGAACAAAGAAGCACACGCCTAGATGACACGGCTGCCGCCTCCCCAAGTATGAAGCTTTGTTTTCGCTGACCTTTTCTGTGGAAACAATTGCCATCAAATTGAAAAATGGCAGACATTTTTCTTGCCTTTTTGCTTCTTCCATAACAATGAATTCCACGACTACAATTTTCCTTTCCATTTGTTCCCATCGGACGAGATCTCCGCGCGGAGGAGGCGAGTTCTCTTATAATATATGTGCCCGGAATACCTCGGCCATATATTAAGCTCGCCGACCTCCGCCGGACATAACAATCCACGATTTGCTATAATATCGTAGCCCCGTCTCGCTCCTTCCCGCTCGAAGGGCGCGCGCCCGACAGGGACGCGGAGACGGAGAATTTCAGGCGAGGTCGGGCAGCGGCGGCGCGGGCGGCGGCGGCGGCGCGGGCGGACGTGCGGCGTATAATAAGCATTTCATGCACGGGGGTGGCACGCGGAGGCGGGCGGCCGTCGGGGGCGGCGGAGGCGCGGGGGCGGGCGGGCGGCCAGGGAGGGGGGGGGGGGCACCACCTTCGCTGCGCAAGGCGTACCTAACCGGACCGTACATTATGAGTCGAAGGGTCAGCATATCTCACCCCCTCGTCTGGCGTCTCTGTCTGGCGCACCGTGTGAAGCGCCGTCGCCGCTGCCGCCCCGCACCACCGCCCGAGTATAATTTTATGTGATATATGGAGGAGGCGAGAGTGGAGGCATGCCGCCCCCTCGGAGGCTTCTATGAAAATTATCCGTCGCCCGAGCAGTCCGGGGGCGGCCGGCGCGGCGGTTAGTCGGGAAATTATAGTGTCCGTCGGTGGGTCCGGCGCGGGGGCGGCGGCGGCGCAGCCGGTGGGTGGGTGGCACTCCCACTGGCGGCCGTAGTCCGTCCGCTCCCACGCGCCAATATAATGCGGTCCGGTGTTGGTCGGACGGAGGGCTCGCATTATGTTATGTAAAGGAGGCGCTTTACGAAAAGTATGGGTTATTCGGCGGCGGTCGCTGCAATAAGGCGTTCGTCGTTCTATCTGCGCGATTTATGCAAGGCGGAGGCCGTAAAACGGAACAATAAAAACCCAAAACAGCGATAAATTTGGCGCAATAGACGCGAAGGTTCTCGCGCGCCTTATCAATCCCCAGGGCGAGGCTTCGATTTACACTAAACACTTATGACGCAACCTTTTTCCGGAGCTCCCGAGTGTACGTGCGGAGATATCTAATTCGGCTAGCTAGAGTATAGTGAGTAAGGGAGTGTGTGCAGTGTAGGCGCCTACGTACCACGACTTAGAACAGCTCAGTGGCGCGTTGTTACATTATTGTTACCTTGTGTAATGCAATATGTAGTAGCCAGCCAGATAAGCTAGAGTCTACTCGGAGCAGTCAATTATTAAGCTTCCGTAGTATGCGGTCGGCGGCGGTCACAATACAAATAAGGAGGGTAAATAAAATAATCCCTTTTAGTAGAAGGTCTGCCCGCAATCTGCGCGGGCGAGCGGCGGAGCCGGCGGCGGAGAGAGCAGCGTCCGGCGCGGCGGGAGGGGAGGGGCGAGCGCACCGCAAGATGTGTTCTCTATGAATTACTAATGTCCTCTAATTGAACTGAATTCTGAAAACTGACCGCGCCGCCGCCGCCCCGCGCCAACGCTGCCGTCTCCCCGCGGCGAATGCTGCGGATGCGAATAGGTACTGCGCAAGAGCGGGCGCTCCCGAGTATGTAGATATGATAAGCGTTACATAATTTACCATGTCACACGGAAGCTGTGCGTGCATTTATATGCCGACTATGCAGCATGATTGCGCTACTTATTTTATCTTTATATTATATCCAAGGTAATAAACACAACGTTAGTCGGATCGCATGCAAGTGCTTAATTTCTTCCTTACCTATAATAAAATCCAACGTCTGCTTTCTGTCTGAGTGTCTGAGTGTCTGAGTGTCTGAGTGTATGTCTGTCTGTCCGCTTATAACTCGAGAACCACTGAACCGATTTTAATAAAAAAAAAATCTACGGATAGCTTGATTCTTCCCATCAACTATAGGCACGTATCAGGCTAAATGGCTTATGAGGAAAATGGCTTATGAATAGGCAGGCAGTATCACGCTAAATGGCTTATGAGGTTAGCAGTGAAGAGAGCGGGCGGAGCCGCGGGCACAGCTAGTTGATAATATGAAGCGTCCTGGACTTCTGGTGCCCGTCTCGAAGGAAATGCACATGGCAGCTAATCGGAGCGGCTCCACTGACGCAGCTCGTAGTAATTTATTGTGCTTAATAATTCCACAGGCCGGAGTGTAGTCGGCCGGTTGCACGATTGTACGGGGACAATTAATTATCGTTACCGCGAGGCCGGCGGCCGAGGCGAGGGTCGTCCGACGAAGATCTACGATATAGTCCCGTGATTGACCCAGCATTAAAAATTACACAGCAGGAGGAGGCGCCCGCTAATAACGCCGCCCGCCTCCGTCTACTTTGTTCCGGCTGCGTCGCGCGCCGTTTGCCATTTGCAAGCCCCATCAAATATTAACAGTGCTAGCTCGGTCCGCCGTTACCGCCGCCGCCCGCGCCCCGCGCCTCCGCCTTGCAGCCGCTCATATCGCCACCCGCGCTAAGCGCTACACTCATGACCACGTCCGAATTGCTTATTTACGCTGTAGTCCGACGAACTGCTCCTTTGATTCGTTAGGTTAATTCTCAAGGAGCCGGCGTCGGATCGGTGCGGAGGGGGAGGGCGGACGGGCGTTGCGGGCCAGCGACGGAGGGCGACGCCTGAGGGTCGAATAAATATGTCCCAAAGAGTTAAGTGGAGAGCGGAGGGAGCGAGGCGAGACCGAGTCCGCCGTTTGCTCTTCCACTCGTGTTGTTGCAGCACTTATTACACACAAAGTTCTCGGCAAGTTTTCTCCAACACTTAAGCGTGAGTTTAATTTACTCGATAGAGTAAATAAAGGCGGACAGTGGGACCGCAGCAGGCCGCAGCAGGCCGCGCCCCGGCAAGTTTCTCTGCGGACGGTCGCAGTGCGGTTCGCGGCGCGGCGGGTGCGACCGGTGCGGGCGCGGAGCGGCGGAGCGGCACCGAGCGGCATCCGAGTGCGGCCGTACGATAATAACGTCCCTTTCCCGCTGGGACCTCCTTATTAATCGAGAACGACAAATTTTAACGACAGAAATTAATGAATCTCGTTACACGGGTTAATCCCTCGCTCGTAAAGTCTCCGCTTCGGAGGCGGTTAACGTATCTGCCGGGGCGGGCGGCGGGGAGGGCGGGACGCCGGAGAGGCGACTCCGGCCGGGCGGCGGCGGCGGAGTACGACGGCGCTTACTCGACCGCACGCTTCAGGTGAAACTATCCCATATGTCCCCGTCTGCTCCGTGAGACAAATAATTTTTATGTCGCTCCGCCGTCGCGCCTCCGCCCCGCCAGTTGCGACCCCTTTTTGTCCCGCCCCCGCCCCCGCCCCACCGCACCCGGTATCGGCGCGCTGTTTGGATAATGTCGCCTCTTATTTAGATTTGCGGCGAGAGGCGGCGGCGGCGGGTTCGAGAGGAAATGAGAGAAGCCATCAATGTTTATTATCCTTGAGTATCCAATATGTTGTTTTACGCGTCCGTTTCCTGATTGCCGCAGCAATACGTTCAAAGACATCAAGTTATTTCGGGGACTAGTTCTATTAATTTTCTACTTTACCGACAAAGGTGTTGTAATGAGTAGTGACTGGAAAAGAAAATGAGTAGCAAATGGAATTGGTTATTGGCTGTAGGCAGAGCTGTGGGGGCGGGGGCGGCGGCGCGGCACGACGGGGTGAGGCGGGCGGGGTGGAGGGGTGGAGGATAATGGCGGACAACAGACCTCCGAGACATTACGTCTAATAAACTCGCAGGAGCACGTTCGCAATCTATAAAATATGTTGAGAGGTACGGTCTGCAGCACAAGCAAGTAGCTTTCAATATTCCACCATTTCAAAATTAGCTTCGACGATATTATTACCTCTAATACAAATTATTATCGTTTTGTCAATGTAGGTATGTGGAATATAATGTAGTTATATTTATTATTTTGACCAACTTAATAAGTATTGACATAATTCTCAACCGTTTTTTATGGTTATCATAAACATGTAGGTACCTACTTTAAATTAAAAGAACTCAATATGTTTCGATAACTAAATATTAGGTTAGGGTTAGGGTTTCCAAATAAAAATTATTAATAATAAATTATTTTTATTTACAAAATATTTGTTTGAAATACATTTTTTATATTGATATTATTCATAAAATGTACACAGGTTAATTCATATATTTCGACTTATGTCGTCTTCAGTGAAAATTTATTATATATGAATTAACCTGTGTACATTTTATGAATAATATCAATATAAAAAATTAATTTCATAAAAAAATTTCAAATCTTTCAGCATACACACTAATATAAACGAAAATATTGACTGGAATGCTGATATCTTTATCTATTCTTTATTACTTTATAATTTTAAGCATATTTAATAAGTGGGAACTCCAAGGTTCACTGTTTTTATTGACGTTTGTATGATTTATTGACAATGTTATAGCTGTATGATGTAACTATTACTTATATTGATAAATTGATAATAATATGATTGTAAAATATAATGCTAGCCCTAGAGCAGACTTTACCTAGTTGGGCAGTAACGAGGGTAATCTTGTTCATATGACTGTGCTTATACAAATATAATATCTAAATAAATAAATAAATAGCTAAGTAGGTGCTTACGCTAGGAAGCGTGGCCGCCGCCGCCGCGCCGGTACGTGTGTGCGGGGGTGCGGGGTGCGGCAGTGTGGGAGGGAGGGCGGTAAGATGAAGAGGCGCCCAGGCAGAGTTGAGGGAATGGAAGATATATCGGCAACTTAACGAGCATGTGCGAATGGAACTTTATTGTAATTGCGTTTTCTAAGATCGAGATGGGGTCATTACGGCCGTACCTTCATTTCTCAGTTTTACACAAGTTTTGCGAGTTCGCCGGGAGGCGTGTGGACCGGCAAGTAGTTAGTGGCACTAATAGGGTGCCCAGCGAGCAGAGACAAACTAACATATAGTTTCACATTACCTACCTAGGTGCCTAGCTGCGTGCGGCCTTCATAGAGCTAATCTCGGGGTTACGAATTACATGGCAAACGATCAATATTCTTTGTAGGACTATTATTTATTTGAAGTAATTCGCTTACCCAAGTGCAAACCGACATTAGTGAAAACAACTAGGACTTAAAAGTGTTAAATAATATTTTGATTCATATTCGGATTTCGGACCCGAGAGTCGGACCGACGACGACGTGTTTTCCAGTGATTGGTACACACTTAACAGTCCATATCTTGAAATCTACTGAACCGATTTGGACGAAACTTGCACTGTTCCCTAAGTTGAAGTAAATGTAAGTCAATAAAAAAAGAATGATCACAATCCGATTTGTCGCTTCGGAGAAAGGCGTGGACATACATACATACAAACATACATACAAACATACAAACATACATACAAACATACATACATAAAAACATTCATACATACACTTATGAAATTAGAAGACCACTTAGGCTAACATATTGTGCAATTCCAACGATATTACTTGCATACGTGTCGAATTGAATAACCTCCTTTTTTTAAGAAGTCGATTAAAATATGACTCAGTTCTTGAAACACTGTTTTCCTAAGAATTATATTATATAATAATGGATGTGAAGATTTTTCTATCTACTTGCCTAAAAATTAAACAATCCACAAGCGACCGTGAATAAGAGTTTTCTTATTTATAAAAAATATATGTCTACATATTTACATTTGCAGTACCATGGTAATTTCAGAACGATATTCAAACCAAAATACGACGTTTTAGAACTAAGGTCAAACTAAGTCAAATTCACATTGAGTGGATGGATTTCATAATATAGAGATACACACTTTAGACAACAAACTTTGAGGATTTTCCCGGTTAGTATTTTAAAATTGGTTTTACTAGATATTGTGTCGTCTAAGGATCTAACGAGTAGTGTTACGTATCTGCCGCACGAACCTCAATCCGAGTTGCCTTCTCTTTATAACATACCTAATTGTCAAAGAACAGAAGCGCTGTAACCGCGAGCGACTCTCTCTCACTCGCTCGTCATCCTACACCCTCGCTCTGAAAACTGTATGAAGTACCTAGCGATCGTCTGCCGCACCGCACCTCTCCTCTCACTACAACTATGCGCTATGCTCAGTCACCGCAAAGCCGTAAGACTGATTATGTCTATTCGCAATTTAACTCCCCGCGCGTTCTCGCGAAAACTAGTGAGTTTTCCGCCGCCTCTATTGTGCGGTCGAGCTTACATTTGTCGATATAATGGAAAAGGTGCTACTAATTAATTTAAAGCGAAAGTCATTTATGCCGAAGCGCGGCGTTATTACGTGATGATGGGCTCGTGGGGCGGAGATGTGTTTGTGCGTGTTACGTACTTGCGCTATATCGCTACGAACTTGTTGAGCTTTAGAACACTTTGTTGTGGAGCGTTTTAAGGAATTGTTTAAAGTTAAGTCTAGTAGGCACGTAATTGCTTTCAGCTAAGAATAGCGGAACAAAACCAGTTACGCGTGAGCGTCGATAAGACATTCATTTAAAAAAGTCGGCAAGTGCGAGTTGGACTCGCGCACCGAGGGTTCCGTATCATCAGCATCACTCAATATATTTGTAGATATTATGTATGTACAAAAACAATTGTTTTGGAAAATCACGAACCGCCTAAATAAACACTACAGCAATGGTTTTTGACTGTGCGGCATTCGTGAAGTTGAAATATACAAATATATATGACATAACGACATATCCTTTTCGGATTTTATCTTTACTTGTGAGACCTTGCTTCTCGCCAAATTTCATTACTCTAGCAACGGTAAGTACCCTATAGGTTTTGATTTCATTTGAGTGAGTTTGCAATTATTAAAATTTCCCATAAATAGCCGTATCTTTTGATTATATTGATTTAGAAGCTTTCATTTTCTATAGCTCGAAGGGATCACAGACGTTAGTATTTCATATTAATTTCAATTTGATATCTTGACTGGTTACTGAGAAAAAGGGTCTTGACACACAAAACAAGCAATTTTTTTTTAATATCATATAACTACAAGTTTAAAATTTTAGGATTTTTTCCTTTACGTGTGCTATGAGACCTTGCTTCTTACCAAATTTTATGATTCTAGGTTGACGGGAAATACCCTATAGGTTTTGATTTGATTGGAGTGAGTTTGCGAGTATGAAATCTGACATAGATGGCCGTATCTTTTGATTGCGTTGATTTAGAAGCTTGCATTTTTCACACCTTAAAGAGATCGCAGATCTTAGTATTTCATATTAATTTCAATTTTTTATCTCGATCTGTTCCTGAGAAAAAGGGTCCTTGACATACAAAACAAATATATACTTTTTTGTGTCAATAACTAAAATTTTACAATTTTCGGATTTTTTCCTTTACTTGTGCTGTAAGACCTTGCTTCTTAACAAATTGTATGATTCTATGTTAACAGGAAATACCCTATAGGTTTTGATTTGTTTTGAGTGAGTTTGCGAGTATGAAATATGACATAGATGGCCGTATCTTTTGTTTGCGTTGATTTAGAAGCTTTGATGTTCTACACCTTAAAGAGATCGTAGATCTTAGTATTTCATATTAATTTCAATTTGTTATCTTGATCCGTTCCTGAGAAAAAGGGACCTTGACATACAAAACAAACAAAACATTTTTTTAATGTCACATAACTATAAATTTACAATTTTCGATTTTTTCCTTTACTTGTGCTATGAGACCTTGCTTCTTACCAAATTTCATTATTCTAGGTTAACGGGAAGTACTCTATAGGTTTTGATTTGGTCTGCCGGTAGCAAAATATGTGACTTAAATGGGCGTATCTAGTGATTGCGTGAACCAATAAGCCTAATTTTTTTACACCTCCGAGGAAACGACCTTAGTATTTTTTTTTATTTTTTATTGTTTCCGAACTGGCGAAGAGAGTATTTGATATTAATTTCAACTTTATACGTCTACACGTTCCTGAGAAAAAAGGTCTTGACAGACAGACACCCAGCCAGACAGACAGACAGACGGACAACAAAGTGATCCTATAAGGGTTCCGTTTTTTCCTCCTTTGAGGTACGGAACCCTAAAAAGTTTCAAAATTTTCATTTTGAAAATTCCAATACCATGATCACGATTGTAATTTTTTGTTGAATTAGAGCTTTAGAGATTTTCATTGCACTACTCTCTATAGAAAATTGAGCTTTTCCAAAAATAGTTGTCATCCTCCGGTTACACGCTGCGATGTTAAAGTCTGCTCGCTTCGTTCTCACTCGGACTAATCAAATAACCGGGTTCGTCCGGAGCCTCTCTCCGCCCCCCTCCCCTCCCCCTCAGCTAGCAGGGGACGGACGCGCGGACACTACATGGTGTCTCTACCCGGTAGAGTCTGCCGTGCGTCCACCGCCGCCACACACACACACACACGACACGCGCGTGTGCTCGAGCAGAGAAATCGACACATTCGATTATATTCTTCAACGTGCAATTTCCAGTTTTCAGTTTTTATGCAGGATTAAATTTTTTCAACCGACTTTCAAAAAGGAGGAGGTTCTCAATATGTCTGTATGTTTTTTTTGTGTGTATGTTACTCGATTTCTCCGCCAATTCTCAACCTATTTTAATGATTATTTTTTTAATCAGTAGGGTATATCTCTTGGGTTGTCCTTTCGTGGTCAATTTTATGAAAGAATACCACCCATAGATGCTTTGCGCTTTTGTACCGCCTTCTACTCAAGATCAAAATGTTATTAAATACTGTTTGTTAAATGTTAAATGAAATATTATGAAATGTTTTAAGCAGTTTTTTTTTCTCTTATTCCTTCTTGTGTTATGTATCTTATGATGTAGTTATTTATGAATGTGAAATTGGGCCTGACTTTAAATTAGCGTCTCATTTATTGTCTCCTCGGCTCCTCAGGCCCGCCGACCGGTAATGCGGGACAAAGCTGTGGTGAAATTTTTCTTTCCATGTAATAATATCTTAGCCATTATGTACACTAGAATTGTATATTGCACTTATATTGGTGAGAAAAAGAAATTATATTAATTTTCATTTCATTATCGGTTGTTACCACAAAGTAAGGAACACGCGCCTTTGTCGCTGTTCTGTGTCTGTTACGTAAACACAGTTGAGATCTCCCAACGTTAAGCTCACTTAATTATTGTGAGTCCTTGTTAGCGAATAGAACAAGAAACACACAAAAGAATGAAATATGAAAGACGGAAGAAAAATCTCATTTGAATATAATACTCATTCTTCACTCCACACTCCACATCAATCAAACTATATCTACAAGAATATAGAGATACATAAAAATAACAATAGCGCACAATTGTCAAGAGTCCGCCACTTATCAGTTGCTTCTTCCAGTAAATTTTAAGAAAGAATGAAAAACTATAATAGTGGATAGAGCTCCAATAAACTCTCGAAACAGAATCGAAATTGTATTTGCTCATGAAGCAATTATGTAAGTATTATGCCTACCGATACAATCGTATGAGCCACATTTTTAGGTTTCCCTACCGCCGCGCCCGTACGGAAGCCTATTGCTAAGACTACACCGTCTGTCTGTCTGTCCTACTGCTGTATCTTTGGAACCGTAATATATAGCCGGTTGAAATTTTCACAGAATATGTGTTATTATGGCAAATAAATAAAGGGTATAAATAAATAAATAAATAAAAAATAAAGGGTTCTCCCTACAAGAAACGCGTTTTTTCTACGTTTTAGTGGTGACGAAACCTCGGTGCGCGTGTCCGACTCGCACTTGGCTGGTATAAACTACGAGTATTATTGACAAGAAGGTTCGACCCATACAAATCTGTATTCAATATCTTTAGATATCTATGTCTGGTTCGACCAAATAAGCAAGATGACGCAGACGAACGTGGCACGTACACGTGGCTAGAAGCAGAGTAGTTTGGGTCAAGCTAGGGGTGGAAGAAGTAATAAAACTTAGCAACTTATAAGCACTCGGCACAGACAGCAGAAGAAAATCACTGAAAATACCTTTTTAAATGTAATTCTTTATCGTAAAATGTACGTATCTACCAGACCGAATGAGCAGATATATTATGTAGGTCAGTGTTTTATTATTAATATTATTCGCATGTACCTATAATAGGTGTCTTCAGTTTGATCTTCGGCTAGTTTTAGTTTTTAGTTAGTTTTCATTCTTGTATGCACTGCAAGCTAAATTTTACTGGCAATTTCTGTATTGGTTTCACTAATAAAGGTTTTGTAAGAACTCTGTAGCGTCCTCTAAAACTTAATACAGTGCTTCCGCTTCACTACTATTCATTTCAGTATAAATTCAGCGTGAAGTGTGTCGCACGTTGCGGGGGGAAATTCCACTACGAAATTCCCTGGCCGCGTCGAGTTGACCCTACGTGCTCTCCGAACGCTCCAGTTCATCATAGAAGCGGCCCCCCGTGTGGCGGAAGTGGTGGGGAGGTGGGGGTGGAGATGGCCGCCCCGCGCCCACCGGTCCGAGGTCGGTCCGGCTCAGGGGTGGTAGTAAAGGGTTCGCGCCTCACGGAGCGCTGTATAATTGATTTTGCGAATGGAAATGTGCTTATGTCCGGCGCCTGCGGCACGACGCCGACGGCGGCGGATGCGATTTGGTCCTGAGACGCCAAGTGACGGTTATATTAATCTGAGTGTTTTCGCTACTTTTCCACGACACGTGTCGTCGCCTCGCCCCGACCAGACGCTCGGCCACGCCGAGCTGCACGAAATTGATTGGACGCCGACAGTGCAGTCCCTGGTATCGATCTGAGTGTCAGCTTTTACGATTATTCTTATACGGGCATCTTAAATGTATCTTTACTTGTATTTATGTTTAGCTTATGAGAACTATGACGACGAAAAGTGTGTAAATACGAGTAAGTGGACGCAGGACGCAGACGTGGGCCGATTTATAAGACGTAGTCGGATTTATAATGTAGGTATTTGGTACTTGCATACATTAATGAAATATGTTTTCTACTTATATGCAATTTGCACATACATTAAAATAATATATTATGGCATTTTATGTATGACAGAGTCATATTGCAACATTAAACGCAACAACAGATCGCCCCTTCGTCGCATAGTTGCAGTATCGAGACTGCAGGCGCGGTGGCGCCTGCCTGCACACTTCACGACTGCAGAGCGGCGGCGCCAGCGCAGCGCCACAGCAGCGGAGCTGCGTCAGTTTGAAGATGTAAATTCCGAAGTCCAATTTGACATGAATATGGATGCGGAAGTGGAGGCGGCGACTGGGGGCGGGCTGGGGCGGAGGCTGGACGGGGGCAGGGCGGGGCGCAGGATGCAGAACGATGCTGAATTTCCATTCCAATTACGACTTGTCATTGCGGTCTCTGAAAATTGTTAGACATATACAGGTTGATTCATCTGCAGTGTCTTCGGAACTATTATTGAGACCAAGTTGTGTTCAGATCACATCACACCGATACTTTGTTATCAGCAAGTATGTAGCAAGCAGGACATAATATTCTTCAAAATATATTAATTAATTTAAAAAATCCACTTGAAGAGAAAGTCAAAATTATTCTGCTATTTTGTGACAGATATAATATAGGAAATAGGATAGGTAAATGAATTTAAAACAAATTGCAATGAATATATAGAAGAAAAAAAAGCTATTGATATGTAAGTAATGAAATAGAGCAAGATTGTCAAAACGAAAGAGAATAATATGATGAAACAAGTACGAGCTCTTGACAATGATACCCAATTCGATGGGGTTTGAAGAAACACTATTTTCAAAGTTTGACAAGATGGCGCCTCACGGCCGCCATTTTGAATTATCGCATTTTTATATCGCCTATACCTATAGCACCTCTCCAATTAAGACGAATCTAACGATACCTCATATTTTAAAATCCATCAAGCCGTTTAGGCTACAGCGCGTGCCATAGAAATAGACATACATACACTCGAAAAACATTACCCTCCTTTTTGGTTTGCGCAGTCTGGTAAAAAGATTATGTAAACAGGTAGATACATAACAAAACAAAACAGAGGCAAGCCTAGTGTTTTGTTTCGAATTTATACAAAACAGGTACTCTTAAATAGATCAAAATGTAATGTTTACCCGACTGCGCAAAGCAAAAAGGAGGGTGATGTTTTTGTAAGACATTTTATGTAAGTATCTGAATGTCATATATTTGTACAAAATAAATAATTTGTTTGTTGTTTGAGCAATAAATCATTATGTTACATCCGAACCGCAGCATACTTCAGAATATCTTCTATACGAATGTTTATCAACGGGCTCCACACACACAGACACACACACACACATAATCCTTACTAATTCCGAGAGAACTGCGATGTAGCATTAAATTCTAGTGCAGATGGAAATGGATGATAATAATGTAGGAAGGAGTCGCGCGCCGCCCGACAGACGGACGGCGACGGAATGGGGGAGGTCGCCGGTCGGTCAGGCCAGACTTATGCGATAATTTGCCACGCTTGTTCCGTCCACACTTCTATACAGAGCGAGCCGCATCTATGTAGTCTAAACATCTACGTGGAGATCGTCGCTTAGATATCTATACGTAATTACATGCGTACCCGGCGGACGATTTGGTCTGTATGATACAACAGGTAATGGACATACGAAAAGGTGAAATTCTAAATTAACATAAGTACAATTTAAATAAATAAATTGTCTATAGGGAGCAACTGACTGACTCTGTGCGAGTAGATACCGACATACTTTATATAAGGATTTATAAGAGAGTTGGTATGTTGAGATAGAGCAGGACCACCAACACATTGCTGTTGACGTTGACGTTGACAAGATTAATTTACGTCGATAAACCGTCACATGACTACTGATGCATATTATTATCAAAATGGTTTCATGTGAAGAATGCAGAGTTCAACTCTCCGTGTAGCCGTAGCGCGTTCTAGGTAACACTTCCCCCGCAAAATCTATGTCCATCTAACCAAGTGGGTCCGGGGACACCTGGGGGTCCCCAGACAGGGGGTCCGCAGACACTAAGATATAAAAAATTAGAATTTTATATGTTACAATATTTATATTATAGGTAAATAAAAAAAAATTTGATCATGGGGTAGTGAACTGACTGTGGTCTTCGTGTAATTTTTTATTTGTATGTGAGTATGTATCACTAATAAAATATATATAGTAATGTTATACCGGTATTCTATTTAATTTTCTGCTTTTTAATTACTTGCCAAGGATCCTCAAATGAAATAATTCACATATGGTGAAACTTTTGAGAAGCACTGATCTAAGCGAACTGCGCGTATTCGAACCTCGCGCTCCACAACGAGCGTGGCGAGCGAGAGACGGAAGTACGCGTTCTCAGAAATTTTACATTTATGCTAAAACTTCATCGCGAAAGTATACTACTAAATACTTTCAAACTACACCGTACCCGACAAACGCGAGCCACGTATGCTCATAGTAAACACATGCTGACAAGTACTTTCGTACCAACATTACTTGAATAAAAGTGTAATTGCGACAATACCTCCAATCCCGAGCGACACTATTAGAAAATATCTCGTCGCCTTACTAATGTTCCCGTCGCGACAAATGAGACGAATGTTCTTAAAATATGTAAAATCGGTTTAACAAACTTAGATCGGAGAGAAACTTGGAGCGAGTAAGCAGAACTCTCGCACGAGTGGTCAAACTTCCCACCGCCACCCCCAGCTTAGTGTCCGCCGGTTTATTATTTACTGAATAATTTGCGTTAAAATGTCTGGAAACTTGGGAGAGTTGAGCTTTAGCGCGGGACGGTGTCGGCTTACTTGACCCCCGCCGTGCTAGGGGAAGGACACTGTTTTGAGTCTTCATTAAACCCATGTTGAAAGAGGACTAGGTGCTATTCTATTCAGTTACACATATGTAAACATTGCCATTAACTATGTGGAGTACGTAATGACGAAATACGACAAACAACTAAGGTAGTCGACATTGCTAATAAAATTAGCAAGCTGAAGTGGCACGGGGATGGGCACCCCTGTCGCAGTCCCTACGACCGCTGGGGTACACGGGTGCTCGAATGGAGGCCACGTACAAGTAAACGTAGCGTGGGACGCCCTCCGGCTAGATGGACAGACGACCTAAAAAATGTAGCCAGGAGTGGATGGATGAGAAGAGCGGAAGACCGCGTGCGGTGGCGCGCCTTGGCATACGTTCAGCAATGGACCGATACGGGCTGATTATGATGCTGTGGTACATACATATGTACACAATGCCATTAATTATGTGTATACATTGCGATTAATTATTTGGAGTACGTACATATATGCATACACATTGCCTAAGAAATTGTCTTCTCTCATCGGCGCGTCATCACTGCGCCCTCCGTGTCGCCACCTCCGCCGCCGCCGGCCGCCCAGCTGCTGGGCGAACAGATCTGCATCATAATTGGATGCAGCCTGTTCACACACAGCTCTACAGTCTGATTAAACATACACATCTAACGACTTTCTCTGTACTTTGAATGTACATTTATGTAGTAAGCACAGCACAGCCCGAAGTAGATAAAGATAGACAAAGAATTGGATAATTTGTATGCATGCATATCATTTCTGTAATCCTTATTTAATTCAGAGCATTTTGGTTTTAGTTACCATGTGATTTACTGTGATTTATTGTAAGTACGTTTGCTGACCAGTTTTACCGAAAACCTAAATAAAACAATACAATTATATTTTTATATAATTATGTTTTATAGGCGGGTTTGTTCTAAAGATTTTACTTTGTAATATATAATTTTACAATCAATGAAAAAGTACTTTATTTTCAATGTGAGTACTTACAAAATATTACCTACTACAATAATACATTTTAAAGTATTATGTCAACACATTATATTTTCCAGGAACCACATAGACCCAATATATTTATTGAGAGAAGGTTTTCATAAAATGTATGATCGTGTCAGCGAGCAAGATTCTAGTAGTGCAGTAGATGGTATTTAGATAGGTAGGTACATAAACGGTGCGTAGGTGATATGATACACGCGCGCGATACGTAGAGAGAGAGGATTTGGAACGGATCGCACGGCGCGCGCCGGCGGCACTGGAGTGTGAAAATGATTTTGATTTGACCCTTTGAAGCGCGTCTCTACCGCAAAATTACATTTCCATCTGTCTGTAGGTATATACGTAACGAACAGAGAGACAGGAAGTATATTTAGGTAGGAAATATGTCCCTACCTATGTAGATACACATGATGCTGCTGTTTGGTCGGATATTTACGGTGATGAAATTCAGCCAAATATCGAACATTTTAAAAGAACCTTCTTTATTGGCCTACACAAGTGATTGATTGAATGATTTAATAATATTTAGAAATCCATATCTATGTAAGGTATAGTATACTCTCCAATTAACACAAAAGCACAAAATAACTATACTTTCCACCGTCTTAATAGAGTTAGAACATTAGCCTCGCTCCAATCTCGATATCAATAAATTACCGAAGCGATATGACGTATTCTGCCCTGTCCCCTCCCCCCCCCCCCCCCCCCCCCCCCGCCTCCCCCGTCCCTTCACAGAGCTCATCGGATTTTCCTGGATTAACTCTCCCTAAATACGGCCCTGATTGCCGCAGCCGGTCCTGTGCGGGATATATTTTGTTGTCGGCACGGTCACGCTATCTGAATGAAGAATCGGCAAAAAGACATTATAACGATTGGATCAATAAGTTGTTTGGAATTTTAAGACCCCGTAGGTAGCTAGCCAAAATTCAGTTCTGGCTCCCTGATTTCCGTGCCAAACCCCACATAATGACACCATTTTAATGCTTCGCATATTTCCGGTTAAGAAAAATTTATCGATTTTGGTTTCAATTGAAAAAAATTGCTGCCCAGCGGGTGGCCGAGCGGTCTGGACGTCGGCTTCTCTTGCGAGAGATTTGAGGTTCGAAGCCGGCCGACATGCACCAATTAGTTTTTTTTGACGGAAAAATTTACGTGCCTTCATAATATAGACCTTCATATGATAGAAATGCTTTATTGCTCCAAGAAACATTCAACAGTAATAAACACATTAGATTTACGTAAGTTGCAAAGGCGGACCTTTTTTTTTTTTTTTTTATGTAATCCGGTTTGGGTGGCTGTGTCGGAGGGGCCAAAGCACATGCTCTAACCAGCCAATATTACCTCCGAGAAGGTAGGTGCCATACCGGAGACTTCCCTGGATTGCTGGCTATACTGGACTAGAGGAGAACACAACCGAGGTTGCTTGCGGCCATCTTACATCCACTACGGTGGTACCAACCCAGTCGGCTACAATTTGAGCCTACCACCTAGTAAGGGGCAAGGGAAGGGACCTACAGTTTTACACCGGTTCCGAACGGTGAAGCAGCGGGTATTACCTACACCCGCTGCTAAGTAAATTAATACGTAAATTAGCGTAAAAAAATTCAAGTAAGCACGTAAATTTTTTCGTCAGAAAAAACTCATTGGTACACGCCGACCGGATTCGAACCTCGGACCTCCCGCATGAGAAGCCGATGCCCAAACCACTCGGCCACCCGCCGCTCAAAACCTACCCCTACCATCCCCCCTACCAGACCATCCCTTACATACATTTCTTACAGTCAACCTTTGGATGTTTAAGATTAGATTAATATATATGTTATTAGGTGGTAGTTAGCAAAATAATTGAGCTGAGATTTGAAGATAAGATAAAAATAAGAATACTTATTAACACACATAAATTATTAAATTATATATAAAATATGTTATACCAATATATATACGTAGATACATGAAATGAAATGAAAAATATTTATTATCACATGAAATCGTACAATACAATAACCGAGTCTTCTGCACTAGAAAATTTCTGTCATACTTGTCCTTCCAGATATGAAACAAAAGCCTTCCCTGTTGCTTCGCCTTTCGGAACCGGTGTAAAACTGTAAGTCTCCCTTCCCTTGCCCCTGACTATAGGCTCAAATTGTTTGACTGGTTTGGCACCACCATACTGGATGTAATATGGCAACATAGCAGCCTCGGCTGTCTTCTCTTGTAGTCCAGTATAGCCAGCATTACTCAGGCAGGTCTCCGGTAGGTAGTTACGTCACCTACCTACTCGGAGGTTATTATTTTTTTTTTATGGAAACTGACACGGTTGGCTACATCACATACAACATCCGTGATGTCAGCCCATAACACCGGGTGAACTAGGTGCCATGTCAGTGCTTCCCTTCGGTCGTGCCGGCTACACTGAACTGGACGGAAAACAAACTATTTACATAGCCGTTTCGACCGACGTTTCATTCAGTGCGGTGGTACCAACCCAGGCGGATTGAACCTTACCACCTAGTAATAGGTAAGTATGGGTTAGGTATATTGGCTAGTCGGAGCATGTGCTTAGGCGGTTGACACCCCAGATTTTTGTCTGCTGGATTCATCGATGTATATGTACCTAATACGTCGATGGCTGGATTACATAAAAAAAAAAAGAAATACATTTATTTGCAAAAAGTATTTCGTACTTTTATACAAATCAGAAAATTGAAAATATTTGGATCCATTGATATAACGAATTGCGACATTTCAGTGTAAAATTTTATATTAATTTTCCATAGAGATTTTTGAATTTTTCGTTATTATAAGAGATCAGAATACTTGTATTAGTACATTATGTGTGTAGGTTGGTGAGTGCACTTATCAGTACCTACTATGAGCTGTCTTTTTCAAAGAAACTTAGCAGCGAAATAAATACTGCATAATTACATGGAGCAATTAATTATTAGAATGATGACGTAGGCAGAAAGCAGTTGAATCGGAGGACGCGACATCTGCCGGCATTCGTATTCATTCATGTTCAATGCGAGGCGACGAAGCGTTATGGATGCTATGGATGAGTCTCCAACGCGTCGCAATTTCCCTGTTCAATTGGCGGAAGGGATTATCTATGATAGTAAATTTCCTGGAGCGCCGAACCCGCTGTGGCTTTATATCTTTGAGATTATGTGAGCGATTAATATGCAAATTTTCAGAAAATGGAGGTAAGGTTATGCCAATATGTACATAATTTGAATCATACTATATGTGTTTTAATTAATAATGTGTGCACAGTCTAATTTCATTTAGTGACAACTTCAGGACAAACGGCGGGTGGCCGAGTGGTTTGGGCATCGGCTTCTCATGCGAAAGGTCCGCGGTTCGAATCCGGTCGGCGTGTACCAATGAGTATTTTCTGACGAAAAAAATTGCGTGCATACCTATGTACACCTGGTGCTTCACCGTTCCGAACCGGTGTAAAACTGTAGGTCCCTTCCCTTGCCCCTTACTAGGTGGTAGGTTCAAATTGTAGCCGACTGGATTGATACCACCGTACTGGATGTAAGATGGCCTCATAGCAGTCTCGGTTGTGTTCTCCTCTAGTCCAGTATAGCCAGAAATCCAGGGAAGTCACCGGTATGACACCTACCTTCTCGGAGGTGATACTGGCTGGTCGGAGCATGCGCTTTGGCCCCTCCGACTTAACCACCCATATCGGATTACATAAAAAACAAATTAAGTTATTTATTTCCATTGTCTGTCGCACACGTTTACTGAATCTAGGGATATTTAAACGTTGTATTAACAGCAATGGTCAACAAATCTGCTGGCATGGCACCTCGCTGAGCGTGATTAGGCTAGGAGAGGTGAATTTGACTCTATCAAGTGTTCCTTTTTCACGTCCTTGATGTACGAAACCTAAAAAAGGAAAAATAGCGAAAAGTGTAAAACACATTGGCAAACGTGGCACCACTCCACGAGGCAATATAACCCGAAGGAACGTATTCCACTAGTGGTGATAAATTCCCCAAAATATTCCCATATGCGCGTAATTCTGTGGAATTGCAAAAAAGGTCTTTTTTATTGGCAAAATATGTAAATTTATTATCTAGCTTCGAGTCGCTCGCACCGACCGCGTCCTCCCCCGTCATAATGTAGACACGTCGGGATAAAGGGAATGTTAATGTGCCACAATTTATGTCCTTTGCTATGATTTTGCAGAGTCGCGCGTTTTCGCCGCGCCCTTCGCGAGCCCTGCCGCACTCGTCTTGCATAGACAGAGAGCGACAGACATACAATAAGATAGAAGCCGTCCCCTTCCTTGTTCCTTTCATAAGGATCGTCGGGAGAAAATTGGCGTTTATTTTATAAAGAGAAAATAAAATATATTTAGGGAAATTTTTGTTAGGGAAACAAATATGTATCTCCATGTTACATAATATTATAAGGAAAACTTTAAATAACCGCAAATTCATAATTCCAACCGGTTTTGTTATTCATAGTTTCAATGTAACACTGGTAGGTAAATATCTACGTCATTCTTTTAGTTCCACATAATGAATGAATTACTAATGATGGAAGTAATGATAAAGCGCACTAATCACGCATAATTACAACATGAGTAGGTGAAACTATCAACATTGCATTCATTCAAATTCGAATGAGGGCCGCCTGTCATTGCTGACAGACAACCATCCCCACGCAATGTTCGCCGATGCGCGCACTCATTCACAAAGGCCAAATGTGACATAATACCGGCATAATTCAATGTTTTGCTCACCATATTGTACTTTATTTATGAATGATGGTCGGACGCAGTCGGTCGCTCTTCGGGAGGACTCGCCTCCCTCGAATGCTCACGATTTGAGGGTATAATGTTCTACGTACCCTTCGACGGAGAGTCGTTATGATATCCTCCAGAAGTATGTACATATACATACATACATACATACATATGAACATTAATAAATTATGAAGTATGGGTAGTGAAGAATAAGTTATTGGGTAAAGTTCATTCTTCGGTTTTAGCCACTGAATTTTTGGGACCGAATTACCATGATGACACCATAGGAAAGTTGGCCACGCCTCCAGCCTCGGCTCAAACAGGATTCAGAGAAAGTTCGTCCTATCTGGATGGAACACCATTTGTTACTATTTCCTGACATCGTCTGTGGATGGCTACCCTGATTTACAGAGAATATCATCGGGCTTTAGTACGGTGCCCTCTGAGGGCACGACATACTTACGAGCAGTAGAAGGGAAGGGTACAATCCGCGTGCACTCGTAGTTCTGCTGTACCTACTCATTTAGTTAAGTTCTATGTGTGAAAGAGTAGGGGTTAGTCAGATTGAACCCGTGCCTCGCCGCGTTCGGTGTGAGAGGAGAGAAGCGCAGGCGCACACATGGAGACGGAACGAGTAACATTTGTTTCAAAATTTATAAAGTAAACCAGGTGAGTTTGGGAAAACATTAGACCTCTGAAGCATGTTGTAGGTACCTACTGAGTGCTACTGAACTATATATACAAACTATATTGAATTATTAAAAAATAAAAAATATCAGATACATAATTAATTACCAACATACCTGTACTTCTTAATTTAATCGACAATTATCTACTTCAGTCAACCTAAATAATTTCACAACACAACAGTAAAAAATAGGTAACTAAGTATTACTCGTATATTAGCATCCGTACTTTAAAGAGACAGAATCTAATGGTGTGATAAGTGCTAGTCTGTATGTCTGTCACAAGGTTTTTAACTTCTAAACGATTGGTCGAATCAAGTTGTTTGTCAAGAAATTAGAGAACATTTGCATTTGCATAAAGTCTAGAAGTACATTTCAAAATTGTTCAAACTACAGGTAGGTTATTTATTTTATTTTATTTATTTATTTAAAAACTCGTCGGTAACACCACATTTAAAAACAACATATTTTGTTTAGTTCGCAAAAGTGACACAGCTTTTGAGTCGAGTTGGCTTTTTGATTCCCAAATATATATTTAAAAAATTTTTAAGGTAAAATCTTAAAAACAAATTACTTTAGTGGGTTCCCCTTCTATATTTCCGGAAGTACCTATACACGATTTGGAAAAAATCAGCAGTATTGATAATGTAATGCATATTTCTGGATAAACAAAATTTCTAAAAAAAATGTTCATATCACACTTAACTGCTTTTTATTTTATTCATAATACTTTCGAAAAATAACCACAATCATACGCGTTTTAAACAAGACGGATATTTTCCAGCGCTGCGCGCTCGTTTAATTTAGGAGGGGAGTGCAAGCAAAATGTCGATATTTGAATTTTTAAACGATTCGGAGTCGACGTGCTGGGGCCGCCCGGTCAGCCGGAGGGGGCCGCCCGCCCGCATCGACTCTCCGCCCCCTCCGCCCCCACCGCCGCCGCTGCCAACGAATTACTTTGTTTGAATGTGCGTTTTGTTATTTTTGCCTTAAAATGGTAATAATAAATACATAATGCACTTGTGATATACCACTATATAAATACTCATATCTTACCTTACTATACACTAGTATGAACATAATATTATGTAATGACGCCTACACCTACATATAAAGGGATTGCTTTATTTATTTTTTATGAAATCCAACAACTAACCAAATAGAAATCCTATTCAAATTCTCCTGGAAACGCATATAGTCGGCAGTACTTCTAACGCGCATGTAAAGTTTCAGGTCTTCAGGGAATATTTGAATTTTACTGTGCAGTAAATTACTAGCAAAGTGGTTTATGTAGGAATATTACAAAAAAAAATTAAAGAAAGTGCTAAGTTATTGATAAAGTAAAAGGCAATATTTTATTTAACATTTCTGAGAGAGACATACCTACTCGTATTAGGATAATATGTCTAAGAAATCCGCTAAATTTTAAAAGTGCGGAAGGAAATAACCCCTCAAAAACTCGCCTGCATTGTAGATAACTATTGATTGGAAAGAAAAGAAATGTCAGCAAATCCACTTCGTTAAATATTATGACAATGATACAAAATGTTCAGCTCTCTTGTTCCAAAATAAATTCGCATAGGATCTGCCGCGCGGGGGCGCCTGTGAAGCTGTGGAGCTGCGGAGGAGGCGGCGGCGGCGGCGTAGTAGCAGTAGTTAGCACAACAGGCGCTGCTGACAGCTCTCGCGCGGCCGTGTCGCGTCCATGTCGCGTCGCAGTCGCGCCACAGGGGGCGCCACCGTCGACCGACCCCCCCCCCCCCCCCCCCGCCCCCCTCCCCACACACCGCTCGCTTTTATTTTATCAATCATCTTCGCCGCAGGATGTCGCAGGATGCAAATTATCGTATTAGGGTTATTGGCAATTTATCTAACAGGATATTATATCGTCCCCCGCCGCGTTTTTCAGTTATGCGGTTAATTTTTATGCATGTGCCATACAAGTTTACACTCCCTCTTTATACAGATTTTAGTAGATAACTATTAATTAACATAACTACTTATGTTACTGTCGTCCATAATGTTTACCTAAGAAAATTTATAAAATAAGTATTCATATTAACTTAGATATAACCTATGAGAATCCTGACATCGCTGACGCAAATAGTCTTCTAATCAAAATTAATAATGACTGCGTGATCTTAGCCATATATCGTTCACCTTCAGTCCATAACATAAATCCATTCTTAAATACATTACACGACACAATAACCAAATTTAGAAGCACCAAGAATTTCATACTGACTGGGGATATTAATCTGGATATAACGTTGTCAACAGAAAATAGCAACAAAGCTACGCAGTATCTATGTGTATGTGCTGAAAACGGGTTGATACCAGGAGTAACAATACCTACACGTGAAAAGGCATGCTTGGACCATGTGATGGTCAGGAGCCAAATGAATGTCACTACTGTAATATGTGAGACGCCTATAACTGACCACTTGCCTGTACTAGCATGCCTACGTAAAGTTGAGAATACTAAAGATAAAACACAAAAAAACAGCAAAAAAACTGACTACACTAAAGTATGTGACGATTTACAGTTAGAGGACTGGACAGACATACTGACCGATAGAAATGCAGATTCTGCAACAGACAAATTCATAAATACACTACAAAAGACAATTCAAACCCATACAACTATACACGCAGTCAAAGTTAACAAAAACATAAAAAAACCTTGGATTACATCAAGCCTACTAAACTGCATAGACAAACGAGATAACCTACATAAGCTTTCTAGACAAGACCCCTACACTTATGTAGATTCATATAAACTATATAGGAACACTTGTACTCGCGTAATCAAAGTTGCAAAAGAAAAATACTACAAATCAAAAGTAGAATACAATAAGAAAAACTCTAAAAAACTATGGGAGGTGCTGAAGGAGGCCGCTGGTGTCACTACATCCAAAGATAACGCAAGTACCAACTTATTAATCACTACAAATAACACAATACAAGGCAATCTAGATAGACTAAACGAAATAAATGAATACTATGCAGAGGTGGGAGAAAAGTACGCACAGGAAAATCTGAAGCGTCTAAATAAAACTGAGGAATCACTCATCCAGGCAGCATCTGCAATGGAAAATACGGCAGGTTCCTCTTTCTTTACCTACCCCACTGACACATATGAGGTACACACAATAATTAAACAATTAAAACAAGATAGTGCCCCCGGGTGGGATGGGATTACTAGTAGAAGCCTAAAAATTATTGCACCTTTTGTGCTCGAACCACTGACTTACATCTATAACCTGAGCCTATCAACCGGAGTGTTCCCAACCGCTTTCAAAAATGCTATAATCTGTCCTATTCTCAAATCAGGCGATTGCAAAGAAATGAAAAATTACAGACCTATATCACTTCTACCATGTCTCTCTAAGGTTTTGGAAAAGCTTATGAAGGTCAGACTTACTGCATTTTTAGAAAAAAACGACTTGTTATCAGATAACCAATATGGCTTCAGGCCCAAGAGGTCTACAGAAAATGCTGTAGGAACTGTGACTGATTATATTGCCGAAAGCTTAGATAAAGGTAAGCTCTGTGTAGCCGTTTTTTTGGATCTAGCAAAAGCGTTCGATACGGTATCGGTCCCTATACTTCTAAAAAAGATGGAAAAAGTGGGTATCAGAGGTTTGGCGCTCGATTGGTTTCAGAGTTACTTAAAGGACAGAACTCAACAGGTAAAAATAAAGGACTTCCTTAGTGACAAGCGACAGATCGGATACGGCGTTCCACAAGGAAGTATATTGGGACCTGTGCTGTTTCTGATATACATAAATGATCTTTGTGATCTACAGCTACCAAATGCAAAAGTGGTCACTTACGCGGATGATACAGTGGTTCTGTTCACAGGACCAAATTGGTCCAACACCTTTGCTTTGGCTGAAAGAGGGCTCAAAACAGTGAAGAAGTGGCTAGACGGGAACCTACTAACGGCAAATGTCGGAAAAACTAAATACCTATGTTTCTCAATAACAGGAGCTAGAGGAATACGTGAGCAACAACATATAACCTTGCACACTTGCACAATGGTAGGGGCATGCAGCTGCGATTGCCTCGATAGGGTTAGGCAAATTCGATACCTGGGTGTGATCATGGATGAGCACCTATCTTGGAAACCCCATATAGAATCGACAGCAGGTAAAATCAGAAAGCTCATATTTTTCTACAAGCACATAAGAAACATTGCAGATAAAAAACTGTTAAAAATTGTCCATAGTGCAGTAGGAGAGTCCCTGTCATCATATTGTATAACAGCGTGGGGAGGCGCTGCAAAAACAAATTTAATTTGTTTAGAGCGAGCACAGCGAACAGCCCTCCGAGTTCTCTTTAAAAAGCCTTTCCGTTACAGTACTCACGCACTACTCTCAGAAACTAATATCCTATCAGTTCGTCAGATGTATATTAGCAGGCTGCTTACGAACTATGCAGTTAAAGAAGTTCGTCACACAACAATTAATGGACCAAGTACAAGAGGGAAAAACAAACCAAAAACAATACAATGTAGAACCACATTTGCACAAAAATTTAGGACATTTCTGGCACCTTACCTTTACAATAAGACCAATGAGTTACGCGGTTTCCCGAATACAGAGATTACCAAGGCGAAACGCAAGGATGTATTAAATAAGTGGCTAAACAATCTGGACTACATTGGTACAGAGAAGCTTTTCACCGTGCCAGTGTAGCCACTAATCTGATCATACAGACATTTATCAATATTCACAATAATTGCAGGAAATATTATTTTACTGAAATTTTATCGTATGAATTATATTAGCTTAATTTTTACTCATAATAATACCTAATTTTATTACAACTATATACCTACGACATTAATGATAATGACCAATGCATAATTTATTTAACATTTAGATCTAACATTTTAATATCTTATTAATTTATTTATTTATTTGTATTATGATATTGTATTTTTAAAATTATAACAATAGTAATTAGATGAGCGCAAAAGCCTTACACATGAAGGCCTACTGAAGAACGGCTCTTGCGTGACAGATGAAAATCTAGTGTAAGAGCTAATGTATATTTGAACCGCTTTGCATGTTTTTATAATAAATCATTTCAAATCATTTCAAATCATTTCAAATCATTTCATTTCAAATCATATAATAGTAACGATTTACCCTTGAACAAATGTAAGAGGATCTTAGATAATGTGATTAATTTAACTGCAAAAAATTGTTCAAACTAGATATAATAAGAGAGTACCGTACTCGCTACTACGATAACCTTTAGTAGACACAGAGGCTTCCTAAACTCGCTTGCTGTCGTCCGAAAAGTTCCCCGAAACGCGGAGAGAGTCGCCGACTCAATTTATGTAACAAATATCAACAATGTCTTTGTATAAATAATTAATTTAGGAAGTTGGTAAATAAGCCGGGCGGCCTCATTTATTATTCTTTATAAGGAAACAAAGGCGAGGGTTAGCAGTAATAAGGCGGCGCCACCTCCGCTCCGGCTTATCTTTATTGCCTCGAACCCACGTAGAATAATAAATCGTTTTCATCAAAAACAAATACTCGACAGTTTTTGCCGGAGCGGCGCGGGGCGGGCGGCCGGCGCGGGGCGCGACAGGCGCTCTCCCTCACCCCCCGCACCGTAATACAATATTTTCCGACATTTTCCACGGAAGCCGCCTCCGAATCGCTCGCTCCGCCGGCACGTTCCTTTAATGTGTATTTTTCGTCCAATCGGAGAGCGGCTGGAGTCTCGATATTACCTCAACTGTCACACATAAAGTGGAAAATATGGACCGCAGATGCGATGGAGGCGGCGGCGGAGCGGGCGGGGTGGGGTCGCCGAGTTGGGGGCGCGGGGGCGGGGTGGGTAGGGAGGGAGAGAGGCTGCTTGCTAGTCGCCGCGCGTACGCTCGACTCCGGGGCGGGGCGGGGCGGGGGCGGGGCTGTGCGGGGCGGCGGCGGCAGTAGAAATGCCCCGAAGAGGTTTATGGGTTTTCTTTCAGCTCCGCTCAGGTGCGAGCCGTATCATAACACGGAACGGCGGCAGCGCGGCGCGGCGCCGGCGCCGGCGCTGCGGCGGCACAGCGCGGGGCGTGATGTGCACTCGTGATCGAATAAATGTCGAGATAGGCTTATGTATTGTACTGTTTATCTTAATAATGGCCACCTGGAGGGATTTTTCGATTTAACTTGCGTTTTTTATTTGCTATAAGCGTCACTGCTCTCCTATACTGTTTCAGAAACGATTTACAAAAGCATTCGTATCACAACCTCTATATGTGTGTATAGGTGTTCAAATGTTCAAATAAAAATAATATATTTAATTTATTCGCTATATAATACTATAATTAAATCTGAAATATCGATACCGGACACCTTTATATGTCCGGCTCATCTCACAAGTTCTGATAAACTATTTATGTTTCAAACATAGCTCTCGTTATCTACACTGCGCAACTCATACTTACCTATGTAGGTTGCAACACTCATTTGCATTATGTGGATCTACATATGAGTAGGAAGGATGGTCGAAACAAGTAAAATAACGCATAGTTATTAAGTATGTGGTTAGGTTACCTACCTATTTTTTGAAAATACTAGTACTTGCCTTCGATATTTTAAACCAATTACGGTAACATTTTTGGTTGTTGGTTTTAATTAAAATTACGCGAATATTTCATGAATTTATATTCACGTTGTGTTATGTTTCATCTCTATCTCTCTCGGTCTCGTTTTTCGAAAATAAAAAAAAGTTTCAGCAGGTATCTTCGCTGATCTAATGAAATCAGTCGATAATAGATAAAAACTTCTGGAAGATTTCTGAAATTTACCAAACTATAGGGATCAAATTGGGATCAAAGTACCTACTGACATTGTACTAAGTTTAATATTGAATAAAGATTTTTTACTGTTACTTACTTTTTACTTTACAATAATATGAACTATGTCAGGAACCTACGCAATCGGGCATTTTTATGGAAGACATAAATAAAAAATATAGCTAAATAATTTATGGTTTAAAAGAACCGGCCAAGCATGAACTTACTTCATGCGCCGAAGATTCCGTGAATTCTCTATATTCCGAAACTCTCTATTCCGGGATTTCTTATATTTGAATTTTGTCAGAAATATACCCGTAAGTTTCGGAGATAAGGGGACGGGGCGCACTGTGGCACTTTTTTGTAGAAATACCCAATATAAATACATACAAAATATATATATTATTTTATAGGTAGGTACGTCACAAGCTTTATAATAAAGAAAGTTATATTTATTTTTAAAATTTAAACGTTATGCAGTTTACTAGTTAATGGGAAGTGAATATACTGTGTGTGTGTGTAGGATACAGAAAGCAGACAACGAAATCTCACTATAAAGGTTATTTTTATTAGATAATAAAGAAAACACCTAAAAATAATTATCTAATTAATAAATCGCGTCGCGACTGGACGAGGTGCAGTCTGCGACTTCCGCGAGTAACGAAGTTCCAAACTATGTACGGGCAGAGGCAGCCGGCGCGGCGGAGGCGGCGGCGCGGGGTGGCGTGTGGTGTGGTGTGGCACTCGTCTCGCTCGCCGCGACCGCGAGAGCGAAACTTTTTGCGATTTGATGTAAAAGTATACGCCCGTGATTTATGTCTCTCACTGAAAGGATATTTCATAGGTATCGCGACTTTCCTCGCACCGCGCCGCACCACCTCCGCCGCCCGCTCCCTGCTCCGCGCCGCGCCGCGGAGATTGCGAGCGGTGGAATATAAATCGCGATTCATTTCTCATCGCAACTTTTTGTCGGTTCTTATCTGTTAGACTTCACTTTTCATCATCCGAGGGGATTTATGTAATGCCTAGTCATTTCTCGTCGTCGCGACGGAGCTTATCGCGACGTCGCTGCCGAGCGGTGCGCAGGGGCGGACGGGGCGGCGCGGGTTGGGGCGCGGGGGCGGTACGACGACGCGGCCCGGCCGGAGCAAGGTTCCGCCTCCGCCTGCGCTCTCCGCAGCCGTCTCGCTTGATTGATGAGCGCGCAAAAATAAATGTTGAGTTAAATTATTCGATAAGTTAGAGACGGAAGTTAAATGGGAATTATCCATGTTGCGCTTCCTATGCAGAGTTAGTCTTACAAATGTCGGGGGCGCAGAAGCAGCGGCAGGGCGGCCGCGGCGGGGCCGGGACGAGGTTTTATCAAAACCGGATGAGAAAATGTCGGGGCGCATGAAGAATAAATTAATGTAGACCTGACGACGACGCGACGAGAGGCGACACGGAGCGTACAGTCTACTACTGAAGTGCATACTCACTACTTTGGATGCGTATTTATACACGGTGTTATATTTTAAGTAGTAGGTACTTTTTGGATAACACCGAAAATTTAACAATTAACTTGTTTTTTGAAGAAGTGAAAATTATATTTCTTTATCGGCACATTTATATGAACAAAGCAAACGCAATTATTTTAAAGCATGAACTCTTAGAACCCATTATTCAGCTTCATGTATCTTCAATGATCACCTTTCTGGCGCTACGACCTATTAATGTACCACCGTGTAATGTAGTTGGCGATAGATTTATAGATCTCGGAATGGTGTGTAACTATATCAAATTTTAGGAAAACTAAATTATTTTAATGTCCTTTTGTAAAAACCAATATACTTTCTGTAAATTGTCTTCTATATATTATTAAATAAATAATTAACAATTATTGTAAAACATGTAATTAAAACAGGATGTGTATTCGAGTTCTTGGATGCAATAAGTTAACACTGAAAGAGTTAGGAAGAGTCTGAAGATTATTTTGAATGGCACGTGAGTAGGCAAAATAAATAATTTTATACGGAAATCCATTAATATATTTTAAATAGTAAATATTTATTTAAATTGGTCCTAGACTAGCTGATCGGGCGTGTGCTCAAAAAGGCACGCAACGTGCCTTTTTGACCTTACCTGTAACCGACGAACAAGCATGCATAAACACTATGAGAGTGGAAGAGCTGGGCGAGGTGTGTCATGATCGATCGTGATCTCGTGGAGATCCGTTGTCTCTGCCTGCCTCACTAGGAAACAGGCGTGACGCTATGTATATGTATGGTTCTATATTTATGTATTGTTCGATATTTATAATGGTTCCTTAAATTTCGTCAAAATGTTCGCTGATCTTCAGTTTACCCTCAGTTTTCACCCCTCAAGTAGCGCGGCATGTCATATAAAATTAGGCATGAAAAGCAAATGCCATAATTGTAGGCAATCAGCGGGAAGCTCGCCGGAGGAGGGACTTCCTCCCCTACACACCATGATTTATTATGTTCGCGGACAGAAGTCTACGTGTAGAGCACTGCACGCTACTTATTCTATGCAGCAACAATACATTATAGGTACAGTTTACATATACATACATATCACACACGCTGAATCCCGACAATCGGGGTAAGCAGAGTAATCGGTGTTGTGCTGCAAGAACTCTGGTCAATTACAGCACAACACCGACTACTACGTTTCGCAAAGTATTCGAACAAGATTAAATCGATCAAGCAGCAAGTAAGGCACGACGACCCACCTGCTGCATGAGTCGGTGGAAGTACCGTGCCAAGGTGAGAGGTGACGAGCCTGTCGCCCTTCAGCACGGCATCTTGTCCTTATCCCTTAGTCGCCTTTTACGACATGCATGGGGAGAGATGCAGTGGGGCTATTCTTTTTAAGTACCGTCCCCACACGGTACAGTTATTATACAGTTTAACTGGAAGATATCTCTCATTTAGATAAGTCCGCTTTTGCGCGCTCCTTCTGCTTCGACTCTAGTTTTGTGCGGTGCTCAATAAACGCTTAATTATTTTCCGTTGTATGATGTAGGTACCTATGTGTCATTCTACAGTTACCTAATAGTTGTGGAACAATGAGTGAGTGAAACACTTAAAAGCTACTATTACTAATTTACTAATACTTTGACTTATACTTATAGAAATTATTAATAAATTATTTTGTTCGAATTATTTTGATATAGTGCTCTGTGCTGAAAGAAGAAAGAAGCGTATATTGTCGGTGCATTTTGGTTGAGTTAGTGTATTAATTTATTGCAGTGTTTAAGCGAAAGCCATAAAGGCAATTTTAAGTAAGGGGAAATTCTGTCGGATTAATGTTGCGCCTGAGAATTGTATACAGGATTTTGAATTAAAAATTTTGATTCCCTCGCACGGAGATGTGAAATCGTTAGTATAGATTCCTATTTATACAGCATGTCGCAAATCGATGGAACTCGTCTTCATTATCATAATATCTTCCTATTATACGATAATGCTGAAAAATCAATAAAAATTTCATATACTGTTACGGACGACGACAGCCCCGCAGCCAGCGCACGAGAGAACGACGCGCGCGTCTTAGCGTAGGGCATAGAGTAGCGAGGAAGCGGCCGTCGTAGTGTGTAGAATAGGGTTTTTTAAGTTAGTTTAGGCTTTACGATTAAGTTAATATAAGTTAGAAATAAGTTATATATAAATAAATATACTTTTTACCAAAACCGTAGACTAGTTAGCCTGTAAGTTTTAGTTATTATATTAGCGAATATTCACTAGGTTTAGTTTTCTGTACGTAGGTTAGATATAAGTTTTGGAAATAAATAATATTATTGGACGGCTTTTTACTGAAGTAACTCGAGACGAGAGCGACAGGTAGCGAGACGAAGGGATTAGCGGCGGCGGCCGAGCCAGGCGCCCATTGTTCTGCTCGCTCGCAAAACCGGATGCGTGCCGCAGCGGCCGGCGAGCGGGCAGAAAAGTAAATAAAAATAGGCGCTATTCCGTTGGCTCGCCAGTTCAAATCAAGCAGCGAGAGAGAGAGGACCTCCTACAAGTGGAGCACATCAGGAAGACGGCAAGACACAGCGGCATTGCAGAAGAGCTTTCCCGCCGACGCGGTCGACTATCGGCTAGCAAGTGCCGCCGTACTGCCGTCCCTCTCTCTCCGCGCCGCCGCGTTTGTCTCGCTCTGGCAAACCTGTCGCTTCGTCCGTGTTGCTCCGGTAACGGGCCGTCCCGTTATTGTACTGAGCACCGGCGTTTTATTTGGCATTCGTTGTTCCCCGTACCGCGTATCTTCGACCGCGTGACTGGGCGTCTCACCCGAACCAGAAAGAAGAAATTACAGTCCACTCCGAACCCGAGCGACGAGCAGTAACATATACAATTTAAAATAAAATGCGCGAATTGTAAAGAAAATAAATCCGGCAAGTTCTTGCTTCATCTCCATCACTGTCCAATGAAATTAATTTTATGAACATTTCGAGTCAAACTTTTTGAAAACAAATCGAAAACCTAATCTTACTTTTTTCATTTTCATGCACTATTTTTATAAAGTCTTTTTTTTTATTTCATATTTTATTTTGTACTTAAGAGTAAACTTAAACTTTTTTTATTATATTTAAGAAGAGGGTCGAAGGGGTCGAGGGAGAGGGGTTTCTTTTAACTACGCCAAAGAAGTAACTTCTTTTTTTTTAATTTTGAGTATACTAAATTGTATAATTTATTACCTCCAGAACCAAAAGAGTGTGCCAAATTTCAGCTCAATCGGTTGGGAGGAACTGATTTAAAATTCTTTAAAGATTTGATTTAAGATCTGACAACTGAAGTTAAATAAAAGCTTGTAATTTTTTTAATAATTTTGCGTACTTATTCTATATTGTCTCGTCATTAGTACCAAAGGGTGTGCAAATTTTCAGCTCAATCGGGTTGGTGGAACTAGTTTAAAATTCAATTGCAAGATTTGACTCATCTTACAAGTGAAGTTAAATAAAAGATTGTATTGTTTTTTGTTTTTAATTCTTTTTAATATTTTGAGTACACTAGATTATTTTGCTACCAGAATCAAATACTAAGTCGGTTTGGTGGAACTGGTTTAAAATTTGGCTGGAAGATTTGACCCATACTAACAAGTGAAGTTAAATGAAGCTTGTAAAAACTGGTATATCTAAATATAATATTGACGAGTTGAGATATATAATGTACAGATAGGTACATATGCATATATCTTAACTCGGCACAGTGGTGTAGATGAGCAGCGTCCGGACTAGTAGCGGCCAGACGTAATCCGAGCACATTGATCGAGCAAAATTAATGCATATTGAATAACTCCAAATTAATTAACACGTTCGACATAGAGTCCGCGCGAGCTAACCTCTATAACAGACGCGCAAAGTTTAATTTGTGCAAGGTGTACTGGCGGCGGCGGTGTGCGGGGTGGGGACAGGTGGTGCAGGGTACGGGGTGTGGGGGCCGCTGCAGCCTGCACCTTGATTCCGTCTCCCCGATCTCTCCACCCGCCACCTCACATTCAATTTCAATCAATCCGACTTCATATATTTTTATATATGAAGTCGGCGAGTGCTTTTATTACGAATGGCATCGAACGATGGCCGCAAACATTGTCCCCGGCCGCCCTGCCGCCGATCTGCGCGTCGTCCGCCCGCCTGCCGCCCGCACGGCGCGCGCCCGCCTCCATCCTGAAAAAAAGCGTTTATTTTTCATTACGATTTTGATTTTTTCCCGGCGAGCGGCGGCGGCGGCGTCGCTCTAGTTTTATTTCGTTTCATTTCATAGCGCAGGGTGAACGCGACGAGCAGGAATTTCAGATATGTACAATTTAAAATCGTGTAGCAGTAGATAAGTACGGTCAGCCGGGCGAGGTGCGGGGCCGGTGCGGCGCGGGGGAGGCGGCGGCGATCGGGGGGAGGGAGGCGCAGTCGGGGTCGCGCGTCACCCGTTTTACTAGACTGACGCCTGTCGGTTTGTTTTCTTTTCCTTTTTCCGGAATGCTATTTTCATTTGATTGCATTTGAATTTCCGCCGCCGATATCCGCTAACTAAACACGATTAATGCGAGCCGGACGCGCGGCCCGGCGGCCGGGGGCGGGGCGGGAGCGGGGGAGAAGACGCGGACGCGGCCGCTGCGCCGCCGCCGCCGCCTGCGACTTCGTATCGGGCGTTTTGTCGTTTTATATTAGACACCGGCTAATTTATTGCAATCTGTGCTCCGTGAGTTAAATTCTGAACTGGAGACTGAAGCGGCCGTTGTTGCTGGCATCGTTTCGGATTGTTTTCATCGTCTGACGCTAGCGACGAATAACGTTCGGAAGCACAAAGAATAAAATGAGAGAAAGATTACTAAAATCTACTGAATTGTGTTATCAATATAGTCACTGTAGTAACATAACACATTGTCTATCTAATTATCATCATTATAATGTCTTGGCATAAACTCATAGACATTAATAATAATAGGACTAGTTAAGGATTTGGGTTCTTTAGGTAGGTACCGTCCAGTCGACAGTGGTGAAAGTGAAACCTAGCAGTACACTACGACCACCGCCGCGCCGCCCCGCCGCCGCGCCGGTGACAACACGGCGGGAATCGATCACCGGCGGCGGCGGAGCGCGTCTCAGCGGCTCGTTATTGGGAAACTTCTCCGTGACACGGCCCTTGATTAAAAGTATGCAAATTTTATTAGATCCTACAAGCGCCTCCACGAATCTGCTGCGCCCCGCCCACCGTCGCACCCACCGCGCCCGCCTCACCGGCCTATGTATATTGTACTTCACATTATATTATCAATCAACCACTAATCTTATATTAGGCCATATATCAACAATTCTTTCAGAATTTTACTTTCACTGTAATCGGTGTCCAGAAGGTAAGATCCTGTAAGGTGGTCCAACATATACATACATCCAACAACTTCTAAGCGTTTTTCTATATTTGGAAATTAATACCGACCACAATGTATGCCCGTACCTATTCTTTAGAAAATACATAAGCGCATAATTTATGTTCATGTATAAACGCATGAATGAACTAACAGGGGAGCCTAAACTTCCCAAACCTTACACAAATCTATCATGCAAGGAAAGGAAGGAAGGAAAAATTCAAGACAACTCACAAAGATTCAAATAGTTTTAACAACATTGCAGTACCTACTTAAGTATTCGCATAATTTGTATGCATTGGTTTTTTTTTATGCAAACTGACACGGTTGGCTACATCACCTACAACATCCATGATAACACCGGGTGAACTAGGTGCCATGTCAGTGCTTCCCTTCATTTCATGTCGGCTACGCTGAACTGGACGGAAAGCACGAACTATTTACATCAATAGCCGTTTCGACCGCGGACGACGTTTCATTCAGTGCGGTGGTGGTTCACCCGGGCGGGATAAACCCTACCACCTAAGTAAGGTGGTAGAGTTGTTCGCGTCCGTGACACCTTTTGGTCCTAAGTCACACGTGCCTCCTGGGTGGTGCCAAATGAACAGCAAAATACTTGTGGTAGACAGGTCCTCCACCGTGTCGTCCGGGTAGGTACCACAGCTCGTAGGCGCAACCTCCTGATGCAGCTTGCTGCACTTGGAGGCCAGCAGACGAGTCAGCCGGGTCGGTGGACTGAGCGAGCGGAGTAGAGGAGGGGAGTGGATACTAGTTCAGGCAACATCCAGGGCTCATCATCTAGTGCACTGTCTCTCGGGCCAGGGAGAGCCAGGTGCAACAGGAGTTATGTCGCTACCTGCCCGCGGATAGTACAGGGGCCCGCCGCGTGCGGTCGCACCAGCCCGCGTCGGGGGCTGCCCTATCAGCCAGCGAAAAATCCTGTCGAGGGTGCACCTTGTGGCATGGTGACCTGGGGAGACCTGGGTGCACTCTCGCCAGGGGGGGCCTGGGGGTCCTCTCGTCCCTTGGGACAGTGCCCTTAGAGAGCCCACTTGAGCTGTTCTCAGTATTACCGCTTTCCAAATCTCCTCTTGCTTGCTCCACTTAGCACCCCCCAACCAAAACAAAATGCCGAAAGTCAAAAAAAGAATCACCGCTTTAAGTGCGACTTCCACGTCTCCCAAACATTTTAAAGTAGACCTGTGCAACATATGCGGTCTACGTGCAAATCTTGTTGCTGTCGCCCAACACCTGCAGACAGCAAAACCTCACCTTTTGTTTTTGACGGAGACTCAGGTCGCCCAACACACAACAGACCTTGACATACCAGGTTACAGTCTCTTCGAGAGATTTGTACCGAAGAGCGGTGTCTGTGTGTATGGTCGATCCGACGTCTCCGTCAAACGGCTCACTCCTTTTGAAGACCCCCAGTTCCCAGTTGTATGGATCCGCGTCAACCTTCCCCACGTGGTAAGAGTTTACGCGGGTGTATACCGCTCCCCGAACTTAGGTGCCAATGGAAGTGCCGCATTATTTGAATATCTCAGCAGCTCAGCCGATAGACTGCTCTGCCAACTACCTACAGCAGAAATTGTGATGTTGGGGGATTTTAACGCCAAGCATGCGGATTGGCTTGGTTCCTGCGTCACGGATGCTGCTGGTAGGGATGCATATAACTTGGCCATGGCGCACGGGTTGACACAGCTTGTGTCAGGTATAACTAGAGTCCCTAGGAACCCGTCGCATAGAGCAAACCTGTTGGACCTTGTGTTGACTTCGGAGCCAAAGGGTTACAGGGCCGTTGTGAAAGCTCCACTGGGGAATTCAGATCACTGCCTTATATCCACAACAGTGCCAACTTCGTACTATGCGGATACCCGCGAGAGTAGTACTCGCACTGTCTGGCACTACAAGTCTGCACAATGGGACGATCTCCGAACTTTTTTCGGAGGTTATCCTTGGCAGGAGACATGCTTTCGGTCTGTAGACCCGTCTCAGATCGCCGAAGCTGTCGCCGAGGTGATTCTGCAGGGCATGGAATACTTTATTCCAAGTTCTGTGGTTCCCGTTGGTGGCAAGCAGAGGCCCTGGTTCAATCGTCAATGCCGCTTGGCTGTCGAGGCGAAGAACCAGGCCTTCAAACGGTGGTTGAGCGATCGGTCTGTGGACTCGAAACGTGCCTTCAATGCTTCTGTCAAGTCCAGCAAGCGCGTGCTAAACTTGGCCAAGTTTGAGCACGACCGAGGAGTAAGCCAAAAACTCGCACGCTGTCCCACTGGAAGTCGTGCGTTTTGGTCCCTGGCGAACTCTATCGGTCGGAACTTCTGCCGAGCTGCAACCCCACCGCTAGAACGCCCCGATGGATCACTCGCTATCCTGGCTAAGGAGAAGGCGAACATATTTGCCCGCCTCTTTGCTTCCAACTCGACCCTAGACGACCAAGGCGCTACCCCTCCATCGTTACCTCAATGCGATACAACAATGCGTGAGGTACGATTCTATAACAGGGCGGTCTTCAAAAGTCTACGTCAGTTGGACGCCTCAAAGAGCAGTGGTCCGGACGGCGTTCCTGCGCGTGTACTAAAAATGTGTGCACTAGAATTGACACCTATCCTCACTCGTCTCTTTAGACGCTCTTTCTCCACCGGTATCGTGCCTGCTTGCTGGAGGAAGGCCTCGGTCCAACCAGTGCCCAAAAAGGGCAACTCAGCTGACCCCAAAAACTATCGGCCCATTGCGATAACCTCTCTCCTCTGTAAGGTTATGGAGCGGATCATAAACTCCCAGCTCCTGACTTATCTAGAAGCTCATAAACTCCTTGACGATAAGCAGTACGGTTTCCGTAAACAGCGATCGTCAGGAGATCTTCTAGCTTATGTCACGCGCATATGGGCTGAGAGATTGGACAACTTTGGAGAGTCGCTGGCGGTCGCTTTAGATATATCTAAGGCGTTCGATCGCGTTTGGCACCGAGGTCTCCTTAGCAAGCTTCCGGCCTACGGTGTCCCTTCGTCCCTTTGTAATTGGGTCGCCAGCTTCTTGGGAGGCCGATCAATTTTTGTAACTGTCGACGGTGCAAGATCAGCTGACTTCCCAATAAACGCTGGCGTTCCTCAGGGCTCGGTGCTGTCGCCTACATTATTCTTGTTATTTATTAACGATTTGCTGTGCCTAGGTAACATTCACAGTTATGCAGACGACAGCACCGCACACGAGGGTTACATCAAGGACTGGACTGCTAGAGACGTGCGCATTAACGAAGCTCGACGTCTGACGGTTGAAAGAGTAGACGGTGCTCTATTTAAGGTAGCCTACTGGGGCCGCGAGAACCTTGTAGATTTCAACGTCAGAAAAACACAAGCTTGTGCCTTCTCTACCAAGGCCGACCGGTTTCCCTCCCAAGCCACGTTTCAGGGTACGGCTGTACCCAACAATGACAAATTGGACCTCCTGGGCGTGGAACTGACCAAAGATGTAGGATTTAGGAGCTTTATAGAGTCCAAAGCTACCCTTGTCTCCAGGAAATTGGGTGTCCTCTACCGCAGCAGGCGATTCTTCTCACCGGCGCAACTCCTTATGCTATACAAAGCGCAAGTTCGCCCGGTGATGGAGTATTGCAGTCATCTGTGGGAAGGATCCCCCCTTTACCTGTTGGCCTCCTTGGACTCTATCCAGCGCCGCGCCATCCGCCTAATTGGTGATCCCAAGCTCACGGAGGGACTTGAATCATTGCAACACAGGCGAACAATTGGTTCCCTTAGCCTGTTTTATAGGTACTACCATTGCCGATGTTCCGAAGAACTGGCTTCCCTCATCCCTCCTGCCCCGATCCGTATTCGTCACACCCGCCGGACTCGCTCGGAACATCCATATGTTGTTGACACACAACTTCTGAGAACGCATCGCTTTTCGAAATCGTTCCTATGTCGTACGGCGAAAATATGGAACGGTCTTCCGGCGAGTGTGTTCCCCACCACCTATAACCTGGGAATCTTCAAAAGGCGTGTTAATAAATTAGACAACAACCTCTTTGTCCGCCTTGTAGCTGGCATGGCGCCTCTCTGAGCGTGGTTTCGCGAGGAGTGGGGTTATTGGCTGTGTGTTAATCGTTCTTTGAACTTTTGGGCACAGCCACCCGTGCCGGTAGTCTATAAAAAAAAAAAAAAAAAAGGTAAGAAGGGAAGGAACCTGCAGTTTCACGTGGAATCCGAACCACGGTCAACCGACCGCACCACTGAGCTACCGAAGCTGACAAATGGGTATACCAAAATAACACAATGCCATTTGATACTTTACTTTCCTTATCTCAATACATTGTCAGGAAGCATTATTCGAATATTTCTCTAGACGCACGAATAAACCATGGTCGCTACTTTTACCATTTTCCTTGCTTAAATAAAATAATTAATTTACCAATTAGGTATACATGTACGAAAGAGAAAGTGTGCTATCTATACTGGTAAGTAAGTAAGAAGTCCAATGTAAACTCCGCGCGTCTTGCCGGCGCGGACCCCCGCTACGATGAAAATTTAATATCCTCCTTGTTGGTATTGCGTCATCGAGGAAATTTGTTTTTTTTTTGCCGTTTTTTTCGACGCAGATTAAGGTCGATCTTTTGATTAAATTAAGGAGATGGCTGGGGCATTTGCCGCTGATGGATAGGTTGACACAGCAGTTTGTACCGCCGCGGGGGGCCTACAAATTTTATATTGACTCGGATAAGTACCCTCACGGAATTTGGAATTGTCTTAGAGACGTATGTTTTACAGGCGCTCTGTACTCCTAATGTAATAGTGTAGTGGTATATCTGAGCACCACATTAAGCTACCGTCATACACACGTATTAAAAAAACGTCAATAATTCCATAATATGACGTTTATATAGGAAAGTGCAAGTAAATAGTTTGGGTCGTTTTAGAAGAAATTTAATGTAGGCAAATATGTGGTCATGTCGAAAACCACATGTCTCGCGCAGAAACCTGACCAGTTTTATATGCCCTGCCACCGTCGCTGGTTACGGAACCTTAAAAATTATTATCATTCGATATGTACGTTCTATCATTTATCCGTCATCTCCCCAATAATCTTATTTTTTGGAAATATTTTCAATTTAACAAATTTTATAGTTCTAATAAATATGTTTATTATAATAATTTTTTTGCAAAGAAAACATTTCTAAACGCTTATCTTAGGAGTAGGCGGGTATCTGTACCCAAATAAGTAGATATGACCTTTTAATATTGCTTTATAAGAGTTTGTTATTTTCTGGAACAGAAAAAATCTTGTAATTCTTGAACAATTTCCACAAAGTATTTGTTCTTGGAAGCTCCCTACAATACAAGTAACGCTCAGTGCAGCACGCACAGTGCACACAATCAGCGTGTATCATCACATCACTGTACACAGAGAGAATACGTTTAGGGTTTAGTTAGGGTGTCGCATTGATGTCGCAGATATCAATAGACGCCCAGTAATGTGTACATAGATAGATACAAAATATTTATTAGGGGTCGCGACCCCGCTAAACGCTTCCAACCCCTCCGTACGGCTCGAACCGAACACATCAAATACTTTTACCCTAAATAATTGTCGCCAGACTTCGCCCGCGTGCATTTTAAAGCGGCCAAAACCCCCATGTTGGGATTAATTTTCTAGAAACTCATCTTTTTGTTGCCAGGAATTGTTGGGATGATAAAAATACATTTTACACTTAGGGAACATTCCCACACCACGTGCTTGACTAACCCCTCCCCCCAGATTTCACTTTTCACGTGGTATTTCAAAACTTGTTGTTGTTTTTACAATGTATTTATATGGATTAAGCATAATATTACGGTTGTACAATTTACTTAGTCTACAGCGAATGGGTATGTTTGAATGTGACCGGTGAATACATTTTCTTGTAATTCAACAGTGCCTGTCGAGTTCTTAAGGAAAATTAGCGAGAATGAAACAAAATGAATATTGAAATGTTATTTTGAATGAAGTGTTTATTTTTGTAATTAAAAATGTTTGAACATATCAAGTATGTACACTAATACAAACATATAATGAACAGAAAAAGAAGAAGCGAAGCGGCTGCCGCGCCGTACCGGTCTACGCCAACGAAGCGATTGTTTTTGTGTCGGAATTTTCGACATGTCCAGTCCAAGCGTAGGTTTAAGTACTTACCTATGGATGAAATTATACAATAAACAATAAACAATGACTCAGACCGCCGCCGAGTTTTTTAGTCTTTTTAAAATAATAATTATATTTTGAAACACCACGTGACAGGGTGATTACCCCCCCCCCCCCCCCCCCTCTCCCCCTGTGACCTATGGTATATCGTTTCGATAAAGGCCCCCCCCCCCCCCCCCCCCCCAAAATCAGTCACGTGGTATGGGAACGTTCCCTTATTTATTATATAGGATTCCGTAGCCAGTGATACAACTGGTTATGTGTCTGCTTGTCGTCAGTCCGTCTGTTCGTCTGCCTCACATACACACACAGCTCCTAAACGGCTTGAACTATCTGAAAATTTTGAATGTTTATAGATTTGCAATAGGCAACCAAATTTCAGGTGTAAACAAATTCAGGAATCTCAACTATGATTAATAGGGGCCGCAAAAATGTAGGTATTTGAAAATACTAATATTGTTCGAATATGGTTCTGAGTTGCATACCTCTGGGCGGTCTTAAATGGTCTAAATTACTTTTACTCCACTTTAAAAACATATTTTAAATTGTATAAAAAGTTACAGGTTAAAATATAGTTCCAATGTTCCCCTCCGTGACGATTATTCCAAAAGTGTTATAAAAAATATACACTGAATCAGTCCAAGTAACGGCGTGAATCTTATTTTGTCATTCATAGTGAAAATTAAGAAAATAAGTGAAGATACTTTTCTGCCACACGTCACGCAAACTGATTAATTTGACATAACTTTTTATAAAGACAAGATAATTAATAATGCTTTATTTCAGTACGTTTAATTGTGTATGTACGTTAGGTAGGTATCTTTCTGAGACTAAACAAACAAAGTATATCGATTGGATTGTGTAGGTACCCCATTTATTACTATACATTATTACTTCGGTGTACAATGACAGTATAAGGCAATTAAAAGTCCCCTTCGATTTAAAAATAAAATAACCTTATGGCGAGATTCGTTCTGCTCCGCTCCTCCATGCTCGGTTTCGGTCGTCGCGTCGGAGTCACAGTCGCGTGTCGGTCGGTCAGCGCCGCCCTGTCTCGTCGGGTAGTCGGGACGGGAATCGCGTCGCATGGGTGATATTTTATTGCACTTCGCTCTTAGATGGGTTTATTTCATTATTTAGTTTGTAGATTGCAAAGTTCGATTTAATCACATATGGTTGGGTAAAAGTATGGAAAAAAAGGAATTATAAGAAGGTACAGACTATTAAGTCTTGGACTTGCTTTTGCCCGCTTCGTGAAATTCGAATTTCAAGAGAAGAACGTTCTCTCCTTCGACTACGCGAGCATTATTCAAGTAAATAAATATGTTAAAATATCTCCGACTGCGTTCACTTCCGGCCCCAGGTGCACTGCTCAGCTACAAGTCTACATAATAATATGTTACTCGAAGTGAAATATTTTCTGTAAACTCCATCCGAAAATAACGCAAAACAAAACTGTATATTGGTATACAATGAGCTTTGGTGCTACGCTGTACGTAGGTGCCTGCAGTTACAAAGCGCCTTCTGATTCTCATTTCGAACTATTTCAAGAGAGTTTATTACGGTCTCCGATAATACGAAAGGGTTGTTCTATTAAAAAATGTTTACATGCGCTATCCTTTGTTAAAGTTTTGACATTGAAAATGTCTTTTCGTTCGTTCCAGTATAGGCCCCGATTTCACGAAAAAGTACGATCCCCTTATATCTCGGCGAGTTGTGAATATATGATATTCAAAAAAGGCTCAAAAGACGCGTATTCATGAGAGCTATAAGGTGCAAGAATTATTCGAGAAAATAAAAAACGAAAAAAGTTATGGCCGAAATAGTGAAAAAAAATTATTTTTATTTTGGCGCTCGATATTTTGGGAACGAAGAATGATATAAAAAATTCGAGAAAAACTCCTCTGGGCAATTTAGTCAGCTACAATTTGAGCCTAAAACAAAGACGATCGGGTTAAGGGTTTGCCCTGTAGCTCTACCTTTTTCTAAAAATAAATTCAAAGATTTCGTGCCTCACACGACTATCGAGCATATTGCAAATGAATCTACGGAATTCGAAAAAATATTGTCGCTGAGCGACACGGGAAAGTCGGGATAAGGAAAAGGTTAGTTGGGGTCTGATGATGGAGCCGGAAGGAAGCTATAGGAACTCCTAAACTACACATGATAAGCCCATCGTGTTTGGGCTCGTTGGATTTGTCTTCGCAAGTACTCTTGTCATATATGATGTCCAGGATCCTGATGATGGAGCCGGAATGAAGCCATAGGAACTCCTAAACCACACATGATTAACCGACCGTGTTTGGGCTCGTTGGATTTGCCTTCGCAAGTACTCTTGTCATATATGATGTCCAGGATCCTGATGATGCAGCCGGAATGAAGCCATAGGAACTCCTAAACCACACATGATTAACCGACCGTGTTTGGGCTCGTTGGATTTGCCTTCGCAAGTACTCTAGTTATATGTTATTTCCAGGGTCCTGATGATGGAGCCGGAAGAAAGCCATAGGAACTCCTAAACCACACATGATTAACCGACCGTGTTTGGGCTCGTTGGATTTGCCTTCGCAAGTACTCTTGTCATATATGATGTCCAGGATCCTGATGATGGAGCCGGAATGAAGCCATAGGAACTCCTAAACCACACATGATTAACCGACCGTGTTTGGGCTCGTTGGATTTGCCTTCGCAAGTACTCTAGTTATATGTTATTTCCAGGGTCCTGATGATGGAGCCGGAAGGAAGCCATAGGAACTCCTAATCTACACATGATAAATCCACCTTATTTGGGCTCGTTTGATATAGGAATATAGGTTAGGTTAGAAGATGCGTCGCATTGAAAATGAATTAAAAAAAAAAAAAAAAATACATTTATATATTCTTTATTATTTTTCAAAAACACAAGCAGCTTAAAAAATGTGAACTAAAATTTAGACACAAAAAGATAAGCTTGACATTATGTCTAACTAAAGAAACAAATTAATAAATATCAAATATAAAAATATATTCCTATATCCAACCAGCCCAAATATGGTGGATTTATCATTTGTAGTTTAGGAGTTCCTATGGCTTCCTTCCGGCTCCATCATCAGGACCCTGGAAATAACATATGACTAGAGTACTTGCGAAGACAAATCCAACGAGCCCAAACACGATGGGCTTATCATGTGTAGTTTAGGAGTTCCTATGGCTTCCTTCCGGCTCCATCGTCAGAACCCAACTAACCTTTTCCTTATCCCGACTTTCTCGTGTCGCTCAGCCACAATATTTTTTAAATGTGCTCGCTGTGAATTTTTTTTAGAATAAAATATCTCATTAAATGTAGCACCAATACGACCAGTAAAGTTCCTGATTAAATAGCTACTGTCGTAAAACAGTTATGCCGTAAAGTACTTATTTCATGAAATAAGTTCAATAGGACGATTAGTCACGCCTTATTACGTTCACTGGAGACTCGGAGGGGTAAAAAGCGGAACCTGCCAGCCATAATGCTAATAACGTTAATGCTTTTGTTCGGAGGATTCGGGAACGCCGGAAAGTTGTTAAATCTGTTAGCTCATGTCTTAACTCCGCTTTCCTGATGTTTTGATGTTTAAATTTATCGTAAGATTGTCTTACTTGTGAAGTCAGTGAGATTAGTATTTAATGCGAAATGTAGTCAGATAGATAGGATATTATAACAATTTGTTTTTTATCCTCATATCTTGCATATTGTACACTCTTCTTCCAGTATAGTATACAATTTTATTATTAAAGACGTGCCCTGGAGCCTGATTTCCGCTGAAGCTTGACTCCTGCTGATAGCTAGACCTCTCACAGCCGACGCACTGATCCCGGCAACATCTAAACATGTAGCTCCGAAGCCGAAACCAGAGCGCGGCCTCCGTGAAGGCGGAACTTTAGCGTGACGTCACTGCCGGAATCTGGAGTTACCTTAAACTAATTCCACTCCGCCCGCCCAACAAACAACTTATAATAGAGTAACTTTTTAGATTAAATTATTTTCTCCCTAATAGCTCTTTATAAAATATGCAAGTCATTCGTTTACCTGCGCGGCACGGGCGGGCGGGGTGGGACGGGAGCGTTCCGGAAATAAGTTTGGGCGCCTCCGCCTTAATTACCTCTCTAGCCGGTTAGACGTTGACGGCCGAGCCTGATAATTACTAAAATTATAACGGAGAGCGGAGATAATACGGCGCCAGACTAGAGCGACGAGACGACGCACAGAGGATGGAAGTTTCCTATTCGGCTTTTCATTTGTACTTAGTATTCGAAATAATGTTTTCCCCCTAATGCCTTGAATAGCGACGTGTGCGTACACCTACTCTTGAGTAAAACGCATGTAGGTACCTACATGTTAAAAGATTTAGAAAAACACAAAGAAACTTAACGGACTATTTGAATAATTTCGTTAGTTTAAGTGGTTAAATTTTTTATTTTCATTCTATACCCAATACATTTCTGAAAAATACTTTACTGGCTTTACAATCATAAACAGCAGTAATCGTAACATTTGCTATTCCAGTCTCCTAAATAGACATTCGAGTAGCTACTCTCCTCAGCTAACACGCGAGACGGCGGCGGCGAGGGGAGACAACGGGACAAGGGAGACATCCCAAGTAATTATTTTTTCACTCCTCAGGCGGGACAAGTTTAATTACGAACAGCTTTAAAAGCGCAGACTCACGTTACCTATCTTCTAATTATTATACTAACAATAAAAATACGCGAACGAGTGTATTATGCAACGGTTCACCTTCCCTAGTCGTTAAAAAGGAAAATTTAAATGGAATTTTTATGTCCGACAATTAAGGATAATGCCGGCCTAATAGACATTTTCTTAATTACAACAATAAGAATCGTGACATTGAAGATGGCACGGTGGGAAGATACAATTTAAAATATAAAATTACTATTTTTTTATTTCATTTTATTTTTTTAAACATAACAGATATTTACATACATTTGTACAATTTAAAAAAGTTAAATTTTAAATTAAAAAAAACCCCAGCCCTTAAAAATTTAAAAACCATTTCCGTGCGCAGCTCTGAGTTTTTGTATTTTATTTACTTAGCGGTCCCCCGACTCCTTTAAGAAAGTAAACGGAAATTAATGTTGACTTTTTATGGGTCGGAGGTTTTTTAAACTTGAAAATTAACTTTTAGTCCAAGCTTTTTTTTAAATCCGCATGCAAATTGGTCCACATTTTAAGATAATACATTTTTAGATTACTTAATTACTTGACTATTTGATTACAAACCCAGCTAACAACCATCCCGATTAAACCAAATTTCCAATAAAAAACCGCATCCAAATCGTTCCATTCGTTTGGGAGCTACGATGCCGCAGACAGACACACCCGTACACACACGTTAAAAATTTTTTCAGTCGGGGGTTAATAAAAAATAAGCGATTCTTTATTTACAATATAAATATGTACTTACAACTAGATCAACAATTTTGGCATAATATATAAATATTTATAGATAAATAGGTATATATAAAAAAAGTCGCCAAGTGCGAGTTGGACTCGCGCATCGAGGGTTCCGTACCATCACAATAATATTTGTATTATGTAGTTACAAAAATAATTGTCTTGTAAATTCACGAAACGCCTAAATAAACACTACAGCAATGGTTTTACGGTTTCTACAAATTTACAATTTTCTGACTTTTCCTTTGCTTGTGCTTTGAGACTTCTAGGTTGAGTGAGTTTGCGTGTATCAAATCTGACATAAATGGCCGTATCTTTTGATTGCGTTAATTTAGAAGCTTGCATTTTCTATATCTCAAAGGCATCGCAGAACTTAGTATTTCATATTAATTTCAATTTGATATCTTGATCCGTTCCCGAGAAAAAGGGTTTTGACATACAAAACAAACAAAACATTTTTTTAATTTCATTAACTACAAGTTTACAATTTTCGGATTTTTTCCTTTAATTGTGCTGTAAGACCTTGCTTCTTACCAAATTTAATGATTCTAGGTTAACGGGAAGTACTCTAGGTTTTGATTTGATTTGCCAGTAGCAAAATATGTGTCATAAATGGCCGTATCTTGTGAATGCATTGACTTAGAAGCTTAATTTTTTACACCCCCGAGGAAACGTAGACCTTAGTATATTTTGATATTAAATTCAACTTGATACGTCTACCCATTCCGGCGAAAAACAGTCTTGACAGAACGAAAGACAGACGGACAGACAGACAGACGGACAACGAAGTGATCCTATAAGAGTTCCGTTTTTTCCTCTTGAGGTACGGAACCCTAAAAACACTACTTAGAACTAAAAATAAAAATTATGAAATAATTGAGTTGAAGGCGGTACAAAAGCACACCTGAATTTTTTTTTTTGGTTTTTTTTGTTTGTTTTTATGGGTACTGACACGGTTGGCTACATTACCTACAACATCTGTGATGTAAGCCCATAACACCGGGTGAACTTGGTGCCACGTCAGTGCTTCCCTTCGGTCGTGCCGGCTACACTGAACTGGACGGAAAACACAAACTATTTACATAGCCGTTTCGACCGACCTTTCATTCAGTGCGGTGGTACCAACCCGGGCGGGTTAAACCCTACCACCTAGTAATATAAGAAGGGAGTCATATCCCTTAGTCGCCTTTTACGACATACACGGGGAGAGATGCAGTGGGGCTATTCTTTTAAAGTACCGGCCACACACGGTTCAGTACCGGCCACACACGGTACTTATATACGGTATTTATAGAGCCCTTTAGTGAGCCCAAGTTCTAAGTAGTTGTTTTTTATTTTAAAGTGGGTTCAATGTTTTTTAAAACAGTTTGTTTTTGTGTTAGATTAGTGAATGTTAGGTACATTAGTACACTTCTGGAAGTAATCTGTTTAGAGAACACCGATCATTGTGCATTAAAACATCGAAAGTATGTTTTATTATTTAGATAAATACATCAGGACGATATATGCCGACAATCTGGGTAAGCAGAGTAATTGGTGCTGTGCTGCAAAAATTCGGGTAGCTTACAACTACAAGCTGTGGAGGGATCGTGCCTTGGTCGTGGCTAGTGGCTATAATATATCAAAGAAATGATCGGATACATCTATCATGTATTATTAACCGACTTCCCAAAAAAGGAGGACGTTCTCAATTCGTCTGTATGTTTTTTTTTATTTTTTTTTTTTGTATGTTTGTTACGCGATTTCTCCGTCAATTGAGGGCCGATTTAGAAAATTCTTTTTTTGTTAGTTAGGTCATACTTCCGAGGTGGTCCCATTTCAATTTTATCGATATTGGTTCAGTGGTTTTCGAAAAATCAGCATAATACTATGGTGTGTGGTTACCTTCAGCAAAACTTGTGATGTGGTCGTTTTCGGCAATTTTCAGTTTGATAAATTAGTATGGTGTGTGGTTACCTTCAGCAAAACTTTTGTGATGTGGACTTATTCAGCAATTTGCAGTCTGACACATATGGCGAATAATTCTGTACCACTTCAATCGATTTCGATTATTCGATTTCGATTATTCTTTTTTATGTAGGTAATATTACTAAAAAGAATGAAATAAAAACTGTTTTAAAAAATATTAAACCGATTTCCAAAAAACAAAAAAAAAAGAACTAAAAGTATTAAATACCTAATATTTTGAAATTTTCTCTGTCCTGTTGAAATACATGAATCGATATACTAGTGATACATATTCGGACCCTTGTTTCATGAATATTCTAAATTTGAAATTTTTTATCTTTTCCGACCGGCCAGGTGCGCTTAATTTATTATGGTACGAGTACCATCGAGCTGGTCTGATGATGGAGACAGAAGGTGGCCATAGGAACTCTTAAACTACACATGATAAACCCATCGTGTTTGGGCTCGTTGCATTTGTCTTCACGAGCAATTTACTTTAGACCTAAGAGATTCTCAATTCGACGGTATGTTTTCTTTTTTTGGATGTTTGTTACGCGATTACTCCGTCAATTGTGGGCCGATTTTGAAAATTCTTTTTTTTTTATTTGAAAGGGGATAACCCTGAGGTTGTTGAAGTGAAAACTTCTTTAGCGGCGCTTGGCACTTTTTTAGGTGGGTAAAAAATTTATAATTCGCGACATCGCGTCAGCGTCATTTTTAAAATGAAACCTTAAGTCATTGCATTAAAGGTTAAGTTAGAGTGGCACGGGATCTGCCGGCACTCCCGGAGTGCAACTGTTAAGTAGGGTTCGGTAACACGTTTATGTCTGTCCATTCTACTAAGTTCTGCAAAATGAATGTAGGGTTCCGTAACAAATGCATGTCTGTCTTTTCTACTAAATTTAACATTTATTTCAAAATGAATGTAGGGTTCCGTAACAAATGCATGTCTATCCGTTCTACTAAATTTTACAATTTTCAACCAAGGTCCTCCGACGGTTATTTTATAATAAAAGTAGGGTTCCGTAACACGTTTATGTCTGTTCATTCTACTAAGTTCTGCAAGATGAATGTAGGGTTCCGTAACAAATGCATGTCTGTCCGTTCTACAAAATTTAACATTTATTTCAAAATGAATGTAGGGTTCCGTAACAAATGTATGTCTGTCCGTTCTACAAAATTTTACAATTTTCAACCAAGGCCCTCCGACGGTTATTTATAATAAAAGTAGGGTTCCGTAACAAATGTATGTCTATCCGTTCTACTAAATTTCACAATTTTCAACCAAGGTCCTCCGACGGTTATTTTATAATAAAAGTAGGGTTCCGTAACACGTTTATGTCTGTCCATTCTACTAAGTTCTGCAACATCACCTACAACGTCCGTGATGTCAGCCCATAACACCGGGTAAACTAAGTGCCATGTCACTGCTTCCCCCTTTGATCGTGCTGACTGCACTGAACTGGTCGGAAAACACAAACTATTTACATAGCCGTTTCGACCGACGTTTAATTCAGTGCGGTGGTACCAACCCGGGCAGGTTAAACCCTACCACCAAGTAAGATTAGGAGGGAAGGGACTTACAGTTTTACGAGGAATCCGAACCTCGGTCAGCCTCCAACGGTCACCCATCCAAGTACTGACCGCACCCAGCGTTGCTTAACATTCAATAGCGACAGTTGACTGTCTGCACCACTGAGCTATCGAAGCTGACGTGGTCCTATTTTAATTGGGTCAAGATCGGATTGGAAAGCGAGGCGGAATCGCGAGGCCGAAGGCCGAGCGATTCCGCCGAGTACATTAATAGCAAAAAATTACTAAAAAAAACTGTGAAATAAAAAAAAAGTTTAAAAAAACATAAAACCGACTTCCTAAAAAAAGTAAAACTAAAAAACTATTTAAAATAAAAATATAAAAACCGCCTTCAAAAATATATGAAATAAAAACCTAAAAAAAAAACGAACATTAGAGTTGAAGGCGGTGCTAAAGCAAGCAAAAATGATGCATGAAAGAAAACATGAGTGGATGATAATATCCTTTGTGATTTGTGTAGCCTTTTTAGCACCGCCTTCAACTCTAGGGTTCGTTTTTTTTTTTTAGGTTTTTATTTCATATATTTTTGAAGGCGGTTTTTTTTTCTGTCTTATTTTAACCGATTTCAAAAATGGAGGAGGTTCTCAATTCGACTGTATTATTTTTTTTTTGACACAATGTTACGTTTGAAATCCAAAGTAAATTCTGTATACATACCACACCATGTATCCCGACAATCGGGATAAGCAGAGTAATCGTAGTTATGCTGCAGGTACTCTTGTAAATTATAGCACAACACCGACCACCACCTTAAGCGATGTATTCGGACAAGATAACTATCAAGCAGCAAGTAAGGTACGAAGACCCATCCTCTGCTTGACTCGGTGGAAGGACCGAGTCATGCAGTACATAACTTTCTTCATCCAATTTTTGGAGTTTCCGGCATCTTAGTGCCAACAGTCCGTCTTGTTCCCGCCCAGGGTCCTCCCAGGAAAAAGAACAAGGTGTACATTAAGATGTTATACATAAGTATTTTGGAGCTCTGGTCTATTGATTTTCTGTTTGATTTAGTTCTTCCAAATATCCACTCATAAATTTCGACATAATTTTTGTGCTATGTATAGCCGCCTGCTTCTGTAAAATTTCCATCTTTATATCCGCCTTTAAAATATCTATATATTTTTGTGCAGTTTTTGAAATAATTCCGGTGGTACCAATAACAATAGGAATAATTTTGCACGTTGTGCTCCACAGTCTTTCCACTTCAATTTTGAGGGCATAGTATTTTGATAATTTTTCTGCTTCCTTTTTCATAATGTTGTAATCTGAGGGCACGGTTACATCAATGAGATAGGTTTTATTTTTCAATGTATCTATATATATCAAATCTGGTCTATTGTTCGGTATTGCAAGGTCGGTAGTTACTGGTAGTTCCCAGATAATTTTGCTAGACTCGTTTTCAATTACATGTGGTTCATTTAAGGGACATTGCCACCAAAATTTGGTTGTTTGAAATTGATGTTTCTTTCTAAGGCACCAATACACATATTTTACGAGATTGTTGTGCCTTTTAACATACAGAGGTTGTACCAAAATTTTACAACCTGATATAATGTGCATTACGGTTTCGTCACGTTCACTGCACAAGCGACATTTACCGTCGACCTCTCGTTTGAGTACATCTCTTTCAAACTGTTTTGTGATAATTGCCTGGTCTTGTATTGCAAAAATCTGGGATTCTAATTTGGGGGTCGTTGGATTTTTTTTAAGCCATGTAAATGATTTCTGATAGTCAGTATTAGTATGCGCCAGGATTTGGTTAAATATCTGACCGTGAATGGGCTTCATCTTCCACTTTTCTTTATTGATAAGTATTTGGTATTTAAGTATTATATTTTCATCTTCAGTTGGATCCGAAAGATTCAAGTCAGCTCTAAATGTTTCACCTTCTTTTTGTATGCTATAAATGGTCTTTCTATTGTCATGTGACTTTATGGTCTCCATAATGCAGTCACATCCTATTTTTATGTACATTTCAAATTTAATAGTAATACGTTTATACAAATCTTCCATATTGAGTAGTCCCCGTCCTCCCTCGTGAACTGGTAGATATAATCGTTGCACGTCAGACTTTTGTTGGTGTGCTTGGTAGATATTGAAAAGCTTTCTGGTTTTAACATCAATTTTCTTCAGCTCACTGACGTTATAATTGATAACATTAAATGTGTATAACAAAACTGGAGCAGCATAGCTGTTAATTGCTTTAATAATATTTCTGGCGTTGAGTTTAGATTTTAGAATTCTTCTTGTCCTTTTAAAATATAAATTTGCTTTGTCTTCTTTGACTTGATTGTGGTCAATTTCTCCATTTTCACAAATTCCCAAATATTTGTATTTCTTTCCATCTTCCAAGGGTAAGAATTTATTTCCGTCTAGCAGTATGTGTTCCTCTCCAGCGATGTTTGTTCTCTTTCCGCATTTCAATTCTAATACGTTGCATTTATCTAGCCCAAACTCCATTCCAATATTTCTTGTAAATATTTCAACTGTATCAATCAGTGTCGCCATCTCGTATTTGTTTTTTGCATACAATTTAATATCATCCATATACATTAGGTGATTAAATATTTGCCCATTCTTTAGTTTGTATCCGGTCCTATTGTATTTGTTCAGCATGGAAGATAAGGGATTGAGGCAGAGGCAAAATATAAATGGAGAAAGGGAGTCCCCTTGGTAGATGCCTCTGTTGATTTTTATTGGTTTTGTGTTAATTGTGCATTTCGCACTCGACGCTGTCATAAGGACTTGCCATTTTCTCATGACTTTGATTATGAGATTGATTATATTTTCTGGACATTTATAAATTTTCAGGATATGTAAGATCCACTCATGTGGAACTGAATCATACGCTTTTTTGTAGTCTATCCAGGTCATATTTAAATTTTTCTTATTTTGATGAGCATCTTCTAGAATTGTTTTATTGAGTATCAGATGATCTTTGCATCCTCGAGACCGTTTTCTGCAGCCTAGTTGATGTGGCGCCATTATATCATTTTTCTGACAGTGTTTATATAATTCTTCATATAGAATTGAAGTTAATAATTTATACATGGTTGGTAAGCATGCAATAGGTCGCCAATTTTTCGCGTATTTGCTATCTGTGTTTTTCGGGATCAATGTAACTAAACCAGTTACAAACCATGAATCAATTTCTTCGTCATTGCTAAGAATTTTGTTGAAGCTGTTTAAAATGTAAGGATGTGCTGTAGTAAAATACTTAAGATAGTAATTATGCAATTTGTCTATTCCAGGAGATTTCCAGTTCTTTATTTGTTTTACACTGTCCATAAATTGTAATTCATTAATTTTTTCAAAGTGCGACTGCGCCTGAATATTTATTTCATCTTCAATATTTTGTAGCCAATTCTTTTCTCTATTAATTGGCACTGGCTTACTAAAAATGTTACTCCAAAATGTCTCAATTTCGTCTTGAGTTGGCATCTCAGTAGGCATTACGTCTTTATCAAACATTTTTCTATAGAAATGATGTTCATTTTCTTTAAATAATCTATTTTCATTCTTTGCTGAGTTTTCTTCTTCATATCGTTTTATTCTCCCAGCGTACATTTTAATTTTTTGTTTTATATTTTCCATACAGTTTTCTAGAGTAATAATAGATGTAATATTGAATTTCTCAAAGAGCCTATTCTTAATCGATGTAAGTCTTCGACTTGTCACACCTCTGCTAATTTCAAGCAACTGTCCTAATTCTTTTCTCATCAATTCAATTTTGATCTGTATTCTCTGTTTCCACAGAGGTACACCTTTGTTATGCTTGTTACATTTTGTATAGATTTTTTGATTATTTTCTTCAATAAGTGTGATTGCCGCCGTATAAAGTATCTCATTTATTTGAAATATATGCATATTCTCTTTTAATAATGTTGGTAAGTATTTATTAATAGTATCAAAATTTGCAATATACTTTTTGTTTATTTTTGCTTTTGGTAAGTTCAATCTTTCTTCCATTTTTATCTTTTTAATAGCAGATAAATTTTCCATAAAGTGGACTATTAATGAGTCAGTTTCTGCCTCATTGGGCTCATTTGTTCTGAAATTTATTTCTGGTACTTCCCCAGTTAATTGTTCCATATTTTGTGGTATCACTCCCTGTATTTCATTTTCTTGATTGTAATTATATATATTATATTATATATATATATACATCCCGCTATCATTTCTGCGTCCTTTCAAAAAAGATACTTGCTGCGTCCATCACTTCTAGAGTATTTAATAAGGATGTAAGTGAAAATAGTGTAATAAAAACTTTCTATCATATGGGCAGATTACTTTTTATTTCGATATTTTTATTCGTATTTATATATGCTGTTTTCATTTCACCCTCCGTATGACGTCTGTTCATATTACAGACATTTCGGCACCCGCCCTGTATATTATGAGTATACATTTCAATTTACACACAGAATTGACTCCTTTTATAATACACATTATGGCGTCCAGCCAGTCCAATCCAGTCAAGGTCAAACTATGTATACTCTAAATAAAAAAAAAACCGACACTATTGCTTCCAATCCATTCATCACTAACAACATATAAAAGTCAAAATATACACTAAATAAAAAAACAAATTACATTGATGCTTCCAATCTAAAGGTCGAATTAAAGTCAAAATATTTACTGTACCTTCTTCTAGAAACAGGCACTATTGCTTCCAATCGATTAACTAACAATTTCGACATTCGAATTCAAGTCAAAATCTACTTTAAAAAACCGACATTAGATATTGCTTCCCACGTATTTTTTAAATAAACACTCTTTGATTAGGTCAACCTGTGAGTAAATTTGTATGTAACTATGTAATGTAATCTTTGGTACAGAATTTCACCCACTAATAATTGTTGTATCATTTTGAAAATTGTCAGTTGTATGGGGTTCTGATGGCAAATATGGTACCACCGAACTTATTTGATGATGGAGCCGGAAGGTATGCACTGGAACTCCATAATATTATTTACGAGAAGAATACAAAAGACGTGAGAAGTTACAAAAGACGAGGCTGCATGGAGTAAATTCGTTTGCCTAGATCCCGTAAGGGATAAATAAACCTAAAAAAAAAAAAATGAAATTTCCAACTCTTACGCACGTAAAGACGTCAAAAACCATAAACATACGTCACAGAACCTAACCTAACCTAACCTAACCTAACCTAACCTAACCTAACCTAACCTAACCTAACCTAAGCTAACCTAACCTAACGTAACCTAATCTAACCTATCCAAACAATTTGAGGGAAAAGTTGTGTCTGCGCGCTGTAATATAGAAGTGATTGCAAAATGTAATAATTGAAATTTTTATTATTATTGTATTCGTTATAATAGTATTTATTATACAGGGTGTTCGGCACATCGACCGAATTTTTTTTTTTATATACGTGGGCTAATTTACAAGGTTTTGACCCATGATGATACCTTTTGTCAGGTGTCACGTGGTATCAAGATACGATTTTTTTTTCTTTATTTTTGAAAATTACCAAAACCCAAGCTTTAAAACCTTGTAACTTTTTTGTTTATGTTAGTATCAGCACAAAATAAAATGTATTGTATTTTACGAATATTCTTATTCTAGAAAAAATATAATTTGATGAAGTTAATACCATGAAAAGGACTTATGATGACCTCTCAAAATCTCCAGGACGAGAAAAAATATGCTAGTTTACGCCCTTTCTAACGGTATAACACATGTGAATGACTTGAATCATTCACTAAGTAGCCAAAATTTGGGATAATTTGCCAGAGTTCTAACATTAACACTAACATTAACAATGGAAATTATTGGAATTATTAAAGTATTGAGAGCTTTTTCCGGAAACTTTTCAAATTTAGAACATGTAACGGCCCCACGGGCACTTCGTTTAATACAAACTACTTCACTGCAATTGTTAATGTTCGTTCAGACTCTTACAAATTATCCCTAATTTTGGCCACATTGTGAATGACTTTTTAAAGGAAAACGAAGCTCAAAATTGCTGTCAGTTTTTGTGTAAATGAATTCGGTATATCATTCTTTTGTATGTATGTATAGGTCTTTTCGTTTGAAGTGACGGGCTTTTCAGTGGGGGGGTTCTATATCGGAAATAGATCAATTTAAAAAAAAAGGGTTGTAAAATTTTTATATTTTATTAAATATCACAAAAAAAATCAAACAAACTCATCCGAACATAGTAAACACCTTTTGCTAAGATAGTATGTTTCAATTTCTAATAAATACTGAAATAATAATGAGGAGGCGGTGAACAAAATCGGATTTGTGCCACAAATATAATTTTACAGGAGAGCTCAAAAACTAGATGAAGCAGATAGGGGCTAGCTATAGCTCTACATTTTTGTACATAAAAGCTTCATCAAAATACAAACGTGTAACCGTCGTTTATTTTATCAGAACATTGACTGATTGTCTTATTTTTTTAATTTAAAAATGGACAAGTTCGGTTTTGTTTGAAAAATCTCCGGTTTCGTTTGAAAATTCTGGACAAATCTTAACAAATATCAAAACAAACAAAAAATAGATATTTATTTGACAAGTAGAAAACATATTACACGAAAAATTATTCAATTAGTTTCATCCCGTTTTGATTGTAAATGAAGGTGCAATCATATTTTCTTCTAATTTTAATGGGACAAGTCTGGTTTTGACTGAAAATGCATATTTGAGTATTATTTTGTATAGGAAAGAAGCGGTTTTTAATGAAAGTACTTCAGGGACGACATAAATATGAGCTCAGAGAATAAAAAAAAATCTATCTATCTATCTATCGATCTTCTATACTACGAAGACTTCTTCATACTTATTCTTCGAGACTACGCCCGACTGACTCATCATCGCCCAGCCCAAACCGTAATACTTAGAGTGTTGTAATTTGGAACGTAGTTCTATTATATGACGTAAGCATCCACTAAGAAAGGATTTTTGAAAATTTCAACTTTAAGGGGGTGAAATAGGGGATGAAAGTTTGTATGAAAGTCTTTGTCCTTTGAAGTTAGAAATATAAAAATTTTAATTAAGGCTACTGAGTATAAACAAATGAAGACGTGTATCACGGTTTTTTGATTTTCATCTTTTAAAGGGGTTAAAAGGAGGGTGAAAGTTTGTATGAGAGGACTTTGTTCTTTAAAGTATAGTATGAACGGCATTTAGTAACAAATTTTGATGCGGTTTGCACCGATTCAAAGAGAGTTCTGGAGTTTAACTATAGGCTATATACCATAACGCTGAATTAATTAAAGGACAAAGTAAATCACTAACTCCAAGGTTATTCGAAGGTCGAACTGTGTTCAGATAAACAATATACTCTCTTCATACTACTCGAAGAAAGTAAGTCACTGAGGGCGAGGCCGAAAGCCGAGCTGCGTTCAGGTAAACAATGTTCTCCCTAGAAGAAGTAAGTCACTAAAGGCGAGGCCGCCGGCCGAGCTGCGTTCAGGTAAACAATGTTCTCCCTAGAAGAAGCAAGTCACTAATTGCGAGGCCGAAGGCCGAGCTGCGTCCAGTTAAGCAATATCCGCCCTAGATGAAGTAAGTCACTAAACGCGAAACCGAAGGCCGAGTTGTGTTTAAATAATCGGTACTCTCTAGAAGAAATAAGGCGAGGCCGCAGGCCGAGCTGCTTTATTGTTTATTAATCATCTATAGGCAGCGTTTTACAAACGATGTACTCTTTAGAAGAAATAAATCACTAAAGGCGAGGCCGGAGGCCGAGCTGCGTCCAGTTAAGCAATATCCGCCCTAGAGAAGTAAGTCACTAGAGGCGAAACCGAAGGCCGAGTTGTGTTTAAATAATCGGTATTCTCTAGAAGAAATAAGGCGAGGCCGCAGGCCGAGCTGCTTTATTGTTTATTAATCATCTATAGGCAGCACACTGCAGTTAGACTTGTCAAGTTTTACAAACGATGTACTCTTTAGAAGAAATAAATCACTAAAGGCGAGGCCGGAGGCCGAGCTGCGTCCAGTTAAGCAATATCCGCCCTAGAGAAGTAAGTCACTAGAGGCGAAACCGAAGGCCGAGTTGTGTTTAAATAATCGGTACTCTCTAGAAGAAATAAGGCGAGGCCGCAGGCCGAGCTGCTTTATTGTTTATTAATCATCTATAGGCAGCACACTGCAGTTAGACTTGTCAAGTTTTACAAACGATGTACTCTTTAGAAGAAATAAATCACTAAAGGCGAGGCCGGAGGCCGAGCTTCGTCCAGTTAAGCAATATCCGCCCTAGAGAAGTAAGTCACTAGAGGCGAAACCGAAGGCCGAGTTGTGTTTAAATAATCGGTATTCTCTAGAAGAAATAAGGCGAGGCCGCAGGCCGAGCTGCGTTCAGGTAAACAATGTTCTCCCTAGAAGAAGTATGTCTTTAAATGCGAGGCCGAACGCCGAGCTGCGTCCAGGTAAGCAATATTAGCAAAATTTTTTAATTATAATTTATTTGATTTTAAATAATAATTTAATTATTTTTTTAGAATGAGAAATTCTTACAATTAATTCTTCTATTTCTTCTAGAGAGTACATCGTATACCTGAACGCAGCTCGGCCTGCGGCCTCACCTTTAGTGACTTATTTCTTTTAGAGAGTACATCGTTTACCAGCACGCAGCTCGGCCTTCGGCCTCGCCTTTAGTAACTTACTACTTCTAAGTAGCACTTTGCGGCCACGCCTTTAGTGACTTATTTCTTCTAGAGAGTACACCTTTTACCTGAACGTAGCTCGGCCTTCGGCCTCGCCTTTACTGACTTACTTCTTGTAGGGAGCACATTGTTTTCCTGAACGTAGCTCGGCCTGCGGCCTCGCCTTTAGTGACTTATTTATTCTAGAGAGTACATCGTTTACCCGAACGTAACTCGGCCTTCGACCTCGCCTTTAGTTACTTACTTCTTCTAGGGAGAACATTGTTTACCTGAACGAAGCTCGGCCTTCGACCTCGCCCCTAGCGACTTGCCGTTTGTGACTTACTTTGTCCTTATGGAATTAAACGCGAGCGAAGCCGCGGGCAAAAGCTAGTAAAAAATAAATCTATGTGGGTGGACATGTCCGCTTTTGTTCGCCGCCTCCTCCTCATTATGAAAGTTTAAATTCATAAGGTACACGCCTATCTAGATAACTAACTACATATTATGGTTGGTTCTGTCTGTTGTCTACGCGGCTAAAACTCGTTAATACTACACCACTCACACAAAGCTATGGACCAGTGACTTAACTAAAACAACGCATTCGAAATAGTGGAAGCAATACTATGGTACTAATAGCTGATTAATATGAGCCGTGGGGGGGAGGGGGGGGGGGGGGGGGGGGGGGGAGGCGCCGCCGGGCGAGCGAGCGGCGCTCGGGCTAGGCTATGCATTCGAAAGAAATAGTGGAAGCAACACTATCGTGCTAATAGCTGATTTATATGCGCCGGGGGAGGGGGGGGGGGGGGGGGGGGGGAGCGCCGCCGGGCGATCGGGCTAGGTTACTATGCATTAAAAATAGTGGAAGCAGTACTATCGTGCTAATAGCTCATTTATATGCGCCGAGGGGTGTGGGGGGTCCCACGCGAGAGGCCCGGGCGAGGTTAAATTACGCATTCCAAATACCGGACGCAATACTACTGAGCCAATCGATATTTTATATACGGCAGGGGCGCGGGGCGGGGTATACGCGCGCTCAGTGTCGCCACCTGCGCCGCTCGGGATTTGGCTGAACTAAAATACCCGAATTTGTATACTTTTTCAGTAAAGTTGCGTCCGTGGTTGTGTTCACGGGTGTTTTCACAGAACGCTTCTAGATGGCATTAGAAGTCATTTCTAGTCAAAAGAACAGAGGTTGCAAAGTTGCGTCCGTATACGGAAGCCCAAGTGCGGTGGACGCAGTATTATATGAAAATTTTGTAATAGGTGGACGCAACTTTGTTCGCGGGACAAATATATATATGTACAGAATATATATATTCTGTATATATCTATAAATGTTATGTTCAAAAGTAAAGAAAACATCTTCCTTTATGAGTATCCAACGCAATAGGTGACGGGAAACGACTACACTTTTCGTGGTGGTCCTTCTCTTGAAAAGGGTTGACGAAAATGTCAATTCTGTTGAAAGTGATTTTAAAATGCTCCCCTATCTTCTTTTCTAGACCGCTGCCGTCGGACGACAAAATCCTTTTAGCGAGATCTCTTTTCGTGTTTGCATCTAAATTTCATGTTCGATTTCGACAAAGGTTTCTAAGAGTGTTGGCGCTCGCTGGGGCCACCGTTGGACTTGTCTGAGATATAATATTACCTACGCGAGTTGCATGCAGATGTCATTTTTCTGTGGAATCGTTTGATCGATGGAAGCGGACCACGCGACGATCGTCAGTGGGGGATATTTTTAATTCGAGCCTCAATTGTAGGATTTTGACGTGAATTTGATAAAACGTCTTTGGGCTCGTGTAGGTGGTGCGACTAAAAAAAATTAACACTTTTTTTGTACTTTGCGACGCACGCTTAGTACTCAGTAACCAACAATTCTAAATATGTCGGATGAAAGATCTATCTGACGACTTCAAATACTTACGTAATTATTTTGTCACTCCATCCCTTCTGGCCTAAACCAGCCCTTCAAGTTGGCATGTTTTGAAAAATTAGAAAACACGCAAACTTGCAAGTTTACTGCGCAAACATCAAATTCACGAACTTAAGTTTGACGGCTGCATGTATACATGCAGACTCCCTTGGTTTTTTTTATAAATGAAAGAATAATTTATAAGAGTATTGTTCAGAAACTTACAATCATTAGTAAAAGTCATGAATGGCCAGATACATTTATGTAGGTATAGGCACCTTTATTATAAAAATGTTAATTGTTAGTCACAGAGATATTAGCTTATTATTTCCTTCCCTTGCTTAATTGAATTCGTAATTTATTGTAAGATGCTGCATACTTACTCTCCTCTACCTAAACATGCAAATACGACCTCCTCATCGCCCCCCACTAGAGGCAGTCGGCAACAATTGTGAATTCACGTACAGGCTATAAATACAGGCGGCTGTCGCGTCGGGGAGAGGCGATGTATTTTTCATAGGGATCTCGAATTTCAATAAGAGAAAAACAATAGCTTGTTATTGCCGACTTAACCCCAACCCCTCCGCCCTGCCAGATACGCTTATTATACTCTACGATGCCTATTTTTATTCATTATATATAAGATATGCCTGTCCATAATTTGTTTTGAAATACCTACAACATAACTGCAGTAGAAAAAGCTTAGCAGTGTGTTTCATTCCACAACGGCCTAATAAGAAAATAATATTTTTATAGATCCGGTAAAATAGCTTGGTCCCAAAGTTCCACAAAGGTTACATACTTACTCGCCCAACGAACTGATTCGTAACTACGAGATAGATCTACGTAGTCATAAATGTTAAAAGAAAACCACAAGTGCGATAGAATGAGTATTCAGAAAGATATTCTTTTTACGGGGCACATTCCTACAAATGGCAAAATATTTATAAGGCTCGAGTATGCTTTTAGCAGCATCTTGGAGACGGCGAGGCGTCGATTCAGCGCTGTATTTTCAGGCTCCATAAATAAAATAAGTGGTTTTTAAACCGATGAGATGAGATGGAGATACGTATATTGTAGGAGGAATATAGATTTTCAACTTTTAAAGAATATAAAGCGTAGGTATTATGTATAACACATACAACCTTTTATTATTATTTGAGATTTCAATTCTCGGAAAAAGAAATTTGTTACTTTTATGCCTTTAATTACATAAATACATAATTAGCGTCACTCCTGTTTCCCGGTGGGGTAGCCAGAGACAACGGATCTCCACGTGCCCATCACGTGCCATTCTGACACACCTCTGCCGCCTCTTCCACTCTCATAATGTTCTTCATGCATGCTCGTCAGTTACGGGTACTACGCACTTGACCCTTTTTGAGCACATGCCCGATCTGGTCCAGGTACGTGCCTTTAATTAGTTTTATTTTATTTTTAATTTTTTTTTAATATTAGGCGCTAATCTCGATGAGGCATTCTCAGTGCAGAGTATTTTATCGCGGATAGTTCATCCTTACTAGTGAAGGTGTTGGTATAGTGATAGTGAATTTGATTTGATTTGTTGGTACTTCATGGACAAATATGACTTGTTTATGTTGGTCTATTTTCATGCGATGGTATTTGAATTATCAGCACTTATTAAAATAATTTTCATCTAGAAATACATAATATACATGTGATTCATATGAAAATTTAATAAATAAAAATAAACTAAATAAACATATTCATGCATCCTCGGGACATCGCTCGTTGTCCCGAGGACAGCCGCCGCCGCGCCGGTTTACCTAGTATGTATTGTGTATTGCTTTGTTTTGTTTACTTTGTAAGACTTGGCAAGTAGGTATCTGGGTATCATGTTTTATGAATTCGTTATAATATAACGAATAATTCGTTATGTAGGTAGTATAGATAGTTCGTAATATGTATTATCTAGATTTAGGATACAAACACTTCATTGTTTGGGCAACACATTTGTGTTATACATAAGGGTTAGGGATAGTAATTTTTTTAATTGCGTGTGGCTTAAATCCAGCGACTTCGTGTAGCTTGTTAGCAATATGAAGTGACACGCGTGCCGCATGCTTTTCCATAATGTGAACCACACCATCACTGTTGTATTGTATTGTGAAATAAACCATTTATGTATTTATTTATTACAAGCTGTGCCCGCGGCTCCGCCCGCTCTCATATTTCACTTCACTGCTAACCTCATAAGCTATTTAGCGTGATAGTAAGTAGCCTATAGTTGATGGGAAGAATCAAGCTATCCGGAGAATTTTGTTTTAATAAAATCGGTTCAGTGGTTCTCGAGTTATAAGCGGACAGACAGACAGAAAGCAGACGTTGGATTTTATTAAAGGTAAAGGATAATTATAAATGGACACATTTGATTTCTTTAAAATTTTTAGGGTTCCAGACCTCAAAAGAGGAAAAACCGTAACCCTTATAGGATCGCACTTGCATCTGTCTGTCTATCTGTCCCACCTTATTTTCGGCGAATCTACTGGAGTAAAAGATGGTACATATACACCCAATTTTATTGTATTGTATTGTATTGTTTATTAAGCATTCATTAGACAGCATGACTGTACTCGAATTTGTCACAATTTGTTCTATCCGATTCGATTACACCCACGAAGAAGAACCGGTAAGAAACTTCGCAGGGTTTTTTTTTCATAATAATTTTTACAAGCATTTAGTGACTATCCACATAATAACAACGCCTACAGTCGATTGAAAATACAGCTTGAGAGCAAGATCCAAAACAGATTTTTGTTTTGTTTTTGAAGTTCTGACTGCAAGGACTTAATTTAGTGGATCAGGTGTAAAGAGCCTTTGTCAAACTTTTGATACGTCATTTGTATCAACTCAATAATGTTAGTAATACGTATACATACTACAACGTAGTATTGTCAAATAATAATAATAAAAAATTATAATAAAAAAAAAATTATAATAAAAATATTAAGATACTTGAAGTATCAAGTTGTCAATCGGTTATTAAATAAATTTGAGTACAAATAGTACCTAGTCATAATAAGTATACATACTACAACGTAGTATTGTCAAATAATAAAGAAAATTATATTATAATAAAAATATTAAGATACTTGAAGTATCAAGTTGTCAATCGGTTAGTAAATAAATTTGAGTACAAATAGTACCTAGTCATGCGCTAACTAATTATGCAGTCAGAACCTCAATCACAGACGTATAGCGTCAATGAACGAATTTAGATTTTGGGGGTCATACTACTAAGAAACAAAAAACGGGAATATAGGGCCTCTCTTTTATATAGGAAAACCTAAACTAAAATCCTCTGACTATTTAGAGTTCTCAGATTAAAGTTAGCAGTTTAGACCGCACTAACAAAAAACTATTCAGAGAACAGTTTTATCTTAAGTTCGCATATTTGCAGCGGGTTAGCTCCATTCATTGTTTAAACCAGGTAGAGGCAGCTTTAAAGCCGATCTGCGAGCGGCGGCCATGTTTGTTGGACAGCTGTGCTGTGTTAATTTATCGAAGCGTGATTTCTAGTTGGTGGATTTGTCAATTGTGATGATTACAAGTGTTATTGTTTCGTAATAGTGTTGTAATGGAAGAATTCGCGGAAGTTCACAATTACGAGGAGTTATGAGATTTTAAAATTGAACAGTCTAGAATGTGTCGGAAGCTGATCGATCCGTTTAATCAATTCACCGGTCGCTAGTTTACAAAAAGTGAGTGAACCAAAGAAAATTATAGAACTAATTAAAACGATCTGCCAAGTAGCGCGTCAGACCAAGGAAAGCCCATTTCTGCTAAACTAAAGATTTTGGCATGCCTAGTTTTGCCCATAGCGAGTAAGTGCAACATAAAATAATACTATGTTGATCTTTTAATATAATAGCTAGCACCAAACATGTACCTAAACCTACCTTGTCTCAGAATACCCGAATTAACTAATGTAATGTTATGTATCTAACCTAACAAATTTATCGTTAGTGTTGTCTTCTTCTAACACAAGCCAGATATGAGATAGCACGATACGATAACAGGTTATAATAATTTAGTAGGGCACTCTCACCGGAAGCCCGTTCCAATATATGAATGACCTGAGCTTGCTTGGCGGATGTGGCGTATACGGATACGGGCAGAAGCGATGAGGGAAGCCAATTCATCAGATAACTGGTCATATAGCACTGTTCGCCTGTGGCACAATTTTTCAAGTCCCTCCGTGAGCTTACGGCATCACCAATTAGACGGATGGCGCGGAGCTGAATGTAGTCCAAGGATGGCAAGAATTAGTAAAGGCGTCCTTCCCACAAATGACTGCCAGTCCAGTACTCTGTTACGTCATATAGTATAGCGTCACGTGTGCATGATCGTTTCAGTGTTTTAAGTTCAGCTCACAAACCGTGATTTATTAAATGGAATAAGTTATCCCAAGTTAGCCGGCTAGATTCGGTCCTGTAGCTAGAGTAGGCATGTAAGTAAGGGTGAAAGCTCAGCGTGGTGGTGGTTTTACTGCAGCATGTATGCATAAGCGTTTCCTGTGTTTAAGAAGCTCGTGGGATCGCGGCTGTGGATTTATCGCCGTCCGCACTGGGACTGACGAACTTGCTTCCTCCGCCCCCCACCGCGCCGCCCCAGCCGCCGCCTCCTCCGACACACCCCACTCTGATTTATATCGCACAATCTCACAAAACTTACTCCACATTTAAATTTTCAAACTGTCTAAACTGTGTAATGCCTGCTTTATTATCTCACTCGATCGCCTATAAATTGTATAAGCTGACTCGACTGTCGCATCCAGCAAGCCTTGTGAATTATGCGACTTCGTAGCGCGTACAGAATGAAATAATTTAGTATTGTATCATTACGAAATTAATAAAACTCTCTACTTACGCATTATACGAGTATTATGTATGAACCTCTATGATGCCTGTAGCTATACCTACATTTTAAATTATCGCGAAGAAAATACTACGTACGCACGTACTTACAAGATACAAACTTTCCAGGTAAATGTCAAACAAAATCACGTAGTCAGCCTCAGTAGCTCAGTGGTGCGATAGATCGTCATTCGTGATCATTAGCACACCTGGGCGCGGTCAGAACTTGGATGGGTAACCGTTCGGCTGTTGGAAGCTGACCGTGTTTCGAAAACTGTAGTCCCTTCCCTTCTTACCATACTAGGTGGTAGGGTTTAACCCTACCAGGGTTTAACACGCCCGGGTTGGTACTACCCCACAGAATGAAAGGTCGGTCGGAACGACTATGTAAATAGTTCGTGTTTTCCGTCCAGTTCACTGTAGCTGGCACGACCAAAGGAAAGCTCTGACATGGCACCTAGTTCAAGGTGCTCTGAGCTGACATCGTAGGTGAGTAGCCAACCGTGCCAGTTTCCATAAAAAAACATAGATGCAATAGGTGCATGAGTGTACTAAATATAACTATAGATAATTAGTAAGAGTATAAATTTGAACGCGCGTACATATTATGTAATAATAGCTAGATAATATACAAGATAGCATAGGTATGTATGTAGCTGGCTCATATTTGTTTATTTACTAATGTCAGGTAAATAAAGGCAGCAAGCTGGCAGGAGGGCGGCGTGGCGGAGCGGCGGGTGAGGGGCGGTAGTCTGGCGTGAAGAAGGGGGCGGTTTCAGTGGCTGTTATGAATATCTAATGAGACTTCAAATTCAAAGCGGGCGGGAGGGCGGTGCTGGGCGGGCGGGCGTCGTGTGTGCTGAAGGTTGCCGTCGGCAAACACACCGCCCGCCCGCGCCCTGCCAGCACACACTTATTCGTTAAGCCAATAGGCTTGAAGTATGCTTGCGGTAGAGCTAACTATAAACATTCGAATAATTTTAAATGTTAACTTAGAAAGTGTCTGTCTATGTTAAGATTAATTAATTATCTAAGCATTGCAGTCATATCACGAAGAACTTTTCCAGTGGTTATATGAAACTGTTATAATATGTATTGATTAGGAATAAAAAATATATATGTTTGTTGGCGCGGATGGTTGTGTCCAAAAATACAAGAGAAGATCGGACCCAGCCAATAACAACACTCCTCGCGAACCACGCTCAGTAAGGCGCATGCCAGACGGGCGTAAGCTATAAGCAGGACAAAAAGGTCGATAGTACGTACTCGTATGTACTTACGGCAGTACGTGTAGTGGGAACACACTCACCGGAAGTACGAGTACGTTTCATATTTTCGCCGGACGACACAGGAACGATTGGGTTGGGTGAACTTGGGTGTCGACAACATATGGATGTTCCGAGCGAGTCCAGCGGGTGTGGCGGATACAGATCGGGTGAGGAGAGATGAGGATGCGGAGAAACGGCCACCTATAAAACAGGCTATGGGAACCGATTCTTCGCCTGTGGTGCAATGAAACAAGTCCCTCCATGAGCTTGGGGTCACCAATTAGGCGGAAGGCGCGGAGCTGGATAAAGTCCAAGGACGCCAACAAGTAAAGGGGTCATCCTCCCCACATAATAAGACTGCAGTACTCCATCACCGGACGTAAAATAATTAAGTTTAAATGTTCCTCCATAACTCTTAAACCGATCATCCAAATTCTATGAAATTCACATTTTACTATATGGGACACAGGATAGATTACGCTGGTTACGCTAACATGTGGTTCTCATATACAAACCGAAAGGTTCAGCGCGCTGGAGGAGGGAGGTGGAGGGATGGAGGGAGAAATAGGGGAGGAAGGTGGAGGGAGAGTAAGGGGCGGAAGGGTAAAGGGAGGGAGGGGGAAAAGGGGTGGAATGGGATGGAGCGGAAGGACACGGGAGGGAGGTGTAGGGAAGGGAAAGATGGGTCGCGGAAATGAGGGATGGGGTGACAACGTTGTGGATGGAATGGAGGGAGAGGAAGTGGGGAGGAACAGGTTAAGGTGGGATAGAGGGTGCTGGAGAGGTAAGGTAGGGAGGGAAAGAAAGGGGCAGGTAAGGAGGTAATGAGAGCAGGGAGGGGAGGAAGGGTGATAGTGAAAGATACGGGTGAGAAAAATGAGGAGGAAGAGGGGTGGGATGGGAGGGGGAAGGAGGAGGACATAGGAATATAGGTAGGAGAGAAGGACTAAGAGTAGGGGAGGGGTGAGGAGAGGAGGGAGGGAAGTAGGGGCGAGAGGGAAGGAGGGGAGGGAGGGACAGAGGGAAGGGAGGGGGAGCGAGCGAGGGAAGGAGAGACAGATAATATGAGCGGAGCCGTCGTTTATTATCATAGTTACGTTTAAATCGAATTTGCTATTAAACCGAGTCTACCGCGAGCGAAGCCGCGGGCAAAAGCTAGTAATTTTATGAAAAGACGACACATGCGACGCTGGAGAGGCTGTCCCGCCGGGGGCGGGGCGGGGAGGGGCGGGCCGCGCTCGCTACCCGCGACCGTCGTCGTCGCCTCCGCGTCGCATCGCATCCCTTCTCATAATTTAGTTTGAAACTTTTTAATTAGCTTTATGTTTGTGTTTGCAGATTGTGACGCTAGCGTCGGCTGTGACTTAGTCATTTAGATATTTGCGGGGACGAAGTTGCCTTATTAATAATGCTGTGGGGGCGGAGCCGGGCGCGCCGGCGAAAATTTAATTCCGAATTTCAAAGCACATCGAAGGTCAACACTGAGGTAGGATTTACTCGCCCGTGAATATTTGCTTTGGCGAGAGTGTGGCTTTATGTTTTATCTATCAGTCACTGGAGGAGGGCAGGGGGTACTTGTGAAATTATACTGTTCCTATATCCGCGATGTATGCTGTAGTTAAACTTGTACATACATTGTGCCAATAATATTAGTATTATTGACCACCATCACTTTTATAGGTATCTAATTGTTAGTGGCAAAATATGCCCTTATGTTAATCTTTTATATTTCGGCAATCGGCTAAGCTGAGTATTAATAAGTAGTATACGTAGGGGGCTCCTAGCGCACCCTCGTGATTTTTCTAAGTCCGAGAATCAGGGGGCGTGGCCTAATTTGGGGTGTACGTAGGGCTTCGAAGTCAGGGTTCAGCTCCAGGGTGTCAGGTCAGGGTGCTGCGCCCCATCAATTTGGATGGTGTACGTAGGCCTTCGGATTCAGGCTTCAGACTTTCGAACTCACCTCTCGATTTTTCTAAGTCCGAGAATCGGGGGGCGTGGCCTAATTTGGGGTGTACGTAGGGCTTCGGAGTCAGGGTTCAGCTCCAGGGTGCCAGGTCAGGGTGCTGCGCCCCATCAATTTGGTGTGTACGTAGGCCTTCGGAGTCAGGGTTCAGACCTTCGGATTCAGGATTCAGGCCTTAGGATTCAGGATTCAGGGTTCCAGATTCAGGGTTCAGGTCTAGGGTGCTAGGTCAGGGTGCTGCGCCCCATCCATTTGAGGCGTACGTAGGCCTTCGGAGTCATGGTTCAGCTCCAGGGTGCTGCACCCCACCAGCATGGTTCCACATGCACCGAGGCTTCGCCCCTGCCCCCTACCCCGCCCCGCCCTTGCCACACCCTTCGCCCCAGCCTTCACCCCTCCACAGTACCCCTGCCGACCGAGCGCAGGTAAATAGAGGTAGATAAACTAAGAGTGGTGCGTATTGTCTACCTGATAAGGGGTAGTTGATTCACCTCTATTGTCGGGAGGCAGGTTTAAACCTGTAGCAACCTGTAGGAACGACTGACTCCGCTTACGCATTGAATAGAAATATAACATTAACAATTGTTCTGTGAAATGTATTCATACTCAGCATGACTAAGGCATCGTCAGTCAGGTAGGTTGGAGCCTAATGGTGTAGGAATGCAGACATGGCGCCGTCGCCGTCGGGCTTTGGCGGCGGGGAAGTTTGGCTGGTGCATTTAAAAATTCCGACACGCTCACTGTGACCGCAGTCGACAACGATGAACAGTCAGCCGCCAACATTACGCCGAGCTGCACGCCTGCGCCCACCGCTACAATGTCGCTAACGACTATCCACGTGCACACCTCGGGGCCGAGGCACGAGCGCTATTCGTCCGAGTCGGCACGTCTTCAAACATTCAACGATTAGCCACGCGCCCTCCGGCAGAAGCCTGAAGAAATGGTTAAGGCTGGGTTTTTCTACACTGGTTTTGGTGACAAAGTGGCGTGCTTTTACTGCGGAGGAACACTCAACCAGTGGCGACCGGAAGACACACCGTGGGAGGAGCACACGAGGCTAGACCGCTGCGCTTTCGTCTACATAATGAAGGGAGCTGACTTCGCCACAGTCAAAGCAAAAGGATTGGACGAGATCGACATTCCGAGCTATTCGCCATACTTGTATGCGCCATCAGACGATGGAGCCTTTAACTTGAAATGATTAATTTTCAATAAATATTTTTACATTTAAACAGTGAATACATTTATTTCAACCCACCCACACCCATAAATGAAACAAAAGTTAGCAGAAATGTTTATTTATTTTCACAAATCTTAATGCTAAAGTGTACATGATATATGTTTTAGAAAAGTCACTTAAACCCATTATTTACATAAATGGGGCAACCTAAGTTTCGTCAGCCAATATTTATTTCTTGGTCAGGTCTATGATGGTTGTTTTAAAGATGATGATGATGGCGTGGTAGATAGGTTAGAAATCAGCTTGCTGTCGCGCTGGTTAATGGTGATATGTATGATGGCCCATTACCTCTGAGAAAAAATTGTATTGGATGTTGTCAGAATATTTTAATTTTTCATGACATATTTTATTATTTAATTTACGTACAAAGTGGAAATCTTATACTCTTAATCTATTTGTATAACATTTTGCTGCGCATCTAAAATTTGCGTAACGATATTGGCTATAGCGGAGATTATCCTTCGCTCATATTGGTTTAGCTCTGGGGTCTGCTGCACAATGCCTAACGTTGGCGATTGATGCTGCTGAGTGATCCAATCTGAAGATTGCAATGTGCACACGTTTGATGTTGGATCTTGCTTGTGCGATGTCAGCGGTGATGGCGGCTGCTGTTGATGTGTAGGCGAATAGTATGCAGATGAGTGTCGCGGTGGAGATGTCGCTGGTAGAGGTGGCGATGGTGAATAATTCATCAGGGTATACGTAGGTGAGCCGTAGGTGGGTGAGTATCGCGTTGGATATATCGTTGGTAGGTAGGTGGTGAATTAAGCAGCGGTGAGTCTTGCGCAAGCGAACCCACCCAACTTATGAGTGGTGGTGCGGAAATGTATTAGGACAGTGTTTTTCAAACTGTGGATAGCGAAGCCAGTGCTAGGTCAGGGTGCTGCGCCCCACCAGCGTGGTTCCACTGGCACCGAGGCTTCGCCCCTTCCCCCTACCCCGCCCCGCCCCTGCCACCCCCCTCCGCCAGTCAGGTAGGTTGGAGCCTAATGGTGTAGGAATGCAGACATGGTTGACTCAATATCTTTGGAATTTTACCTGTAGAGACGTGACGTAATGAAGTACCACTCCAACCTATCGTCCTGTGAGTTACACCGAGTCGAGATCGAGGAGGTGAAAGCTCATGCCACTCGGTGTGCGAGTTGGACTCGCACTTAGTCGGGAAACTGGCTCGGTTGACTATATCAACTACAACCTACAGTTATACGTTTATCCTACAGTTGGTGAAAGCTGCAAGTTGAAATCAAACTTATTACAATGGCTCAAGGTACATTATTTATGTTTGATTCCTGCCTACGTGCCGGAGTACCTAGCGTGTTAATACTTGCTTACAGTGTGACTCATTTAGGGATGAACAATTAGAAATTGTGGTGTGAAGGGTGGTTGGTGAAAGCTGCAAGTTGAAATCAAACTTATTACAATGGCTCAAGGTACATTATTTATGTTTGATTCCTGCCTACGTGCCGGAGTACCTAGCGTGTTAATACTTGCTTACAGTGTGACTCATTTAGGGATGAACAATTAGAAATTGTGAACTGGGGTTGACAAAAGAGCTCATTAGTGGTATATACCAAGGGATCGCTCACAGGCAACGCAGATTGAGACTTGTTGAAATATACCAATTGTTGTGGAGATATTTTTAAATGTAAAATTTTCTTAGTGCAACTATTGTGAAAGATAACTGATGTCTGGGGTTGAACAAAAGAGCTCATTACTGGAAGGTATCAGCGGGTCGCTCACAGGTGACGCAGCGCAGGTTGAGACTTGCAGAAACATGAAAATGTTTGGTGAAATTATTTAAAAGTAATATCGCGCTGTGATAAAGTGTAGGTAAGTCGACCCTTCCCACAACAGCCATTATTAAAGATAATAGACGTCTTTGGGGGTTGAACAAAAGAGCTCTGTACTGTAAAAACCAACGGGTCCATCTCGTTCGACGCAGATTGAGACTTGTAGAAACATGAAAATGTTTGACAAATTTTTAAAGTAAAATATTTTTTAGTATATACTTTTTCCACATCATCATGTGAGGGGGTGGGGGTTATTTATCTATATAGCTCATGTTTATAAGACTGAGCGCACAATTTTAGTAAAACAGTTCGATCGCAGCAGCACGCCGACTTGTATCTCTACACACCACGGTGAGCTGATTTCTAAATATCGACCACACCAGCATCATCTTCACACCAACCATCATGGACCTAACCAAGATCAACGAAGCGGGCAAGCGAGCCTTCCTGGAGACGCGGAAACTCGCCATCTTGGAGATTGGAAAACTCTACCGAGTGACCGACTTGCGCAAAGTTGCAACCAAATACGGAGATCGCATTGTAGCTGACATCGATGAGACTTTCTGCGTCTTCCTACCCAAGCGGATGATCGACGCCTTCAACAAGGATGGGAAGATGTTCGAAGATATGGTTGAAGCTAGCAGAGAAAACATGCTTGGGCTGAAATACCTTGGTGGGACGTATAATGCTATCGAGTTCGATAGTATGTAAGAAGAGGGCGTGGAAATGTATGTGGAATACCAACGTTTTAGCTGTACGATTTTACAGAAATAAAATTTTTTGTCTAATATATGTACTGTGTATTAAGGAAAATAACCTTATGTAATAAAGCTTATAATTGAACAATATTTTTTAATTTTCATACCCAACCGCACTAGATAATACCAAGGTATATAGTTATTAGTTTCTTAGTAAGAAACTCTAACAATTTTGTGAATCATCAAAATATATTTCACTACGGTTGGAAACAAAAGATTAAAAATTGTGCGAATTCTTTTCATAGCTTCAGCCCACAACTTTACCTGCGCACATGTAGGTACTTCTGGCATGAGGGGGCTGCTTCTAGATTAGGAAAGGTGGGTTGACGCTTGAGTTTAAATAATATTATTTCGAGGCATCATTTAAAATTGAAACGTCGTGCAAGCAAGTTCTCAAAGAAATCAACATCATGGGAGTGACCGCTAAATGGCGAATTAACAGCACCGCGCAAGTGCAGGGGGCCATCGTGCGGCACAACAGTGGAAAATTCAATGATGGCGAGCTGTATCGCTGTATTCAGCTAACCTATTCTTCAGGTGAGATATATTTGTCATTATAATATATATTTTATACATACCACTTTTTTTACAGAATCACAATGTTTACTCGATGTGAGCCTATTATACCTTATCACTATTTGATCATTGTCAGCCTCGGTAGCTCAGTGGTGTGTCAACAGCTGTAAAGCAACCCTGGGTGCGGATAGTGCTGAGATGGGTGATTGATCACTCATCCGTTGGAGGCTGACCGTGGTTCGGATCCTACGTTAAACTGTAGGATAAACGTATAACTGTAGGTTGTAGTTGATATAGTCAACCGAGCCAGTTTCCCGACCAAGTGCGAATCCAACTCGCACACCGAGGGTTCCGTATCACCATATCATGGTCAGCACCACTCACGCCATTAGTTATAATGCTTCATACACTACTATTTTGGCACCTATATTTATTATTAAGACCTATACTCAGGGCATTGAGGTGTACCAATGGGTTAAAAAAAAAGCTGAAATCGGCACTCTTGTTAGCACAAAAGGGCCATTGACGATTTAAAAAAAATTTATGTTTTGTCGTTTTATGTATCTCTTTTCTAATTTTATTTATTGCTGCGTTGTATTTAGTTATATTATTTTATTGTGTTGTTACTTTTTGTATTATTCTGTTTTTGCTATCCATTGTGTTATTATAAGGTATTATTTTAAAGTTGTTATTTATAGTGTTAGTCATTTGTTTGTTTATTGATAGAAAAAGGTTCTGTGCTTATGTTAGGTTAGCACCATTGTTACATTATCATATCTACCTAAGGGTAGACCGGGCAGGATCTACCTGAGATGGGGCCTGGCGGCGAAGCTTTACAAGCGCAATTGTTCAGCCGGAAGCCGGAGCCGGTGGGGTAGCACGTTAAATTTATTAACATTTTATTAGGTAATAATTACTCCAATTAACTACTCTATTAAACTGATATGAAACTTAGGCGGTAATATTTCTAAAAATTATTTTGATTGCTCCAATTAAAACAAGAATTACATTTATTGAAGTTTTATTAGGTACCTATTAATTATCCCCATTAACCTGATAAGACCCTTAGCCTACAGAAAACGTTCAACGAGCCAACATTTCCGAGAGTTGGTGGATGACTCAAGATTCGGGAAGCATGATACCGGATTCGGGAATCATGAATTGGAGCCCAGGAGGTGGCGAGGGTGGCGGAGCGGGGGTAGCGGGGGTGGGGTGGCACGCTAAATTAATATTTTTTTTATTAGGTATTAATTACCCCAATTAACTACTCTATTAAACTGATATGAAGCTTAGGCGGTAACATTTCTAAAAAATTTTTTAATTACTCCAATTAAAACGATAATTACATTTATTGACGTTTTATTAGGTATTAATTACCCCAATTAACAGACAAATTGATGGGGCGCAGCACCTTGACCTGGCACCCTGGAGCTGAACCCTGACTCCGATCGGGCGGCAGGGATACTGCGGAGGGGTGAAGGCTGGGGCGGAGGGGGGGGGGGGGTGGCAGGGGCGGGGCGGGGTAGGGGGAAGGGGCGAAGCCTCGGTGCCAGTGGAACCACGCTGGTGGTGGGGCGCAGCACCCTGACCTAGCACCCTGGACCTGAACCCTGCGGAAATGTTGGCTCGTTGAACGTTTTCTGTAGGCTAAGGGTCTTATCAGGTTAATGGGGATAATTAATAGGTACCTAATAAAACTTCAATAAATGTAATTCTTGTTTTAATTGGAGCAATCAAAATAATTTTTAGAAATATTACCGCCTAAGTTTCATATCAGTTTAATAGAGTAGTTAATTGGAGTAATTATTACCTAATAAAATGTTATCAGGTGGAAGCGAAGAGGAACTTTAGAGGCCGCCGTGCAAGTCGGGAGCACAAATCCTCGATGGGGTTTTATGATAATGTACCTTGAGCCATTGTAATCAGTTTGATTTCAACTTGCAGCTTTCACCAACTGTAGGATAAACGTATAACTGTAGGTTGTAGTTGATATAGTCAACCGAGCCAGTTTCCCGACTAAGTGCGAGTCCAACTCGCACACCGAGTGGCATGAGCTTTCACCTCCTCGATCTCGACTCGGTGTAACTCACAGGACGATAGGTTGGAGTGGTACTTCATTACGTCACGTCTCTACAGGTAAAATTCCAAAGATATTGAGTCAGCCATGTCTGCATTCCTACACCATTAGGCTCCAACCTACCTGACTGGCGGAGGGGGGTGGCAGGGGCGGGGCGGGGTAGGGGGAAGGGGCGAAGCCTCGGTGCCAGTGGAACCACGCTGGTGGGGCGCAGCACCCTGACCTAGCACTGGCTTCGCTATCCACAGTTTGAAAAACACTGTCCTAATACATTTCCGCACCACCACTCATAAGTTGGGTGGGTTCGCTTGCGCAAGACTCACCGCTGCTTAATTCACCACCTACATCTCCACCAACGATATATCCAACGCGATACTCACCCACCTACGGCTCACCTACGTATACCCTGATGAATTATTCACCATCGCCACCTCTACCAGCGACATCTCCACCGCGACACTCATCTGCATACTATTCGCCTACACATCAACAGCAGCCGCCATCACCGCTGACATCGCACAAGCAAGATCCAACATCAAACGTGTGCACATTGCAATCTTCAGATTGGATCACTCAGCAGCATCAATCGCCAGTTAATTGGGGTAATTAATACCTAATAAAACGTCAATAAATGTAATTATCGTTTTAATTGGAGTAATTAAAAAATTTTTTAGAAATGTTACCGCCTAAGCTTCATATCAGTTTAATAGAGTAGTTAATTGGGGTAATTAATACCTAATAAAAAAATTATTAATTTAGCGTGCCACCCCACCCCCGCTACCCCCGCTCCGCCACCCTCGCCACCTCCTGGGCTCCAATTCATGATTCCCGAATCCGGTATCATGCTTCCCGAATCTTGAGTCATCCACCAACTCTCGGAAATGTTGGCTCGTTGAACGTTTTCTGTAGGCTAAGGGTCTTATCAGGTTAATGGGGATAATTAATAGGTACCTAATAAAACTTCAATAAATGTAATTCTTGTTTTAATTGGAGCAATCAAAATAATTTTTAGAAATATTACCGCCTAAGTTTCATATCAGTTTAATAGAGTAGTTAATTGGAGTAATTATTACCTAATAAAATGTTAATAAATTTAACGTGCTACCCCACCGGCTCCGGCTTCCGGCTGAACAATTGCGCTTGTAAAGCTTCGCCGCCAGGCCCCATCTCAGGTAGATCCTGCCCGGTCTACCCTTAGGTAGATATGATAATGTAACAATGGTGCTAACCTAACATAAGCACAGAACCTTTTTCTATCAATAAACAAACAAATGACTAACACTATAAATAACAACTTTAAAATAATACCTTATAATAACACAAGGGATAGCAAAAACAGAATAATACAAAAAGTAACAACACAATAAAATAATATAACTAAATACAACGCAGCAATAAATAAAATTAGAAAAGAGATACATAAAACGACAAAACATAAATTTTTTTTAAATCGTCAATGGCCCTTTTGTGCTAACAAGAGTGCCGATTTCAGCTTTTTTTTTAACCCATTGGTACACCTCAATGCCCTGAGTATAGGTCTTAATAATAAATATAGGTGCCAAAATAGTAGTGTATGAAGCATTATAACTAATGGCGTGAGTGGTGCTGACCATGATATGGTGATACGGAACCCTCGGTGTGCGAGTTGGATTCGCACTTGGTCGGGAAACTGGCTCGGTTGACTATATCAACTACAACCTACAGTTATACGTTTATCCTACAGTTTAACGTAGGATCCGAACCACGGTCAGCCTCCAACGGATGAGTGATCAATCACCCATCTCAGCACTATCCGCACCCAGGGTTGCTTTACAGCTGTTGACACACCACTGAGCTACCGAGGCTGACAATGATCAAATAGTGATAAGGTATAATAGGCTCACATCGAGTAAACATTGTGATTCTGTAAAAAAAGTGGTATGTATAAAATATATATTATAATGACAAATATATCTCACCTGAAGAATAGGTTAGCTGAATACAGCGATACAGCTCGCCATCATTGAATTTTCCACTGTTGTGCCGCACGATGGCCCCCTGCACTTGCGCGGTGCTGTTAATTCGCCATTTAGCGGTCACTCCCATGATGTTGATTTCTTTGAGAACTTGCTTGCACGACGTTTCAATTTTAAATGATGCCTCGAAATAATATTATTTAAACTCAAGCGTCAACCCACCTTTCCTAATCTAGAAGCAGCCCCCTCATGCCAGAAGTACCTACATGTGCGCAGGTAAAGTTGTGGGCTGAAGCTATGAAAAGAATTCGCACAATTTTTAATCTTTTGTTTCCAACCGTAGTGAAATATATTTTGATGATTCACAAAATTGTTAGAGTTTCTTACTAAGAAACTAATAACTATATACCTTGGTATTATCTAGTGCGGTTGGGTATGAAAATTAAAAAATATTGTTCAATTATAAGCTTTATTACATAAGGTTATTTTCCTTAATACACAGTACATATATTAGACAAAAAATTTTATTTCTGTAAAATCGTACAGCTAAAACGTTGGTATTCCACATACATTTCCACGCCCTCTTCTTACATACTATCGAACTCGATAGCATTATACGTCCCACCAAGGTATTTCAGCCCAAGCATGTTTTCTCTGCTAGCTTCAACCATATCTTCGAACATCTTCCCATCCTTGTTGAAGGCGTCGATCATCCGCTTGGGTAGGAAGACGCAGAAAGTCTCATCGATGTCAGCTACAATGCGATCTCCGTATTTGGTTGCAACTTTGCGCAAGTCGGTCACTCGGTAGAGTTTTCCAATCTCCAAGATGGCGAGTTTCCGCGTCTCCAGGAAGGCTCGCTTGCCCGCTTCGTTGATCTTGGTTAGGTCCATGATGGTTGGTGTGAAGATGATGCTGGTGTGGTCGATATTTAGAAATCAGCTCACCGTGGTGTGTAGAGATACAAGTCGGTGTGCTGCTGCGATCGAACTGTTTTACTAAAATTGTGCGCTCAGTCTTATAAACATGAGCTATATAGATAAATAACCCCCACCCCCTCACATGATGATGTGGAAAAAGTATATACTAAAAAATATTTTACTTTAAAAATTTGTCAAACATTTTCATGTTTCTACAAGTCTCAATCTGCGTCGAACGAGATGGACCCGTTGGTTTTTACAGTACAGAGCTCTTTTGTTCAACCCCCAAAGACGTCTATTATCTTTAATAATGGCTGTTGTGGGAAGGGTCGACTTACCTACACTTTATCACAGCGCGATATTACTTTTAAATAATTTCACCAAACATTTTCATGTTTCTGCAAGTCTCAACCTGCGCTGCGTCACCTGTGAGCGACCCGCTGATACCTTCCAGTAATGAGCTCTTTTGTTCAACCCCAGACATCAGTTATCTTTCACAATAGTTGCACTAAGAAAATTTTACATTTAAAAATATCTCCACAACAATTGGTATATTTCAACAAGTCTCAATCTGCGTTGCCTGTGAGCGATCCCTTGGTATATACCACTAATGAGCTCTTTTGTCAACCCCAGTTCACAATTTCTAATTGTTCATCCCTAAATGAGTCACACTGTAAGCAAGTATTAACACGCTAGGTACTCCGGCACGTAGGCAGGAATCAAACATAAATAATGTACCTTGAGCCATTGTAATAAGTTTGATTTCAACTTGCAGCTTTCACCAACCACCCTTCACACCACAATTTCTAATTGTTCATCCCTAAATGAGTCACACTGTAAGCAAGTATTAACACGCTAGGTACTCCGGCACGTAGGCAGGAATCAAACATAAATAATGTACCTTGAGCCATTGTAATAAGTTTGATTTCAACTTGCAGCTTTCACCAACTGTAGGATAAACGTATAACTGTAGGTTGTAGTTGATATAGTCAACCGAGCCAGTTTCCCGACTAAGTGCGAGTCCAACTCGCACACCGAGTGGCATGAGCTTTCACCTCCTCGATCTCGACTCGGTGTAACTCACAGGACGATAGGTTGGAGTGGTACTTCATTACGTCACGTCTCTACAGGTAAAATTCCAAAGATATTGAGTCAACCATGTCTGCATTCCTACACCATTAGGCTCCAACCTACCTGACTGGCGGAGGGGGGTGGCAGGGGCGGGGCGGGGTAGGGGGAAGGGGCGAAGCCTCGGTGCCAGTGGAACCACGCTGGTGGGGCGCAGCACCCTGACCTAGCACTGGCTTCGCTATCCACAGTTTGAAAAACACTGTCCTAATACATTTCCGCACCACCACTCATAAGTTGGGTGGGTTCGCTTGCGCAAGACTCACCGCTGCTTAATTCACCACCTACCTACCAACGATATATCCAACGCGATACTCACCCACCTACGGCTCACCTACGTATACCCTGATGAATTATTCACCATCGCCACCTCTACCAGCGACATCTCCACCGCGACACTCATCTGCATACTATTCGCCTACACATCAACAGCAGCCGCCATCACCGCTGACATCGCACAAGCAAGATCCAACATCAAACGTGTGCACATTGCAATCTTCAGATTGGATCACTCAGCAGCATCAATCGCCAACGTTAGGCATTGTGCAGCAGACCCCAGAGCTAAACCAATATGAGCGAAGGATAATCTCCGCTATAGCCAATATCGTTACGCAAATTTTAGATGCGCAGCAAAATGTTATACAAATAGATTAAGAGTATAAGATTTCCACTTTGTACGTAAATTAAATAATAAAATATGTCATGAAAAATTAAAATATTCTGACAACATCCAATACAATTTTTTCTCAGAGGTAATGGGCCATCATACATATCACCATTAACCAGCGCGACAGCAAGCTGATTTCTAACCTATCTACCACGCCATCATCATCATCTTTAAAACAACCATCATAGACCTGACCAAGAAATAAATATTGGCTGACGAAACTTAGGTTGCCCCATTTATGTAAATAATGGGTTTAAGTGACTTTTCTAAAACATATATCATGTACACTTTAGCATTAAGATTTGTGAAAATAAATAAACATTTCTGCTAACTTTTGTTTCATTTATGGGTGTGGGTGGGTTGAAATAAATGTATTCACTGTTTAAATGTAAAAATATTTATTGAAAATTAATCATTTCAAGTTAAAGGCTCCATCGTATGATGGCGCATACAAGTATGGCGAATAGCTCGGAATGTCGATCTCGTCCAATCCTTTTGCTTTGACTGTGGCGAAGTCAGCTCCCTTCATTATGTAGACGAAAGCGCAGCGGTCTAGCCTCGTGTGCTCCTCCCACGGTGTGTCTTCCGGTCGCCACTGGTTGAGTGTTCCTCCGCAGTAAAAGCACGCCACTTTGTCACCAAAACCAGTGTAGAAAAACCCAGCCTTAACCATTTCTTCAGGCTTCTGCCGGAGGGCGCGTGGCTAATCGTTGAATGTTTGAAGACGTGCCGACTCGGACGAATAGCGCTCGTGCCTCGGCCCCGAGGTGTGCACGTGGATAGTCGTTAGCGACATTGTAGCGGTGGGCGCAGGCGTGCAGCTCGGCGTAATGTTGGCGGCTGACTGTTCATCGTTGTCGACTGCGGTCACAGTGAGCGTGTCGGAATTTTTAAATGCACCAGCCAAACTTCCCCGCCGCCAAAGCCCGACGGCGACGGCGCCATGTCTGCATTCCTACACCATTAGGCTCCAACCTACCTGACTGACGATGCCTTAGTCATGCTGAGTATGAATACATTTCACAGAACAATTGTTAATGTTATATTTCTATTCAATGCGTAAGCGGAGTCAGTCGTTCCTACAGGTTGCTACAGGTTTAAACCTGCCTCCCGACAATAGAGGTGAATCAACTACCCCTTATCAGGTAGACAATACGCACCACTCTTAGTTTATCTACCTCTATTTACCTGCGCTCGGTCGGCAGGGGTACTGTGGAGGGGTGAAGGCTGGGGCGAAGGGTGTGGCAAGGGCGGGGCGGGGTAGGGGGCAGGGGCGAAGCCTCGGTGCATGTGGAACCATGCTGGTGGGGTGCAGCACCCTGGAGCTGAACCATGACTCCGAAGGCCTACGTACGCCTCAAATGGATGGGGCGCAGCACCCTGACCTAGCACCCTAGACCTGAACCCTGAATCTGGAACCCTGAATCCTGAATCCTAAGGCCTGAATCCTGAATCCGAAGGTCTGAACCCTGACTCCGAAGGCCTACGTACACACCAAATTGATGGGGCGCAGCACCCTGACCTGGCACCCTGGAGCTGAACCCTGACTCCGAAGCCCTACGAACACCCCAAATTAGGCCACGCCCCCCGATTCTCGGACTTAGAAAAATCGAGAGGTGAGTTCGAAAGTCTGAAGCCTGAATCCGAAGGCCTACGTACACCATCCAAATTGATGGGGCGCAGCACCCTGACCTGACACCCTGGAGCTGAACCCTGACTTCGAAGCCCTACGTACACCCCAAATTAGGCCACGCCCCCTGATTCTCGGACTTAGAAAAATCACGAGGGTGCGCTAGGAGCCCCCTACGTATACTACTAAGATTCAAGGCATAATGTGAATACATTAGCTTACATAGCATTAATAATTACCTGAGTTTATTTTGAACCTAAAAGACTGCGTCCAATCCTACTGCTCAGCTAATATAGTGGAGTGAAGTGGGAGGCCTATGTCTAACAGTGGGATAATAAATGGGCTAGGGCATTTTAAAACACTTTCTTACAGCTAGTGTATAGATAGTGCATACAGGAATATAAATACTGCCATCGACTATTTTATTTAAATCAATTACATAATAATATACATATACATACACCACTAACAAATAGAAACATTAAATTAAAAACTATACTATATCTAACATGTAACTAACTAAAACTAAATAAATTAATTAAATAAACCTACTCATAAAACCTACTAACAGACCTATAAAACCTACCAATAAACCAATAAAAGAAAACTAGTAACCCTCCTCCAGGTGAAACGATGTGGGCACGGTTCCGAGGACGCTAGCGACTTAATAAATATAGTAGGTACTAACGTTAATAATATCAATCAATACTGCCGACGTTTTGCTTCACCCCAACACTTCATTCTAACCGATTTAAACAGACAAAGCAATACAATTTATTTGAAACGTCCGCGTCGTCGTTTGATGTACACTTAATTGTTTAAGCAAACAAATCTCCATCAATTCAGAACACCCCAATTTTCATAAATTCTTTATCCAATTTAGCAACCTCCGATTTTCGACCCCTCT